>OY804597.1:36742296-36814796 GCA_963680895.1 Fragum sueziense
ACCCAAATCTTGGTAATGTAATGTGGCACTAGGAATTTGTCTCTGTAGAATAAGCAATTTTTTTTCACCAGTTTGGTGCTTTAATTGCTTCTGTTTTGAAATAGACTGGAACACATGGTAAGCTGAACCAACTGCCACATCAATTTGGTGCCACAGACTAAAATTCCTTAAAAATGATGTGGAATCACTTATTATCAAAAGATTAAAATTCACAAAAGTAGTCATTTGGACTGATTTCTAAGAAATAAATGGCAATTGGACCTATTGCTTAGTACAAAGCTTCATTTTTCTCACTTACAAGGACCAGTAATGTGTATGTTTTGGCATGTACATCTGAATATGCATAATTAGTCTAAAAATTTGACTTTGAAAGCTTAGAGGGACTCCAAATGACTTAATTATAGAACTGGAGGATTGCACATGCAATAGGCCTTCTCATTGGTAAAATCCTTCAAAAACTTTGGAAAACTCTTCGACTCAAAATATCGCTTTGAATCGCTCAAAGCGGTGTCGCGGACCCGAAATTCAGTCGCGATACCATATTTTTGGATGCCTGCAACTTCTGTATCGATTGTTGGAATACTGTTATATATGCACATTTCTATTGCATTAGGGCTAAATCAAACAAAAAATATCACTTTTGATATATTTGGGAAAAATATCCTCTCATAGATGTGGGTAGCGTTATAATTTTTGACAGCTAATAGCTCTCACGTTTTTAGAGATAAATGGCTGAAATTTGGACCACATCTAGCTTATACTATGTAAAACTTGATTTTTGATGATTTAGTCCTGTAAAGTATGAATTTTATTTTTTAGAAATTAAATTAAATTGGAATTATCAAAATTCTCTTATTTCTGTCAATGATTGATTGTAGTCAGCTTCTCCTTGCATCCAGACAGTCTATTTTGTTCTAAATTAGATGCCATGTTATCTGCAAGGTATTTCGGTGCATTTGAAAGGGTGTTTTTGTGAAATTGAAATTTTGATTAATTAATTTAAAAAATTTAAATGATTTAATTTTTTTAGAAGGTTGTTTAAAATTGCTTAAAATTGATATTTAGTTCCATAATTTCAGGAAATTTAACCATAGTAGACCAAGATTGATGGACTGAGCTGCTGAAAGTCCAACCAAAGTGACCAAGAAGTGAGTTTGGTGCTTTATGGAGGTTTGCGGACTCCGAAAGCGCTTTTGGTACAGATTCGGGTTCCGACCAACATCAATATTTGTAAGTTTTCTTTGTTAAACACCCCTCCGACCCAAATCTTGGTAATGTAATGTGGCACTAGGAATTTGTCTCTGTAGAATAAGCAATTTTTTTTCACCAGTTTGGTGCTTTAATTGCTTCTGTTTTGAAATAGACTGGAACACATGGTAAGCTGAACCAACTGCCACATCAATTTGGTGCCACAGACTAAAATTCCTTAAAAATGATGTGGAATCACTTATTATCAAAAGATTAAAATTCACAAAAGTAGTCATTTGGACTGATTTCTAAGAAATAAATGGCAATTGGACCTATTGCTTAGTACAAAGCTTCATTTTTCTCACTTACAAGGACCAGTAATGTGTATGTTTTGGCATGTACATCTGAATATGCATAATTAGTCTAAAAATTTGACTTTGAAAGCTTAGAGGGACTCCAAATGACTTAATTATAGAACTGGAGGATTGCACATGCAATAGGCCTTCTCATTGGTAAAATCCTTCAAAAACTTTGGAAAACTCTTCGACTCAAAATATCGCTTTGAATCGCTCAAAGCGGTGTCGCGGACCCGAAATTCAGTCGCGATACCATATTTTTGGATGCCTGCAACTTCTGTATCGATTGTTGGAATACTGTTATATATGCACAT
Organism: Fragum sueziense; assembly: GCA_963680895.1. Classification (NCBI taxonomy): domain Eukaryota; kingdom Metazoa; phylum Mollusca; class Bivalvia; order Cardiida; family Cardiidae; genus Fragum; species Fragum sueziense. The sequence continues at coordinate 36,744,155 of OY804597.1, forward strand.
TTCTATTGCATTAGGGCTAAATCAAACAAAAAATATCACTTTTGATATATTTGGGAAAAATATCCTCTCATAGATGTGGGTAGCGTTATAATTTTTGACAGCTAATAGCTCTCACGTTTTTAGAGATAAATGGCTGAAATTTGGACCACATCTAGCTTATACTATGTAAAACTTGATTTTTGATGATTTAGTCCTGTAAAGTATGAATTTTATTTTTTAGAAATTAAATTAAATTGGAATTATCAAAATTCTCTTATTTCTGTCAATGATTGATTGTAGTCAGCTTCTCCTTGCATCCAGACAGTCTATTTTGTTCTAAATTAGATGCCATGTTATCTGCAAGGTATTTCGGTGCATTTGAAAGGGTGTTTTTGTGAAATTGAAATTTTGATTAATTAATTTAAAAAATTTAAATGATTTAATTTTTTTAGAAGGTTGTTTAAAATTGCTTAAAATTGATATTTAGTTCCATAATTTCAGGAAATTTAACCATAGTAGACCAAGATTGATGGACTGAGCTGCTGAAAGTCCAACCAAAGTGACCAAGAAGTGAGTTTGGTGCTTTATGGAGGTTTGCGGACTCCGAAAGCGCTTTTGGTACAGATTCGGGTTCCGACCAACATCAATATTTGTAAGTTTTCTTTGTTAAACACCCCTCCGACCCAAATCTTGGTAATGTAATGTGGCACTAGGAATTTGTCTCTGTAGAATAAGCAATTTTTTTTCACCAGTTTGGTGCTTTAATTGCTTCTGTTTTGAAATAGACTGGAACACATGGTAAGCTGAACCAACTGCCACATCAATTTGGTGCCACAGACTAAAATTCCTTAAAAATGATGTGGAATCACTTATTATCAAAAGATTAAAATTCACAAAAGTAGTCATTTGGACTGATTTCTAAGAAATAAATGGCAATTGGACCTATTGCTTAGTACAAAGCTTCATTTTTCTCACTTACAAGGACCAGTAATGTGTATGTTTTGGCATGTACATCTGAATATGCATAATTAGTCTAAAAATTTGACTTTGAAAGCTTAGAGGGACTCCAAATGACTTAATTATAGAACTGGAGGATTGCACATGCAATAGGCCTTCTCATTGGTAAAATCCTTCAAAAACTTTGGAAAACTCTTCGACTCAAAATATCGCTTTGAATCGCTCAAAGCGGTGTCGCGGACCCGAAATTCAGTCGCGATACCATATTTTTGGATGCCTGCAACTTCTGTATCGATTGTTGGAATACTGTTATATATGCACATTTCTATTGCATTAGGGCTAAATCAAACAAAAAATATCACTTTTGATATATTTGGGAAAAATATCCTCTCATCTAGGAGTAAGGTCACTCGGAGAAGTCCTTCCGTTCCATGGGGTGCTAAAATAGTTCTTTAAAAAAAATTGGCCCCTTTTCTGATGGTGCCTTGCTCTCTGCATGAATGATTTTGAGCTAAGGTTTTCATTGGATGTTTTTGAGTGACATGTTTTCTCATTTCTGAGCCAGAATCCATCTTTCTTTTCAGGACTATTTGGTGTGTTTGGGTGCAGGGATACACGTGACCCCCATTTCCGGTGTCTCTATTTTGGCGCGGAAAAAAACACGGTAGGTATGTTTGAGTGAAAATTGTGAAAAAATGAATCACATGAGATGGGTCCATTTGTTGATAGTTTTGCAGGGCAAGGATGGATCTGTGCCATTTCAGGCATAGTTTTGCTCATTCTTATTTTGGAAAAGGTGTAAAAATGTGTTGAAAAGGGGCATTTTACATAGAGTTATATAGGAGCCCATCTCAGTGACCTTCCACCAAACATGAGCTCGAACATGCGATCTAAATCACGAATTCTTCCAATCTTAAGGATATTTGAGATCAAATACCTAGATGTGTAGTTTAATTGGAGTGTCCAGTCGGTTCTGAGCGAGTAAGTACTTTTTATTTTACTGTTTTATCTACTTAATCATGCAATTTTGGATGCAAGCTATATTATCGGAAGTGTCCTGAAGTGTTTTGGGTGTTGAATAATGAAGGGTTCTTACCTTAAGCTTTGGGTTTGTCGTTGTACAATACAAGTCAACACACAATGTAGTAGAGTCAATACAGTAACAGTTGAGGGGTCCACGTGGCACCAGAATCTTCCAAGAATATGGTTTACAACTTAGAGCGAGTTTAGTTGTTTACTGCTCGGGAAAAGCTGAGAGAGTGATTCACCGGCAAGCTGGTTCCGCTCATCGACTTCGGTAGGATTCGCCCCAACAAGGTTCGCTACTGAGGCAGATCCGTACCAACGAGTTTCGCTACTTCCGGTCTAAGCAGCGTCACAACATTCCCCCCGACTTTATATGAAAAGGCCCATTTCACTCGTAAGAAGTCAAAAAGTTACTTTGGTCTAAAAGACACTTAGCATTGATGAGCAGATGCGTCCGTGATCATTTCTCATAGCGACTAAAAGTCGTCTAGCAGGAACTGTGTTTGTGGCTAAAAGCCAATGAAAGTTTCTAAACTGAATCAAACTAAATTTTTATCACAATGCGACTAAAAGCCGCCGGAATTTTCTAAAATGCGGAATTCTCTATAATGTGACTAAAAGCCACCGGAATGTTCAATAATGCGAAATTTTCTATAATGCGACTAAAAGCCGCCTGATTTTCTATAATGCGACTAAAAGCCGCCGGAATTTTCTGTAATGCGACTAAAAGCCGCCAAACTTTTCTGACACTGTGACTAAAAGCCGCCAGAGTCCAATTCGAACCTTGAAGCTCGCTTTTGACTGAAACACTGGAGGCGCGTGGTAGTCGCTGCGACTAAAAGCCATCAGTGACTATATGTTGACGACGGTTTTCGTAATCTCGCGACGGTTTTCGTAATCTCTGACTAAAAGCCAGCTATGACTGATCACTGGGAACTGTTTTCACACACTTGATAGTCCTTGCGACTAAAAGCCGATGGACACAGACTTTAAAAAGTTAATCCAAAATGTACATTAGCACTTTCCTTATTCTGTTCTCCAACTTAAATTTTTTAGAGTTCATCCAAAATGTACATTAGCATTTAAGTCCATGTTTCTCTTTTCTTCACTGAAATCTTAATGAAAAGTCTTAACTACTTCACTTTAAATAGTCCATTTATCTGGCTAAAAGCCATCCTAAAGAATATCATTTTCTCTGACAGAGCTAAAAGCTCTAGATTGGATAAATCTTAACCGGATTACATCTCGACCGGATTACTTCTTGATCGGATTACTTAACCGGATTACTTCTTGTTCGGATTACTACTTGACCGGATTGCTACTTCGACTGGGTTCGTGCTTATCATCATGAGTGCTCGACGTAAATTTGCGACTAAAAGCCGTCTATTACGCTAGATGTTAATTTGCGACTAAAAGCCGACTAATGCACTAGATGTTAATTCGCGACTAAAAGCCGTCTTGTACGCTAGATGTTAATTTGCGACTAAAAGCCGTCTAATACGCACGCTTTTCTTGTCTAAGCATAGCAGATGACAAACCCTAGCTAAAGAGTAACAGATGACAAACATAGCAGCTCTGATCAGCTTACTGGAGACTAATCCCCCCAATACACCCGCCTCGCATTGGTGCGAGTTACCTCATACACTCTTTCCCTTGTCATTCCGCGACATCGAGCCACCTCTCCCGCGACAGCAGACAGCTGTGCGGGGGAGGCAACCCTATGTCCCCGTGCAGGGAAATAAGGGGCATCACTCTCCAGCAGCAGACGATCCTCAGCCAACATTCTGAGTGCTTCTTCCTGCTTTTTATCAAAACTCTTGACCATGTTGGTGAACCCGAAATAAGTGTTCGGGAAAGCTGCTAGCCAACGCTGAACAACACACACCTCCCCAGTGAAGCAGTGCAGGTGGATGCGTTGCTGAGACCATACAAACAACTTTGCAAATGCAAGAAGTTGCAAGTAGGCCTCCGTACCATCATCACCCTTCATCCCCCTACAATGCAACACCAGGACGTGTCTCCTCTTCAGCATTGGTAAAGTTCTCTCTAGCAGGATAAGCTGCTTAGACCATCCTTGGATCGGCTCTGTCCTATCTATTCCAATTTCCCCCAAGGCTACTACTTTTGGGTGTTGAACAAGAGTCGACAAAGCTCTTAGACTAGCCTCCATTTTTGTATTTGAAAATTGGGATGCATGCCTTGGATGCAGACCGACCGCGAACAACATATCCCCATTGGTGTCTAAAAGACGCTCCTCAGAAGGATACGTATCCGGGTCGCAAAACACAGCCACAGAGCCAATCAAGGTGATACGGTTATTCCGGCTCACTGGAGTAGCGTCCAATACATCCTTTAGACTTCTATTGGCGGGCAATCTGAGTCTGGTAATAAGACGATCCAAATGGAAGTGGGTGTCTATTGCTAAAGGATAGACCGGAGCAGTTGGCTGGTTCGTATTGCTGACCCCCTGCTCCGGCTGCACACTTTCCTGGAAAGTCTTTCTCCAGTACTCCCGCTCTTCCGCACTCAGGGTGGAAACAATCAATAAAACAACTTTCCAGTGGACCAAAATACCCGGAGAATTTGCTGTGGACAAACAGAAACGACTCGGTGCAGGGATTTTGAGATAGCCACAAAGTCCCTGCATCGCTTCTTGCTGCGGGGGTGAGATTTTACTATCTCCTACAGCTAAACTTAGATTCTGTATCTGCAAGAAAACAAGAAGGTCGAAGACCGTCGCCGGTCTGCCCAACAGCCACCTAGCCGCCTGTTCCAAAGCCTTAACACGCATTGCATTCAGACTGGTCGATTGAGGCAACGACTCCTTAAATATTGTAGGGATGTGTTCATTAAACGCGTGCGGTTTCATGAATCTCGTTTCTCCATTACTACACCCAGGGACGGAACAAAAGCGTGATCTTACTACCTTCATCTCCCTGGCCTCAATGACATTTTGCACGAGGTCACTTACTTTGGATTGTTTCGCAAGACTAGCTGCGGATAGGGAGAGAGGGGTACTAGCTGGTCGCTTACCAAGCTCGCCTGTGCAGGTTGCCCGTGCAGTGATCTGCAAATCCACCCCTGAGCCGGCCGCTACCTCGCGCGTGATTTTGCAGCTAACTGCTGCTCCTTTCTTAACCTCCGGCTGCTTCTTTTTGGTTGGAACAGGGATTTTTGATTTTGGTCTTACCGCAGTCGAAGTAGCACCGCGCTGGGCCTTAATGCGCGGTGACCGTCGCAGTGTTTCAGTCGTTTCGGCCGGTGTTTGAGTTGTCTCCACCTCCATATCCGCGAAATCTAGTAGGGTATCCTCCTGGCTCGAGGTCATACTCAAAGCTGTGTCCTCGGCCAGGTCCGTGGTGATTTCCGGGTCGACGTCCTCAGGGCTAAAAGCCGCCTTGGGCAATGGAGAGGAGTTGGTGTTTTTGCTTTCAGACATACTGCAAAGAGACATAAAACATAATTAGCAACTCAAACCTGACCGAAACATTTACTTCCTCTTGCAGGGATTACATTTGAATTTATCAATGTCAAGTGCATCAGATGCACTGACATTGATACAGGAACCATGGTACCATTCGTCACAGTAATCACACTGGATCATAAACTTCCCATTCCAGGGCTCTCTGCAAAGACAATATCTCTTTTCATTCTCATCATTACTGCCTGGAATGTTCTGAAAGGAAGATGTCATGTTAGTTTCTTCCCTAAACTTCTTGATCCAGTTTGGTAGGTTCCTATCCCTGCAAGGCATCATACGGTCATGATTCACCACGAATACCGATTTGTTCAGCTTGACCCTGTAAAGGTATGGGGATAACTTTTTAACTATAATGGCAGGCCCTTTCCAAGGTGAGCATAATTTTTTGGACTTACCCTTTGTGACTGCTGTATCTAAAAGATACACAATGTCGTCTTCCTTGTAGGGTCTTAGCAACACCTTAAGATCATAATTTCGCTTCATACGTTTGAGCGAAGTTTTGAGACATGACCGTGCTATATCGTGTGCCTTACCAATGCCTTTAACCAACTCAGATACATACTCACCATAGTCTCCGGATTTGTTCTGTGCACATGGGAACATTAATTGGGCGGGAGTGTTTACCTCTCGGCCCAGCATAAGCATATTGGGAGTGAAACCAGTACTCCTATTTACAGAGGCTCGAATGGCCATTGCTATTTGCTGAACATTTAAATCCCATTTATCCTGAGACTTTCCTAAAAAACACCTAACAGCATCCATAAGGGTGCGGTTGAAACGTTCAACCTGACCGTTAGCAGACGGCCGATAAGATGTCGTGCGAGCTTTGTGAATATGTAAAGCTTTGCATAGAGCTTCAAAAAGCCGACTGTCAAAATTTCTTCCCTGATCAGAGAAAATCTGAAGAGGGAAACCAAAACGTGAAAAGAAGCTGTCTATGGCAGCTCTGGCTGTTTCTTCGGCTTGCTGAGTTGGCAAAGGGACACACTCAACCCACTTTGTGAATTGATCTACTATCATTAGACAATGTTCATTTCCTCTAGCAGTTTTAGGTAATGGCCCGATAAAATCGAGATGAACACGTTCCAATGGAGCACCCGCTTGATATTCAGTTAAAGGGACCTTGCCATAAGTCTTGTTCTTTTTATTCTTACTGCAGACATCACATGTTGTGACATAATCTTCAACATCTTTAGACAAACGAAACCAGAAAAATTTCTCTTTTATTTTGAACTTGGTTCTCGCTACACCCTGATGACCCGAAGACGGGATATCATGGTGCAGCGAGAGAACCATTTCCTTTAGACTTTTGGGGATGACTAAAAGCCATTCCCCTCCTTCTGCAACTGGTTTCTGCCTAAATAGAACCCCCTTTTCTAGCTTAAAAAGCTCTTTATTCAGCCAATGATTTTTTACCTCTGGACTTTCGCTGAATAATTGTTGTTCTGAAGGTTCTACCTTTCTCTCTAACCATGCTAAAAGCATAGCTAAATTTTCATCCTTATGCTGACTTTCACTTAGTTCAGTGTAAGAAAATCCCCAACAAGACGGATATTCGTGGTTTGTGCGGGTATCTGGGTCCTTAACTTGACAGCAGGTTATAATCCTGTCCCTACTGTTACTTACAATGTCGAAGTGACTCTCTGAAGGACCCAGCTCGTCGATACTTCCGAATGGAAAATCCGAAAGTTCCATATTCGTCCATTTTGAGCTCACGTCTAAAAGACAGTTTTGCTCAGACTGATCAGGCATTGCGTCTAAAAGACAATCTTGCCTGGCTGCATTGGGTGTCGCGTGTAAAAGACGGCTATCCTCTGATACATTGAGCGTCGTGTCTAAAAGACAGCTATGCTCCGGGGAATTGAGTGTTGCGTCTAAAAGACGGCTATGCTCTTCAGGCGGCTTACCTTGTCTAACATGATGGCTCATTGTCATGGTTGCAACTTTCTTAGGCACCAAACTGACTGCTTCGTCCACATCTTCAGTGAACCTGGCCCATTGCGTGTGAGCCCTCATGCAGTATTTGCAACCCCCACAAGGCAGATCTGTGGGTTGTAGACCAGCTACAAATTCTGAACATGGACTTAGAGGGTCCGGAATCCTCGATAGCGCGTCCGCATTTCCATGTTTATTCCCAGCTCGATGTTTAACTATCATGTGATACTGGGATAGTTCCTCTATCCATCGAGCCAATTGACCTTGTGGCTCTTTAAATCTTAAAAGCCATGTTAGACTGGAATGATCTGTACGGACAGTGAAAATCTTACCAAGTAAATAGTATCTGAACTGTCTCGTAAATCTCACTATTGCCAGTAATTCTTTGCGAGTAGTGCAATAATTCTTTTGCTCTGGGGTTAATGAAAAGCTGCTAAAAGCAATTACCTTTTCTACCCCGTCCTGCACTTGAATGAGTTCTGCTCCGATTGCTGAATGAGAAGCGTCCACATCAAGAATGAAGGGATCTTCTGTATTGGGCAGAGCCAAGACTGGCGCAGTGGTCAAAGCCGCTTTAAGTTCTTCAAAAGCATTCTGCTCATCATTCCCCCATGTGAATGGTTCTCCACCTGTTAGCCGATACAACGATAGTGCCAAATTTGCAAAATCTTTCACAAATGACCTATGGTAATTAGCCAAACCTAGAAATCTTTGAACATCCTTGGAGGATTTTGGGACCGGCCAGTCCAAGACTGTTTGGATGTCCTTCTGAGTAAGAGAAAGGCTATTCTTACTTACATTTCTGCCCAAAAACTCTACTTCGTTCTGAAAGAAAATACATTTTCTAGGCTTAAGCTTCATACCATGTGTCCTGAATCGTTGTAGCACTTCAGAAATGTTTTCCAGGTGGTCCTCAAAGGTCTTTCCCAATACCAAAATGTCATCAAGGAAGGCGAGCACTATTTTCCATGTTAGCCCCTTCAAAATGAAGCTTACTACCCTTGAAAAGGTTGCTGGGGCGTTCGTAAGACCAAAGCCCATTTTAATATGTTCAAATAAGCCAAATTTCGTTAAAAAAGCAGTTTTCTTCCTATCTTCTTCCTTGACTTTAACTTGCCAATAGGCCGAATTAGCATCTAATTTAGAAAACCAGTTATTTCCTGAAAGGGTATCTAAACAATCTTCTACTAACGGTAAAGGGAAAGTATCCTTACGGGTCACATCGTTTAAAGCCCTGTAGTCTATACACCATCGGACTGAACCATCCCGTTTCCGGATCAAGACCGGGGACGATGCCCACTCCGATATAGACTCTTGTATCACACCAGCTTCAATCATTTTCTTAAGATGAGCTTCTTCTTCATTAACGAAACAGGCTGGTGTACGACGCATTTTCTGTTTAATTGGCTTAGCGTCGCCTGTATCGATTTCATGCTCTATGGCAGTAAAATTTCCCAAATCAAAGTCAGTTTCGGCGAACACATCAGAATAGTCGCGTAAAACGCAGGCCAGCTGATGTGCTTGCTCTCCACTGAGCTCCTTGGAGGACGCTTCGAACATACCTTGAATGTGATTTGGTAGTTCAATCTTACCTTCTGACAGATTAAAAACCATACCAGAAATAAGATCGGGATTGGATATTTGATCCCCATCTGAGTGAGAGGTAGTGCTATGGTCAAGAACTTGGTCAAAAGTGCGTGCTGTAGCTATGATGTCATTTTTTCTGAAACTCTTGAAATTATTGGATGGATTGACTAGACAAATCACTGGCTTGGTTCCTGAAGACCTTATGGTGTGAGGCATTAGCACCTGTTTTTTGTAGACAACTTCTTCAGGTTCGACAAAATAATTTTCCAATGCACAATCCATCTTACCTTGCACCCTAACTACAGAATTTGGTGGAATAACCACTTTCTTGGCCAAAGAAACTCTAGCTATTGTAGGCTTTTTACCTTGGAAATGTGTAGTAATGGGGATTCGCTCACCGTTTACAATGAGTGTATCAGACTGCATGTCGTGTAAGGCACCAAAGTGATGCATCAAATCATGTCCCAACAACATATCGTCCGAAATTGGAGCCACGTAAAGTCTTTCTTTAAATACCTGTGAACCAAGATGTAGTTGTACTGGCTTGGTAACAAACCCTTTCAGGATATTATCTTTGTCTGCCATTTGCATAACAACATCTCTCACTTTGCCGGGCTTTTGACTTAACACATTGTAAACTTGTGATGACAAAATTGTAATTTCAGCTCCCGAATCAATCCTCGCTCTCACATCTTTCCCCCCCACTTTCAGATAAATGAAAGAGGAGCCTGCACATACTTGGTGTATACTAAGATTTTCATCTTTACTTTCGTTCAAAGGATTGATTAATTGTTCCTCACCTGAACTAAAAGCTACAGGATCTGTAGAACAATATGAACGACCCTCATTCGGACTAAAAGCCACTGTGTCGTTTGTGCATTCTATGGAGCTTGAAATTTCCGGACTTTTGGGACGACCCTCACCTGGACTAAAAGCCGCTGTACGTAAGGGACGACCCTCAGAGGTTGGTGTTACCGAACTTTTGGAACGACCCTCATGACTAAAAGCCGCTGATGGGTTCTTTGATATCCCTGAAACATTGGAACGTCCCTCGTTATGACTAAAAGCCGCCAAACTATCGGAACGCCCCTTGTCAGAACTAAAAGTTACCTCTGATACTACACCTTCTCCTTTTGCCTGACCATCTGATACTTTTGCAATAGACCGAGGTTCGTGGTCAGCAACCTCAGTCTTTAATCGTTTAAAGCTTTTTGATTTTTCTTGTCCATCTTCTCAATAAAAGCTTTAAAACGCCTACAATCTCTCTTCCAATGACCTGGAACTTTACAAAAGAAACAATTATCATTTTCTTTACCCTCACCATTTTTCTGGGGGCTTTTGGGGGCAGATTTTGGTATGGCGGCTGCAAGAGCTTCTGCTACAACTTTTTTGACGTCCTCTAACGTGATTGCATTAACGGACATTTCCTCTCTAGGCTTGCGGCGTGCTTTCTGTCCATCGACTGCCTGTGAAATATAGTTATGATGTTTCACCGAATTTAATGCTTCCTGGATACTGCGAGGGCGCTCCAGACAAGCATGCTTTGCAGCTTCCTTGTCTGCACAGCCCTGGCAGAATCTAGCGACCGCCTCAGAAATTCTATAATGTTCCGGCAAGTCCCTATAGGCTGACGTTGCCATTGTCATTACTCGATCAGCCCAATCATCGAGTGACTCGTCGGAACGTTGGAATGCTTGATGAAAATTGACCCTTGCAGTCTCTACCAATTCCCCAGTACCAAATCTTGTTTCTAGCTTCTGCATTAAGGAGTAGTAAGAGCAATGCTCACCCATTCCCATGGCAACAGCGACATAATCCATGGCCTTATCTTCCATGCTCCAGATGAGATAGTCCTTACTTTCCTGCTCACCCCATCGCAATACCGACCGGTAGCTTTCAAAAATACTTTTAAAAGATAACCAGTTGGTCTTGCCGTTAAACCGTAAATTCTTTGGTTTCTTACTGGGATTGCCCCTACGCATGTCCACCATCTCATCTGCAGCACATACCTGCCTATCCATTGGGTGTGCTCCCAAGCCAGCCTCATTCTCATTCGGATAAAATCCAGAATGAGAATGTCTAAGGGCTGGTCCAGACGCAACCCGGTGAGAAATGTCATTTGCAACATATGCCTGCTCCCGCACTGGATGCGCTCCCAAGCCAGCCTCATTCTCATTCAGATAAAATCCAGAATGAGAATGTCGAGGGGTTGGTCTGGGTGCAACTGGGTGGGGAATGTCCTGTCTGCATGGATCACTGAACAATGACCCCATGTCTGAATCATCATCCATACTTGAAGGTGCTCTCATCTCAGAGGCCCGACTAAAAGCCGGAGTCCTCTGGCTTATCTTATGCTCCACTAGCTTTCTCATTTCCCTTTTCTCTCTAAGTTGCTGCTTTAATTGGGCAATTTCATGATTTGTTTGTTTTTGCAGCTTACCCAAAGAATCAAACATAATTTTCTTCTCACTGCTCCTCACACTTGGATTAAAAACCACATCATGGTGAGGAGCAGGAGTAGAATTAACTAAAGGGACTCTTACCTTACTCTCCATTTTTAGGGCAGGTGGATGCACAGGTGCATTAGACAGCAATGGCTTGCTCACAATTGGTGCACTGTCCAACAATGGCTTGTTTGCACTTGGGGTCTGTGGCAAATAAGTTAACAATTCGCTTATGACACTTGAATCGCTTTTTGTCATCTTTTCTTTCAGCATTTTCTGGACCGTAAATTTAGTTCGGTCTAAAGACAATTTTGCCTCCTTTACCTTTGCCGTCAAAGCATCTAATTCGTCCTGCTGCGCACTAACTTTATCAGCATTTTCCTCCATCCCAAAATCAATCAACTCCCATAGACTCGCTGGCACATCCTCCATAAGCAAAAGGGACAAAGATTCCTTCTTTACTTGACCATACTTTTCTCTGTGGAGAATGATGGCATGTGCTTTTTTGGGACCTATGCCCTTAATAGCCTGAAGCTCATCAAAAGATGCACTATTTATGCGAATAATGTTAGAAGCCATTATGACAATATAGGGCTAAACAAATTCAAACCTGTCAGTATAAATGTGTAAAACACAACTTATACAGTCCTGAGTTTCTGACTTTCTCTTAACCTTGACACAACAGACGTGTAAAACACAATCTTATTGCGGCTGAAATGTAACAAATTCTGTTAAACCTGCAAAAAACAGATATATCAGAAAACCCCTGAAAAATCAAAAGCAAAATCAATTAATAATAAATAATGAATTATTTATCAAGCAGAACACAAGGTCAATGGTGGGTGGGGTACTGACCTTCAATGACCATGTGCTTCCTTTGACCTTGCACGTTCAAAACCCCAAATTTAATTCTGAACCTGACAAAAATTGACAGATAATTTACAGAATTAAATACCTTAAAGGACAAATCTAATTTGACCTCACACTTACAGAGTAAAACTCTGACTAACAAAGTAAAAAGTTAATTTTACCAAAATTACTTACAAGGACACAAATGACCTTGAACTTACAGTAAAACTGAATTAACAGAATTTACTGGAGCTGGCATGAAAGAAAAAATGAATTCTTCTTTCAAGGTACTGACATGAAAGAAAAACAAATTCTTCTTTCAAGATAACTGACAAGAAAGCAAAATAAATGCAATTTTACTCTCAAGATACTTACTTAAAACAGAAATATTCTGCTTTAAAGAGCTCTCAACAAAAACTTAGAAGCCAAATTTCTTTAGAAAAGACCAAGTCACGTGGCCAAACTGTCAAATTACAAATGGGTTCTTTCAAAAAATATCCTCGTCGCCAATGAAGTGTTTTGGGTGTTGAATAATGAAGGGTTCTTACCTTAAGCTTTGTCGTTGTACAATACAAGTCAACACACAATGTAGTAGAGTCAATACAGTAACAGTTGAGGGGTCCACGTGGCACCAGAATCTTCCAAGAATATGGTTTACAACTTAGAGCGAGTTTAGTTGTTTACTGCTCGGGAAAAGCTGAGAGAGTGATTCACCGGCAAGCTGGTTCCGCTCATCGACTTCGGTAGGATTCGCCCCAACAAGGTTCGCTACTGAGGCAGATCCGTACCAACGAGTTTCGCTACTTCCGGTCTAAGCAGCGTCACAACATTCCAATATCCGGATATTTACCTATAGGGATCATACCAGTGCATTTAATTTCGTGTCTTTTTCTCATTTTCCGTAACTATCGAAAGTTATTGTCCAAGCACAAATGTCTGATTGAAGTTGAGAAAAGCAAACGTGACAAAAATTTGATCTGTCTCGTAAATCCATGCCTTTTTAAATCTATACAAGGAAAGACAACATTGTCTGTTTGGCAATCGACCTCGAATTACAAAATTGTTCAGTGAATTTCTTCGGGGTTCGTCTTCCTTTCTGGTTTAACTTGGATTATGATTTGTTAATTATAACATTGAATGTAAACAGGCATGAACTCTTTCCCAAACAATACCTAGTTTTGATGGTTCTAAAAAAACATGACAAAACATTGAGACAAAAGAAGAATATTCTGATTTTTTTATCATTTTCTTGATTATATTATACACAATTCCAATCTTTATTACCATCGATTTTGTCGTCTGCAACAGCTTTGAATTGGACCACCCGTAAGGGCCTTTAGAAAATTTTGTCATTTGGGAAAGTGTTAAATATGTCATTGTTAAATTGTTTAATGATGGATTTTCTGTCTTACATGCATGGATGTCATTATGTTTTGAAGCAACATTTATTTTGGAAAACAACAGATCTGGCTGGGGACTTTTTGGCTGCGTACCTGATGTAAACTTTGTAGCTCCAGAAAAAACAAACAATTTTTTGGTGATTTTAAATGATGGTTTTGATTGGCAATCGGTTAATAATGACATCCCTGCTTACTTGACACTGACAGCATCTGATTCAAAGTATTTGTAAATATGTTTCAGGTATAACAATGTCTGTTCAGTACAAACCCTCACCCTGTTTGGATTTTGTTGTGTGTGTTTTTCCTCAATAATTTAACAGGTAAGTTTGTTGTAATTTATATTCAGTAGTTCACACAGAAAAGCTTTTAACCCTTTCCTGAACGACAAAATTTTAGGGTAGTCCAAATTCAAAGGGGTTGCAGACGGCAAAATAAATCGTATTAAAAGGAGAAAATATGCATGTTAGAGCCCAGAAAATATTGAGGCAAAAGGAGAAACTGCTGGTTATCAGCAGTTTCTTCTTTTGTTTCAATGTTTTCATATGCCTTTTCTATTAAGGATGTCAAAACCAGGTCTTGTTTGGGAAAGGGTTAAAGGGACATTTCATTCCAATTTCAATTTTTAAAGTATGTCTTGATGCCAAGATTGGTAATTCTAATGAGTATAAATACTATTAGTTTTTTGAAGTTGTTGCCAATAAGCAAGAAACACGAATTTAAAGTTGAGACATAATCGATAAATTGCACATAAATCCAACTGTTGTCCACAACAATTTGTTCAATTTTAACACAAAAATATAAATTTCTCGTAAACGGCGCAATATTTTGGCTTGGAATTTTCAGAATTTTCATAACGAAATATGCTCTTTCAGATAAAAATAAAAGTAAAATTTATGACAAAAAATCTGAAATGTCTCTTTAAATTGTAAACGGAATGTGCAATGGCACTTAAAGTAATATTTTGTTTGCCATCAAAGAAAATAGTGACAATGTGAACTGTTTATCAGTATTAGTGTGATGTCCATACTCAGTTTTCACCTTTATTAAGCCGGCCTGAAGGAATAGAGGGGGCTAGGGGGCTTAGCCCTCCCCCATTTTGGCCAAAAATGCCAAATTTTCCTTATTTTACACTGAAAATTTACTGAAAATCCAATTTAGCCCCCACCCCCTTCTCCTCCCCCCTCCCCCAATATTCAGACAAAGGGGCTAAAGCTGATCCAATATGAAATTGCTTCCTACGGGCCGGTTAAGTACATAATTCAGTACTAGTTTTTTCCAGTGTTTAAAACAGTCTGTTGGAAATGGTATTGAAATTTGTGCTAAGAATAGACTGGGTTTAGTTATTACTATTATATTTTGATACACTGTCAGTGGTGTTGCTATAAAATCTCATAACTACAGCTTCAATCAAGCTGCAGTTGCAGGGTTTTAGAATAATAGAGACCAAATACTATTGTTTGTCTGAAATTACGTCACCGTTCACTTGATAAAGTTAAACTCTGAATAGTTATTTAACCCTTGTGATGATGACTGACATTTTTCAAAAAACATGCGGGCTAGTTAGTTTGTTAATACATGTATTAATTGTTTTATTGTTGTTACCTGCATTTGCATATAGAAATATGTTCTTTGGAGAACCAGAGTGCTTGCTTAAACATCAGTATAAGGCTTGTAGATGTCCTATTTACAAGAAATGATGACCTATTTTTTTCTGAGGGTTTTTTCATTTATAAGTATCAACTTGTTTCAGATGAGTTGTCTTTCCTTCAAGAAACCAGGAAAAAGTAGCATGTTTGGTGTATTGGTGTCTGGTGAATTGGTGTCATGCAAAGGCCTTCATGGATATTATTCTTGGTATGAAACTGAATAATCATTCAATGATTGAATTATTTGTGTAAACATCTACTTAGAATGTCATCAACATAAGTAAATGAAATATTGATCAGTGAATATTTAAATTACTTTTATAAATGAAATATAAAAGAACTTTGTTAAAATTGTGTATAATAATTATATATGAAGAAATCATTTATTCTCTTCATTATCTTGCATCCAATGACTTCATGAGGCATATAATCTTATATTGATACATATTGCCAATATGTGTTTGAATAGATCTAGACAACTTGCAAAGCTTGTTGAACATTAATTTTGGAAAATATATATTTACTCTAGTCTTGAAGTAACATGTGACTTGTCAGTTTATCAGTTTATAAGATAAACAAAAGCACACCATTAGTGATAAATGTCATTCACTTCACAAATATTATACACTTTTTTACATCAAAATTTTGATTTTTGAAGGAATTTATTATGCTCCCCGAAAAAATTTCCGGGGGGGGGGGGGGGGGGGGGGGGGGGGGGGGGGGGGGGGGGGGAAGCATATAGTCGCCATGCTGTCCGTCCGTGTGTCCGTTCGACTGTCCGTCCGTCCACAGCCAGATCTGAACAACCCTTGGGCCAAATTTAAACTTCACATGTGAACTCCCTGGGATAATCCCTAGGGACATTTTTCTTCGTTTCTTGATTTGAGTCTGCGTCATGGTAAAATGGGCCTTAATGTAAAAATTAGTTTTTCTCTAATTTCTCTTCATCTGATGGGCAGAATTTAATGAAATTTTGCACTTATGTGATAAATGAGATGTCCTAGACCATATTCTATAAAGAATGTGTGTACAAAAAATCTGTGATGGGAAAAGGGGCTTGATATATGATAGTTTGTATTTTGTGACAAACACTTATTCGGGGAGCATAATCCGTCAATGACGGCTCTTGTATTGAATGTGTTTTAGCTAGATAATCTTTCTCACTTGTTTAATCTATATTTTTACATTTTCAGGGATGCGGGTATTTCTTCTAGCAGACAAAGGTGTAATCCATGGGATGGGTTAACACTCAGTCTACTGTTTAGCTATTTACATCACTACCAACTGATCCATGGGGACATGAAACCAACACTCAGTCAACTTTCTACAACTTATCATCAAAGAAATTGTCTTTGGAAGTGAACATGGTGTTACAGGAACTAACCCAAGCCTCACACTGAGCCTTTTATATTGTTCCAGCATTGAAGATGGCTCATCAGATGTTCATGATTGCAATAAATAGTTTCATTCTTCATTCAGATATGGAATAGAAATGCTTAGATTTTAAAGTGCTTTATTGCATGTGTATCATGTCATTCATAGTAACTCTTAACAAAATTAAGTTTAGGTTTCCCCAAATTATAAAACTGTAGGCAAATCCAAACCAAACAGCACTTTAACCCATTACCATGATACAATGACTCTTTGACTCCTAGGCTTACAAAATAATAGCTTTAGAAAACATAGTGGAAAATGAAGAAAGTCTAAAATTTTGTTGTTTGGTAATGGCTTAAGAATTCATAATGTTATACTATCCAAAAAGTATTTTAGAAATGACACAGAAAATATTAAAGGAAAAGAAGGAAATGTTTGCAGTCAATAGTCATCATTGACTTAATATTTTTTTTTGTTTTCTAAAATCTTCTTTAATTGAGCCAACATAACTAGGGATTGTCAATTCCCATTTTAATCTTGAGCTGCCTGGGCTACGGAATGGCATCAGCGATAATAAATGGAAAACGTAAAAATTTAATGCTGATTCAGACAATAAGTTTAATAGTAATGAATAAAGAATGTATAATGCATGTAATACTTATAGCCAAGAAAATATTGAGACAAAAGGAGAAAATACTTGTAATTTGCATTTTCATCTTTTGTCTCAAAGTTTTCATAAATCTATCTTTCATATAGCCTCAAAAAAGGTCTTGTTTGGGAAAAGGTTAAACAAGTCATTTTATTTTATGTTAGGTTGTTTAAGATTGATGGGATAGTATTGATGTATGGCCGCTTGTCTGGAAATGAAAGCCTTTATCCATGTTGATTTTTAGCGAGTCGGGACTTTATGTCCGGGGAGCTAATGTCACAGCCCTAGTGTCGGCGTCCCATCCCGTCCCGTCGCGTCTTCACTTGAAAAACTTTAACCTGGTCTATATCTCAGGCACTATTAGAGATACAGCCTTGATATTTCATACATGGATACATCTCGACAAGACCTTTCATTTGTGACCATGACCTTTGACCTTGACCTTGGAGTTTGACCTACTTTTAAAAAACTTTAACCTGCCCTATATCTCATGCACTATTATTGATAGAGCCTTGATATTTCTGACATGGATACCTCCTGCCAAGACCTTGCATTTGGGACCATGACCTTTGACCTTGTGACCTTGACCTTGGAGTTTGACCTACTTTTAAAAAATTAGCTGTTTTTGTGACAAGCTCCTGTATAGGCGAGCTACGTTGTCCGCGGACAACTCTTGTTCTACATATTCTCACTAGATATTTGACAAAGTTAGTTTATCAACAGTTACTGATTACTACTTTTACCTGTTATGGAGAATCTTGCACCATGTATAATATGATTTCAAATATCGTAGACTTCAACAATTTCTAATTTCACCCATTTGTTGTCATGAAAACCCTAGACTGGGTAGCAAAGCCCCATCCTCTAAAGATGACTAATCCACAGCCTTGGTAATTTATACAGGCTGATGATGATAATGAAAACCATGTCAAAACAGATTTTGTTCATACTTTGTTCCTTTTATGGTATAGAATATGTATGACTTAAGAATTTGCAATACATATGGAAAGACATGATAAGGCCTGAAAAATGCTTTTTGCACAAAACATGTTGTTTTAGTAACCATAGCAACCAAATCAGAAAGGATCTTGAGTAGAAAAATAATGCTTGTTTTCATGATCAAAGATCAAGAGCATACATGAAGTAAAATATTCTCTTGTTAAGGAGTTGATAGCCATTGTTTTGAGGCACTTGTAATCCATGAAATGGATGAAATTTAGGAATTTTGTGAAATAACAGTAGACTTCCAATCAATTCCATTATCACCTATTTGTCGCCATGAAAACTATATCAAAACGGGTTTTGTTTCCATACATTGTTCGATGTATTTTATGGGTTTCATTTGACCTAAGAACTCACAAGATATGTAGAAGAAAGAATGGGGGTAAAATGGTATTTAGGCCTGAAAATGCCTTTTTCACGAAAGCGTCAGTTTGGTTACCATAGCAACCAAATTAGAAAAATATTGAGCAGAAAAATAATGGTTGTTTTTATTATTGAATTTCATGAGCATTCATGAAGTGAAAAATTCTCTTGTTAACCATTTCCCAAACAAGACCTGGTTTTTACTTCCCTAATAGAAAAGGTTTGGGAAAACATTGAAACAAAAGAAGAAACTGCTGATGACCAGCAGTTTCTCCTTTTGTCTCAATATTTTCTATGCCATATTTTACACAAATCTTATCTTTAATAATATCCATTTGTCATTTGTGGCAGTTATTGAAGTGGATCACCCTGAAATTTTGCCGTTTGGGAAAGGGTTAAGGAGTTGTTAGCCATTGTATTTAGGCACTTACAACCAATGAAATAGGTGAAATTTAGGAATCTTTTGGAATAACGGTAGACTTCAACAAATCGAAAATTTACCTATTTGTTGCCATGAAAAGTATATCAAAACATGTTTTGTTTTCTACACATTATTTGATTTATTATATGGATTATATTTGACATAAGAATTTGCAAGATATGTAGAAGAAAGAATGTAAAGAATTGATTTTTAGGCCCGAAAAATGCTTTTTTGCACAAAAACGTCATTTTGGTAACCATAGCAACCAAATTAGATAGAATCTTGTGCAGAAAAATATTTTTAGTCCCCCACCGGTTACCGGTTGGGGGACTATGGGTTTGCTCGATTCCGTCCGTCTGTCCGTCCGTCTGTCCGTCCGTCACACTTTTGTCCGGTCTATATCTTCTAAACCATATGTGCTAGCAACTTCAAACTTGGTACACTTATAGATGTCATCAAGGAGAAGTGTCATGTTCAAGAACTGTTACTCTGCCACGCCCACTTTTTGAGTTATTGCCCTTTGTTGTTTTTACCCTTACATTCTTGTCCGGAACATATCTCCAAAAGTATAAGTGCTAGCAACTTCAAACTTTGTACACTTATAGATCTCATCGAGGACAAGTGTCATGTTCAAGAACTGTTACTCTGCCACGCCCACTTTTTGAGTTATTGCCCTTTGTTGTTTTTACCCTTACATTCTTGTCCGGAACATATCTCCTGAACTATAAGTGCTAGCAACTTCAAACTTGGTACACTTATAGATCTCATTGAGGACAAGTGTCATGTTCAAGAACTGTTACTCTGCCACGCCCACTTTTTGAGTTATTGCCCTTTGTTGTTTTTACCCTTACATTCTTGTCCGGAACATATCTCCTAAACTATAAGTGCTAGCAGCTTCAAACTTGGTACACTTATAGATCTCATTGAGGACAAGTGTCATGTTCAAGAACTGTTACTCTGCCTTGCCCACTTTTTGAGTTATTGCCCTTTGTTGTTTTTACCCTTACATTCTTGTCCGGAACATATCTCCTAAACTATAAGTGCTAGCAACTTCAAACTTGGTACACTTATAGATCTCATCAAGGAGAAGTGTTATGTTTAAGAACCTTTACTCTGCCACACCCACTTTTTGAGTTATTGCCCTTTGTTGTTTTTACCCTTACATTCTTGTCCGGAACATATCTCCAAAATTATAAGTGCTAGCAACTTCAAACTTGGTACACTTACAGATCTCATTGAGGAAAAGTGTCATGTTCAAGAGCTGTTACTCTGCCACGCCCTCTTTTTGAGTTATTGCCCTTTGTTGTTTTTACCCTTACATTTTTGTCCGGATTATATCTCCTAAACCATAAGTGCTAGCAACTTCAAACTTTGTACACTGATAGATCTCATTAAGGACAAGTGTCATGTTTAAGATCCATTACTCTGCCACGCCCACTTTTTGAGTTATTCCCCTTTGTTTTTACTCTTACATTTTTGTCCGGGAAATATCTTCTAGACCATAAGTGCTAGCAACTTCAAATTGGGAACACTTATAGATCTCATTAAGCACAGGTGTCATGTATTAGAACTGTTACCCTGCCATGTCCACTTTTTGAGTTATTGCCCTTTGTTGTTTTTACCCTTATATTTTTGTTTGGGACATTTTGTCCAAAACCTAATGTGCTAGCAACTTCAAATTTTGTATACAGTTATAGATCTAGTAAGTAGGAACTATTTTATAAGAAAGGATTTTTTGTTATCCGGTGGGGGACTCCTGTATTGCATCGCAATTCGACATGCACTTGTTTGTTTTTATTATTGATTATCATGAGCATTCATGAAGTAAAATATTCTCTTGTTAAGGAGTTGTTAGCCTAAATTTTTGTAATGTACTTGTATGAACAAACCTCAATAGTTTTCAAGAAAATTGGCATTTTCTATTGCTCTTAAAATAGATTTATTGACTGTGACCTTGACCTTTGATTCCATGACCTTGATATATATATAAATGTTTGTTATCCCAATGCCTACAGTACTGTAATATACGTGTATGAACAAAAACTCATTAGTTTTCAAAATAATTGGCATTTTCTGTTTGTTCTAAAAATAGATTTTTTGATATGTGACCTTGACCTCTGACCCCATGACCTTGATATATATATCAAAATGTTTGGTATCAAAATGCCTACAATATTGTAATATATATGCATGTACATAAAGTCAATATTTTTCAAGATAATTAGCATTTTCTGTTTGTTCTAAAAATAGATTTATTGTCCGTGACCTTGACCTTTGACCCCATGACCTTGATACATATATCAAATTGTTCGTAACCCCAGTGCCTACAATTTTGTAATATATATGTATATATAAAATCTTTATGATTTTCAAGATAATGAACTTTTTTCTGTTTTCTAAGCATATATTTATTGTCTGTGACCTTGACCTTTGACCCCATGACTATGATACATATATCAAAATGTTCGTTACCTTAGTGCTGACAATTTTGTAATACATTTGTCTATACAAAAAGTCAATAGTTTTCAAGATAATTAACATTTTCTGTTTTTTTCTAAAAATAGAATTACTGTCTGTGACCTTGACCTTTGACCCCATGACCTTGGTATGTATATAAAAATGTTCGTTATCCCAATGCCTACAATATTGTAATATATATGTTTATACAAAAAATGAATAGTTTTTGAGATAATTTGTTTTTATGGGTTTTTTCCCCATTTTTGTAAGAAAAAAATGACCAAGGGAGATAACTCAGACTAAAATATTGGAAAAAGTACCTCGCTACCCCCTATTTTTCTTTCCACCAAAGTTTTTAGGATAGTTTATGCTTTATTCTTAGAAAGTATGAAAAAAAGTTAGTCACTAGAAATATTGTAGATTTTTATTTAAAATATAATCCACATCTTGCTTTATCTTGTTATATGTGCGACTTTAAATGTGTTACTAAATATGGACAAAATACATATTTTCTACATTCAAAATCTAATTTTTCTTTTTTTATCTAACAAAGGAAGGTTCAAAGTGTACTCTGTTGAAAAAATTATGTTGATCAACCCAATGATATCTCTTATAGCTTAAAAAACTATTGTACAGAAATTTTATAGTGTATTTTGCAACATTTTGCAATAAAATAACATGCAAAGTTCAATTGATCGTGCTGCAAAAACAAGCGCACTACCATATTGTTTTCTTTGCATTTTTGTAATCTACAAAAGTGACTCTTGAAAATGATATATGTTTAAAAAAAAGTTAGTCACTAGAAAATTTTGATATCTCACAAGGGAAGATCCTTAAAGTTATGAAATGATAACAAGTTTAGCGGTCTTTATTGCGCAAATAAAACCCGATGTGCGACGGACTACATGTGTAGGTAAAAACCGAGATATTTGCAATAACATTGTAGTCCAGAGCACAGAGGTTTTTATTGCGCAATAAAGACCGCTTAACTTGTTATTATCTCCATTATAACACTCAAAATAACAAAACCCACATTCGAAATGTGTTATTTTGTGGAAAATCTGCATGAACTAGTTTTCGGCGTAGGAAACGCATTGGCGGTCAAGTGACGTCATTGATGACGTCATTTGACGTTACCTTGACGTTACGTGACGTTTTGGCGCCTACGCAAAGCATAATTACATAGAGTCATTATTGGTAAATTATAACACGTTTCCGTAAAATCCATATATAGCGAAAGAAGAACTGCATCGGGTTTTATTTGACCAATAAAGACCCTATGTAATTATGCTTTGTGTATGCGCCAAAACGTCACGTAGCGTCAAGGCAACGTCAAATGACGTCATCAATGACGTCACTTAACCACCAAAGCGTTTCCTACGCCGAAAACTAGATCATACAGAATTTCCACAAAACAACACATTTAGAATGTGCGTTTTGTTTTTTAGAGTGTTATAATGGAGATAATAACAAGTTTAGAGGTCTTTATTGCGCAATAAAAACCTCTGTGCTCTGGACTACATGTTATGGCAAATACCTCGGCGCTTTGCGCCTCGGTTTTTACCTACACATGTAGTCCGTCGCACATCGGGTTTTATTTGCGCAATAAAGACCGCTAAACTTGTTATTATTTCATAAATAAAACCCGATGCAGTCCTTCTTTCGCTATATATGCATTTTACGGAAACGTGTTATAATGGTCAAATAAAACCCGATGCAGTTCTTCTTCCGTTATATATGGATTTTACGGAAACGTGTTATAATGAAGGATAAAAAGACAAAAATGAAACTACAGACATTCTGTAACCTTGAATTGCTAGAAACTCTTTCATCAATTCATATTGTACAATAATACAGATATAGACAAGAAACCTCGATACAGTCAAGTACATTAATCGATTCCTACAAATTTCAGAAAGTATTTATCAGGAAAACTCGTAGGCCTATCTGAAAATGTTGGAAAATATCTGAGAAGCTTGATGATATGAACACAAAAATGAACTCGGTAACTTCATTAGGTCCTACCTTGAATTTTCAGGAAATTCTTCCATTGAATATATTTCAAATTTTAGTGTAGAAGGGACCAAAAATCTTGATGCAGCTGTGTGTGTTAGTCAATACTTATTTGATTCCTTCTATCCCAGAAAATATCCGTCAGAACGTAGAGAACTATCTCAAAATGCATTCAAATATCTGAAAACGTGAAATGTTAAAATACAAAAATGAAAATCAAGGAACTGCATGATCTCGAAAACTCCGTTTTGAAACGTATTTTCAAGTTGTTATGCAGAGAGACTGGAAATCGTTTTCCATCCAAGTGTATTAATCAATGCTGTTTTGATTCCTGCTATCCATGACAATATCCATCGGAACGTCGAGAACTATCTCAAAATGCATTCAAATATCTGAGAAAGTGAAATGTTAAAACTCAAAAATGAAAATCAAGGAACTGCATGATCTCAAAAACTCCTTTTTGAAATGTATTTCAAGTTGTTATGCAGAGAGACTGGAAACCATAAAGCGCCAGAGTGTATAAATCAATGTGATTTTGATTCCTGCTTGCCCAGAAAATATCCGTCAGAAAAACGCGAAGTATCTCGAAATGTGCAAAAACATCTGAGAAGGTGAAAGGCATTTATAAAAGCAAATGAAAATCTATGAACTTCATAACCTCGAATCTCCAGAAATTCCTCATCAAATTGTTATGCAGAGAGACTAGAAATCGGTATGCATCCGAGTATATTAATCAATGCTGTTTGGACTCCTGCCATCCAAAATAATATATACGTCAGAAAGAGGTGACCTATCTGAAAGTGCATGCAAATATATGAAGGTGAATGGTTCTAAGATAAAAATGTAAATGAGTAACATTTTAACTTTAAACCAAGAAATATCCGTAAACAAATTTATTTTCAAGTTGTTATGCAGAGACACTGGAAATCGTTTTGCATCCGAGTGTATTAATTAATGCTGTTTTGATTCCTGCTATCCCAGAAAATATCCGTCAGAAATTGGTGAATTATCTCAAAATGTGCAAGAATATCTGAGAATGTGAGAGGCATTTATAAAAGCAAATGAGAATCAAGTAACTTCATAACCCCGAATCTCCAGAGTTTCCTCATCAAATTGTTGTGCAGAGAGACTAGAAATCGTTTTGCATCCGAGTGTATTAATCAATGCTGTTTTGATTCCTGCTATCCCAGAAAATATCCGTCAGAACGTCGAAAACTATCTCAAAATGCATTCGAATATCTGAGAAAGTGAAATGTTAAAATACAAGAATGAAAATCAAGGAACTGCATGATCTCGAAAACTCCTTTTTAAAATTTATTTTCAAGTTGTTATGCAGAGAGACTGGAAACCATAAAGCACCAGAGTGTATAAATCAATGTTATTTTGATTCCTTCTTTCCCAGAAAATGTCCGGCAGAAATACGTGAAGTATCTCGAATGTGCAAGAATATCTGAGAAGGCGAGATGCATTTATAAAAGCAAATGAAAATCAAGGAACTTTATAACCTCAAATCTCCAGAAATTCCTCATCAAATTGTTATGTAGAGAGACTAGAAATCGGTATGCATCCGAGTATATTAATCAATGCTGTTTGGACTCCTGCCATCCAAAATAATATATACGTCAGAAAGAGGTGACCTATCTGAAAGTGCATGCAAATATATGAAGGTGAATGGTTCTAAGATAAAAATGTAAATGAGTAACATTTTAACTTTAAACCAAGAAATATCCGTAAACAAATTTATTTTCAAGTTGTTATGCAGAGACACTGGAAATCGTTTTGCATCCGAGTGTATTAATTAATGCTGTTTTGATTCCTGCTATCTCAGAAAATAGCCGTCTGAACGACGAGAACTTTCTCAAAATGCATTCAAATATCTGAGAAAGTGAAATGTAAAATACAAAAATGAAAATAAAGAAATTGCGTGATCTCAAAAACTCCTTCATCAAATTTATTTTCAAGTTGTTTGTTGTGCAGAGAGACTGGAAATCGTTTTGCATCCAAGTGTATTAATCAATGCTGGTTTGATTCCTGCTGTCCAAGACATCAGAACACCAAGACTTATCTCAAAATGCATTCAAATATCTGAGAAAGTGAAATGTAAAAATGCAAAAACGAAAATGAAGGAACTGCATGATCTCGAAAACTCCTTTTTGAAATGTATTTTCAAGTTGTTATGCAGAGAGACTGGTCACCATAAAACACCAGAGTGTATAAATCAATGTTATTTTGATTCCTGCTTTCCAAGACAATATCCATCAGAAAATGTGAAGTACCTCGAATGTGCAAGAATATCTGAGAATATGAAATGCATTTATAAAAGCAAATGAAAATCACGGAATTTCATCCGAGTGTTTTAATTAATGCTGTTTTGATTCCTGCTATCGAAGAAAATATTCGCCAAAATGACGCGGACTATTCCAAAATGCACCAGGATATCTGAGAAGGTGACAAATAATAAGAATAAAATGCAATAAGGATCTACAGACAAAGATGAAATCCCAGAAAACATCTTTATCAAATATATGACCCGGGATCTGGAAAAAACGTCCCTTATAGCATTTGAGAGATCTATAAATGTAGGCCTACTTTAAGATCATCTTGTGCCTAAATGGAGTCTGGCGGGGAATCCATGCTGCTCTCATACGGTTGCCACAGGTCATGAAAAAGCTTGTGGAGAACAACATGGTTCTAGATCAGACATACGCAGGCTGATCTGGAACTATGTTGGGCTCAAGCGCCTTGGAGAAACCTTTTCCAGATCCTGGCTCATATTCAATTTTTTATGCAGAGAACCTACAAACCTCGCTTCTTCCTAGTGCAATAATCACTGGTGGTGAACTAGGCCAAAGCGAGGGACGTTTTTTTGCTACCACAAGGTACAGACATTTTGCGTTTAAATGTGAGTTTAAAGATCTGATTGGATAGTTTTTCTAATAACAATGAATTTGTTCTAAAAAAAAGACCGGATGTAGCAATATCAGGGGTCTTTCTACCAATTTTTGTTTGGGGCCGGGGGCCAGTGAAATTGGGAAAAATAGCGACTTTTTTTCACCTAAATTGGGAAAAACTTAAACAAGTTTGTATTAATTCATACTGTCACTCAGTTTCAGCTGCAAATTAGACTGTAGTAATGTAAAATGCATTTGGACATACTCTTGTT
Organism: Fragum sueziense; assembly: GCA_963680895.1. Classification (NCBI taxonomy): domain Eukaryota; kingdom Metazoa; phylum Mollusca; class Bivalvia; order Cardiida; family Cardiidae; genus Fragum; species Fragum sueziense. Next base: position 36,770,901 of record OY804597.1, read on the forward strand.
TAAGAATCTACTCTAAAACTATCTTCAAAATGTTTGTAAATGAAGATGAGGTCTTAAGCCCAGCAAACATGCTTATATGGGTCCTATATGGGATGTGTATGGGTAAGCCCATGTGGGTAGGCCCATATTGGACCCAAATAGGACCTATGTAGGTAATCCCATGTGGGTTTGATCATAACGGACCCAGATTGGTCCCATATTCCCAGCATATGGGCTGTGTATGGGCAAGCCCATATGGGTATGCCCATATAGGACCTATGTAGGAAAGCCCATGTTGTTTTGACTATGGGGGTCCCAGTTACAATAATCGGCTTGCGCCCATTCAAGTACAACAGAATAATTATGTATACATGAGCATATCTAAAATATCCATAATCTGAATCATGTAGCATATAGAATTATAAGTTTTCAATTTGAATGGCGATCTTATTTATATCCATCAAAATTAATGACCATCAAATCAATACAAATTGAAAAACAACAACATTAGATTCAGCAAGACAAGTAAGGCAACATCAATAAGACATGTCTAATCCTTTCTCGAACAAAACCTGGTATTGACTTCTCTACTAGAAAGGTAGGCCTACATGGCCAAAAAAAAACCAAAAAAAAAACCAAACAAACAAAAAAACGTAGGCCTAGAGATATTAGCAAAAGTTGATAATCGGCATTTTCTTCTTTTGCATAAGTTTTTTCTGCGCTATATTGTACAGAAGTACATTCTTTGTCAATATCGTTTTTTAAACATGGGCTTCATGTTGGATCATCCGAATTATTTTGTCGTTTTAACGGTGTTTAAACTGTAATTAGTCTGTTCAAATCACTAACATAATCTTATCAATTAGTGTGTTACAAGGAGTTTTATGTATATTAAAGGGAAATAATTCAAAATCTTGACAATAAATCATGTTTTTACAAAGCGTTTATGTAAAGAAAGCATTTGGCTTGATAATCCTATATATGATTCTGTTAAAAGAAATTAAATTGTGTACACATTTTCAAAAAAAGATAGAAATAAATCTAGACATAAAAATATATCAAAAAACATATAGATAGTTATAGAAAGCCTCGAAAATGTTATGACAGTTAAGACCAAATTCCTAGGTATCAAACCTTAGAAAATGAGTCAAGGTCGTCAGACATACCTGGCGAGACCTTTATCCTCTATGATGGGGAATAATTACCCCTTCTGAGCGAGAAGCTCTGGAAGGTTTTCATCTTCGATCAACACCAAACGAAAGCCAATAGAAATGGGTTAGATCAGGGCTGTCTATATGGGTCTGCCCATTTCGGACCCATATGGGTCCCAGATTGCATGTATATGGGCTGCCCAGATAGGACCCATACGGCCCCCGGTTGCACATCCTAAATGGGTCCCATATGGGTTGCCTTTATGGGACCCATAAAGGTGCCCATAAGGGACCCATATGGGACCCATACAAATTGCTTGCTGGGAGGGGGAATGCTCCAGTTTCCTAAATTTTTTCCCAATAATAGAATTTATTCATATTTTGTATGTTGAAATTACATGTTATTACCAATTGAAAAATAAAATAAAAATGGGTGGTCAGCGATCTTGTTTGAATTTTATTGGCATTCGTATCACATAACCCTACATCGAAAAAATGCACAATTTCTTGCACCTGTCCAAGGTCACTAAAATGCTATTAAAATGCTGTATATTCATCGTTTAGTCCCGAAAACGGATTTAAAGTAACGTCTTATATTAATTACGAACAGAAAACCCAAAATATGTGCTATTATAAATGCGTAAATGTATAAAACAGAATGCTCACGTGTTCGGTTAGATCAACGAAGCTGGAGTGTTTTATGTCAAAATTTGCATATTTTGGGAAATATTTCAAGTTCTAGATAATAGAATTTGATAAAACTCCCTCATTGTATCAAGCAACATGTCCTGATAATAATTCAAAAAGAAAATGTATAGGTCAGCGCACTTATTAGTGAATTACGGCAATTTTTATCAGCTACACATGAATAAAATGACGCAAAACAGTGGTAACTGCATACACACTTACGACTGTCTAGCTCTAAATATTCGATTTCCATCTTGAGAAAATCGGTATCGCATAATAAATACACTTTTACCGTCGAAAATGGTAAATTGTAATGATGTGTTATATTATTGAAAATCTGGTAGCGAAACATATTGGTACGAAACATTTAAATTACTACAGTAAAGTCCGAGTGTTCCGAAAAACTGGAGCATTCCCCCTTAACATGGGGCATTCTGGGTCCTTATTGGGAATTTAACCAGAGAATTGGGAAAAAGTTACTTTTTGCCATTGGGAATGGGGCCCAATAACGCCCCCAAATTTTGGTAAACGAGACCCCTGGATATGTATTGACAAACCGTCTATGTCGTTATAAAATCTCGTAACTACGGCTTAATCGACTTAGTTTATCGGCTTAGTTACGATATTTTATAACAATACCGACGGAATACTATGATGGCGAAAAAACGTCCAACGCTTTGGCCGAGTTCACCACCAGTGATAATAAACTATCTTTTATTCATACAACCACAAAAATATTTATCCGTCAGAAAGACGTCAAAATGCATGCGAATACTGAGAAGACAAGAAGACAAAATTTTAAGAAATTTGCAATAACTTTTTAACCTTGGATTCCCAGAAAACTCCCTTATCTTAACCCATTAGGCATTACCAAACGACAACATTTTGGACTGTTCCAATTTGAAAAATGATGCAGACGACAATGTCAAATGAATGAAACTTCACTTTTAGGCCTATTGTCCTTTCGTGGTAGAAAACATTGTGGGAAATGAAGAAATTGCTTGTCACAAGCAAATTCTTCATTTTCTACAGTGTTTTCCAACGCTATTGTCTTGTTGGGAGTCAAAAAGAGTCACTGTGTGGTAATGGGTTAATCTGAAACACTTTTTGTGTGTTTTCAAAATGTGTGTCTGTGAGAAAATTCGAGAAGGCGAATCGTATATAGACAAAATATAAATATGGGAACCTCATAATGTTGAATTCCCAGAAAACCCATTCATCAGATTTATATTTAAAGTTCTGTTATACATAGAGACTATAATGCATTTGAGTGCATCAATCAATGCTATTTTGATTCCTATAATCCTGGAAAGTATTCGTCAAAAAGCCACGGAGTGACGGACTATATAACAAAATGTAGGAGAATATCTGTAAACGTGAATGACATGGATCTACTCAAAAAATGTAAATATAGGAGCGTCATGGCCTTGAAATTTCAGAAAAATCCTCCATCAAAATTATATTCAAATTGTAATACGTCTGCATGCAAGCCACGATGCCTTTGAGTGTATTAACCTACTATCACAGAAAACATGCGTCTTATTTCAAGCCATGGAATTTTTCAAATTGTAGCGGAATACTAGTATATCCGAGATACTCTCCAAAGCCGAGGTCTATTGATTAACCATCAAATGTGACCTCTGCCGTTTTTGATACACCAACAGCCTATTTGGTCGTCATAATCTAATTATAGCACATCATTTGAATTATCGAATCAAAATCATTCGGTTTTATCTTGCATGATCATGACGTATACATTACGTCGCTTCTATTTTTGGCTGAAGCCGGTAACATTTGAATTATCGAATCAAAATAATTCAGTTTTATCTTGTTTGATTACGTATACATTACGTCGTTTCTATTTTTGGCTAAGGCCGGTAATTTGAAGCGTCAGCCAATGAAAGTTTGTATCAGCTTTTTAAATTGTTTTGTTGTGTATACATGTAGCCAACGATTGGATACTAAAATCCCGCCAAGGCCCCGGGATTAGACGTAAAATGACCCCGCGGGAACAGAGCATCATTCTATCATAATGGCATGAAGAGAGAATGTGCTCAGTTCTTAAGAGAGAGAATCGTACACAGACAAAAATATAAATATAGGCACCTCATAACCTTGAATTCCCAGAAAACACATTCGTCAGACTTATATTCAAAGTTCTGAAACACAGAGAGACTAAAAACCGCAATGCATCTGAGTGCATTAATAGATGTCATTTTGATGAATGCAATTTTCAGAAAATGATCCAGAATCGGGAAAACGGCCCTTATGGCATTTTTAAAACACTTTGGATATGTACAGGTCATCGTATGCCAAAGTGCAGTCTGATCAGGGTGTATGCTCTTTTCTCCAGTTCCTTTCTGTTATCAATATCTTAAAAGAGAACAATAATTATGGATCTTGATGTCCACCATTTTAACTTGACTGTGCATATGCGTGCTGGTCTAAAAGCCCCGAAGTTTTTTTCTAGATCCCTGCTTTAAAATTCGTCAGAAGGGCGCTAACTATCTCGAAATGCAGTTGAATGTCTAGAATTATGAAAAGGTTGCAATTTTGCACATATTTGGTAAAAATAGGTCTGGGCTTTTAACAAATTAGCAACCAGAACAGACGATCTGTCCCCTTGTGTGTTTTCCACTATATGAATTTCTGCTGTAAGAGAATCGAGTATGAAAACAGAGAAGATGTGGTAATGGCAGTTTGTTTCTGGTATTTTCCGTAACATTAAAAAATTGTCATACCCCCGGATGTCGGCGTCGGCGTCCGCAAAACTTTAACCTGGCCCATATCTTATGCCCCATAAAAGATACAGCCTTCATATTTCACCTGTGGGTACCTCTAACCAAGACCTTTAATTTCAGACCATGACCCTTGACCTTGTGACCTTGACCTTGGAGTTTGACCAACTTTTTGACCGTTTAAAAAAAAAACTTTAACCTGGCCTATATATCATGCCCTATTACACCTACAGCCTTCATATTTCACATGTGGATACCTGTCACCAAGACATTTCATTTGAGACCATGGCCTCTGACCTTGTGACCTTGACCTTGGTGTTTGACTTACTTTTAAAAAAAACTTCATCCTGACCTAAAAAACTTCAACCTGGCCCTATGGCCTATTACACATACAGCCTTGATATTTCGCATATGGACATTTCCTACCAACACCATTCACATTTGACCATGACCTTGGACCTTGTGACCTTGACCTTGGAGTTTGACCTACTTTTAAAAAACTTAAACCTGGCCTTTATCTCATGTCCTTTTATACCCACAGCCTTGATTTTTCACACAATGACACCTCCTACCAACACCATTCACATTTGACCATGACCTTGGACCTTGTGACCTTGACCTTGGAGCTTGACCTACTTTTAAAAAGCTTTAACCTCGCCTATATTTCATGTCCTTTTACCTCTACAGCCTTTATACTCTACACATGGACACCTCCTACCAACACCATTCACATTTGACCATGACCTTAAGTGACCTTGGAGATTGACCTACTTTTAAAAAACTTTACCCTGGCCTATATCTCATGTCCTTTTACACCTACAGCTTTGATATTTCACATATAGACACCTCCTACCAACACCGTTCACATTTGACCATGACCTTGGACCTTGTGACCTTGGCCTCGGAGTTTGACCTATTTTTAAAAAACTTTAGATTGGCCTATATCTCATGTCCTTTTACACCTACAGCCTTGATTTTTCACTCATGGACACCTACCAACACTATTTACATTTGAACATGACCTTGGACCTTGTGACCTTGACCTTGAAGTTTGAACTACTTTTTAAAACTTTAACCTGGCCTATATCGCATGTCCTTTTACTCATACAGCCTTGATTTTTCACACAATGACACCTCCTACCAACATGGTTCACATTTGACCAAGACCTTGGACCTTGTGACCTTGACCTTGGAGCTTGACCTACTTTTAAAAGACTTTAACCTCGCCTATATCTCATGTCCTTTTACCTCTACAGCCTTTATACTCTACACATGGACACCTCCTACCAACATGATTCACATTTGTCTATGACCTTTGGCCTTGTAGCTTGACATACTTTAAAAAAATCATTTTTCACCTTGACCTTTTTATATTGACATAGGAAATGACTTTTCTTTGTGACAAGCTCTCGTTAGGGCGAGCTTTATTGTCTGCGGACAATTCTTGTTTATAACGTTCCAGTGTAAGTAATATTTAAGTAAAGGAAACGTAGGCTACCATAGCCTACTAAATTGGTCCTTGAAATGAGAAAAAGAAGGATAACAACTACAATTCAGTGACCTAGTACATTTCTATAAAGCAATCGACCTTAGGCCCAGAAGACAACCAATGCTTCCACGATACTTTTTGATCTGATTTAGACCCTTTCCAAATCAGCCAAATTTTGGACCAGTCCGTTTAAGGGGTGATGCAGGCAACGAAATTGATTACGAAAAGCAGAATATTCAAACACCTGAGTAGTCAGTAAGGAAAGCGTTGAGGGAAAAGAAGAAAATGCTGGTCACCAGCATTTTCGTCTTTTCCCTCAATGATTTCTAAAAGTTTCTGCTTTGATATGTTAAACAAGCATTATTTAGTAAAAAGTTAAAGGTTTCTTGTCCTTCTAATCTTTTCGTGTAAATAAGCAATTAATGCCGACAGAGACAGCGCTTGCGTGCAGCGCGCTCAGAGACACCTCTTGTGGTAACCACCACGGTATCTTTTTATTTACACTGCTCACTTAAATTACAAGGCTGTACTTTAAATTATAGAATACTGATGGTTTGACACATGAATTCATTTCCCAATGTCTTATCTTTATCGTTCTGAAAATGAGATCAAGCCATTTTTTGAAAATATAAAGTTATCAAGAGAAAAGCGCGACTGTGGCCTAAATGTTGGCCAAAGACACATACATATTTTTCACATAATTGTGATAACCACCATTGAAGCTCATTTTCAGGCCTTACTTATATTGGGTGGTTCCGGTGGCATTAGAAAATGAGATTATGTACTCTAATGGTGGACATCTGATTTTAAAATGTAGCATTTTCCTTGGTGTGCCAACTGATATGGGCCGATAGGACTTTTTGTTGCATTTATTGCAGTACATGTACTACCAAAGCATTAACAATCTCTAGAGATGTTTACAATTACGACAATCAACGTAATGATATACATAATAAGTATGACTTGGTTATAGTTAATAATGGCAAAATTTCTAATCTGTTACACCAGGACACTCCGAAAGGGAGTCCATACTAGATTTTTCAGGGATCAGAACAACATGGAGACAGCCAGAGTTTGCACCGTTACGTGGTGCATTGCATCATCTATGGCCTAAAATAAATGAATTCTAGCGATGATACCAAGTTTTTCACTATTTACTATTTAGTCTATCCAGTTTCCCATATATCGTCACTTTTCTGCGAAAACATCGTATCTGCAGCTTGTTTTAAGCTGCAGATGCGATGTTTTTGAAGAAAAGCAGCTAGTTATACACATAAGGACTTAATGAACTTCATTTGAAATTTCTTTGGACGGAAATAATCTAACTATGCAGGTTGGCCATTCCTTTAGATATTTCCTAAACATAGGCCTATAGTATAATTTCATTCCATCCCCCCCCCCCCCCCGACAACCTATCAATGACCCATATGTGCTACCATACAACTGTATCTAACCACTCAGATTTATATCGATTTCATGTTCGGTTTCTGTAAAGAAAAGCTGATACAGCAATACCCATGTTTGTAGGAATGTTTTAGAAACCTCTTCCAAGATCTATAACAATTTATAAATCATATTATTGATAGCTGCCAGTATCCTTAACAATATCGAAATGTTGGTTAGCTGCAGGTTGGCTACATTCGGCTTGTTCCCTTGCTCAAGTCGGGGGGATTTGGTGCAGTGGTAACACGCTGTACTTACACGGGGATCGCCGGTTCCATCATCCCCAACCACTTCGGTCTTTTGGATGAGACTTTAACCCTTTCCCAAACGGAGGATACAGTCGACTTTAGAACGCTGTTTATTTCAAATATATTTCTGGCGTAGATTTAAATGTTTGTTTGGTCTGCTTCCGTTGTTATTGACATGACTACCGTTGTTATGCTTGCGGAGAGATATGGGCAGGATCGGCTTATGCCGGCAACTGTAATCCGTTCGAGGGGATCTTGAGTAACGATAAGATCCGAGAATATTCGAATGAAGATGTTGCAGACGAGAATTTCAAGCTGATGAAATTTCAAAAATCTTTCCTTTTTGGGTTATAAAACATTGTGGAAAATGAAGAAATTGCTTGTTACAAGCAATTTCTTCATTTTCCACAATATTTTCCAAAGCCATTATCTTGTGAGGAGTCAAAAAGAGTCCGTGTGTGGTAATGGGTTAAACCGAGGTCTCGTCTCAATATGACCTTAAGTAGCTGTTGAGTGGGACGTAACAATATTCTATCCAATCCCTTGGTCAAGCATTTAAGGTAGCCGAATGCGATTCCATAACAAGAAAACTGCCCTAGAGAATTGACTCATACTGTCACATGTTATAAAGTGAATCCTTACTGACGAATTAAGAAAATAAAAAATATAAGTCACCATCTAAGGAAAGAATGAGGGCCGTCTCAAAACCAGCACTGAAATGGCTATTTTTAACATGGAGGCCAATGGGAAATTTAAATATTTTTACACAAATGTTAAAAGATAGAGAATTTCTGCCCTAGAGAATTTGATAATATTATATAAATTGCTGGACCTGGTCATAATCTGTAAAATAAAGAAATAAAAAACAAAAGTCGCCATAGTATATGAATGGGGGGGGGGGCTGTCTCAAAAGTGCCGAAACAGGACTGTTTCAGCTGATTTTTGACGCAAATGTTAAAATTTTAGGATTTTCTGCACAAGAGAATTTGATAATAATTTGGTAATTGGTGACCCTGGAAATGATCTGTAAAATAAAGAAATAAAGAACAAATATCACAACTGTATATGAACGGGAGACCGTCTCAAGCGTGTTTTTTCCACTGAAAAGCAGCCTTTCAGCTCGATTTTGTATAGCCGTTATGAGAACTTATAGGAAGTATTGACCAAATAACAGCCATAATCAGGACGGTAACATGTTACTTTTTTATTAAAAAATCAAATTGATTTTAAAAAACAAATGTTTGTCGTCTCAAAATTGTTTTATTCTATTGTGGGAAAGGGAAATTTTAGGCCTAAATGGCTTTGGAGTAATCTATATTTATCTAACATTGGTGTAATGTCTGGAACTGTAGTGTAAAAGTGGAACGTATTAGACAAACGTCAGTAGATTCCGATAATTCGAACCAAATTGGACTTTTCTAACGATACATTCGTCCGAAATCGGCCGATTTTGTGAATCTTACATAAACCGTATTACTGACGTCGTTACGTTAAATGACGTCATCAAAACATTTTCAAATACGGACTGATATATTGTCACGTTTTATTCTTGTTCGATGAAAAACTGATGCAAAAGTTGGTATTGTTTATCACAAAAAAATGTAACGGATCTAACTTTCTACATTGTTTTCTGAAACATTATGTCGCTATCTTATTTACGACAACATGGGCGTTTTGAATGCGCAGTCGAATCGAATTTGGCCACCTTAACCAAAAACTGAAAAGAATCGCAGACGGAGAAGTCGCTGCTTTTCTTCGAAAACTTCGTAACTGCAACAAGTTGAGGATATGGCGTTTTCGAGAGGAAAAAAAAGAGCTGATCTCATTTTTCCTCGTTGTAGGTTAATTCCACATTGCTTTTCCAACATTTTGACATCGTGATTCTCGTCTGAAAGTTATGGGAAATGTCTTATATGCCTAAAGCGTTTCCAATTTTTTGTCTGTGTATCCACGGTGGATAATCACGTGATACAAAATTTTCAGAAAATCTTCAATAATTGTGTAAATACCGGACCGATTTGAATTCGGTTTGAAGCAGAGAATGTGGACAGACACTATATGCATTAGATAGATGTGGTCGATTTTTGAAAAACCAACTGGTAAAAAAGTTATTGAAGATCAACTAACATTTTGGTTGATCTTCAATTACTTTTTTACCAGTTGATTTTTCAAAAATCCACCATGTTCAGGTTATTCCTGACATTTTTCCTAATTCTCTGATTCAAACCGAATTCATATTGGTCAAAATTTAATATTGACAAAGGTATTGAAGATTATCGGAAATTTTAAGACACGTGATTATACACCGTGGTATCTCTTTCTCTCCGGAAATCTTCCACATTCACCGCGCGTTTGTGTGTCTGTTTGTTTGTCTGTCTGTATATTTGTTAATGTGACCCGTCACGCTAAAAGGGACCTTATCCGAACTCCAAAAATCCAAATTTTGACAAACTTGTCAGATTCAGCACAGGTCAAACAGATCACGTATGCGACAAATGAAGATATAGTAAGATAGGGAAAACATTCCGGATTTAGAAAATTACATAAATTAGTGAAAAGTGTCGGCCCTAGTCTGGCTGCAATGACTGCGCAGACTGACTATGGTCGATATTTTTCACACTTCCTATAAGGTTCCTTTTAGCATGACGGGTCAAATTTCTATCTGTGTTTGTTTGTGTATCTTTCAGTGAGATATGCCTATAAAAAGAAACGATGCCTAACATTATGCAGACGACCAACTTTAGAAGAAATTGGCTGATCAATACAATTCTAGACATTTGGCAATTCATCCTGTAGACCGGATTATATTTTGACGTATTAATCAATGCTTTGAAAAACTACAGTACTAAAAATTCGCAAGTAGTACCGAGTTAATGCACAAGTGAAAAGTGACAATATTACCATGAATAGAGAACGATTTTATCCAGTAAACCGTGACACAATTTCGGACAAACAAACAAACGGTATTTCGTTGGTGTTGTTATAAAATCTCGTAACTACGACTTGACTCAAGCCGTAGTTACGAGCTTTTATAACAACACCGACGGTTTATCAAAACATAACAGGAAACCTAGTCTTTTTTTCATCACAAAATTCTTTGCTATTCTACAAAGTTGTAAATCATATAATAAAAAGAAAAGAGAAATGTAAAGATTGTTTGGTGCAATCAATTTCCTTTTTTCATCCAATGTTTTTAATAATAGACCCCTCGCTATGTTTGCAAAAATTGCTCTTAAGACTGCAGTTTTTAATTGGAAATCGCGCACATATCCACTACCAACCCTAAGCTGGTCCAGTTTCTAGTAGCCTTTTCAGAAAAGATCTGGCCCCGGTTTCTCGAAAAAAACTTAAGTACGTTCTCGGACTCAAATCTGGGCACAGTGCTCAAATCGCACGAAATCCACGTGAGCTTCAATCGAATACCCTTCAACGTTGGTGAGTATTCCTTTGAAGTTGAGCATATGCTCATGAGTATGTACTTAAGTTTTTTCGAGAAACCATGGCCTGGTTTTCACGTCCACAAGCAAAACTGAAATAGTTTGGGAAAATATTGAGAAGCGAAGAAATTGGTGATGGCCATGAATTTCTCCTTTTCCAAAAATATTTCCTAATTGGTCTACATTGTCCCCACTCAATGACTCTTTTATTGCACAAAATGATTGGATCTACTTTAGAAAACATTGTGGAAAATGAAGAAATTGCCTCTGACAAACAATTTCTTTATTTCCAACAATGTTTTCTTCTCTAAAAGACCAAAACATGTAGGCCCTAGGCCTACATTTCATTTCATTTGGAAAATGGTAGAATTTTGCCGCTTTGGAATGGATGAAATCTAGCCTGTTTGTCTGGTTGGTCTGGCATCGATTCCAAAACCTCGGGAAAGGGAATGTCCTGATATGCCACTGAATTAACGTTTCCTTCCTTTTTTGTGGCGGGGGAGGGGGGTGGGGGTAATATTGTTGTTTGCCTAAGGGATAAAACTCTCGCTGATCGATTGAATACAGTTTGTAGTAATTTTCTCCCTTTACACAAAGATCGCACTGACACGTTCATGCATGTGTAAAGTATAAAGCCGCGTTCCCATTGCCGACCAAATCAACTCGATCAATCGATCGAGTAGGGCCTACTGATCGAGCTTGGTCGGCAAGAGTGATCGGGACTATCGAGCGTGGTCAGCAAAAATGATCGGAAATTAATCGACAAGACATAGACCTACAGAAGAAGTCGTGTAGCCTAAATAGGCCTACATTTGATCGAGTTTAATCGGGTTTGATCGGGGAATTTAGGCGATCGGGTTGATCGAGTCGATTTGGTCGGCAATGGGAACGCGGCTTAATACATGATAATAGAGATTGTTTGTATTCATGAGTAAGACAGAGTGCGCGAGAGAGCAAGGGGTGGATCCAGGATTTTTCCAGGGGGGTCCAAGCCCAAGACTTTTTCCGGGGGGGGGGCAGGGGGGTCCGGACCCGACCCCCCTCTAGATCCACCCATGGAGAGTGAGGGTATGTATAATAGAGTCTAGGCTAAATCTATATTGACTTAGAGATATAGATCTAGATCTAGATCTAAATAAAATCAGAGTTTAAATTACTAAATAGAGAATCAGTGCAAGACCCTGTCAGCAGAAGAAAACATGCAAATAAATAGACTTATAGTTTTATAATGCATATTGGTGTTTTGAGATGCCGTGTGCACAGTATAACAACGTCTGATCTTGCATTTGAATCAACGCGCACAATGTTTTAAAATTTTCCCGCCGTTAAATAAATATATACTTATTCCAGACTAAGAAAAGTTACTTCCCCTTATCTTAAATCCGCCATTTGTTCATGCTGTCAATCTGTCAAATTCCAAGTTGCTACTTCGTCTGATAACGCAAAAGGTAAGGACCGAAGAAACTTTCTAGAACTTTCTACTTTGTAGTAGAATAGGATCAGTATCACACATTTTTTTTTCAATATAATCTGGATCTTTGAGTTTGATTGACGGTTATTTGCTTTTGAGGGAAAAGAAAAAACTTCATTTTGCTGAAAAGGACAAACTCAAGTCAAGAAGATTGTCTGATCTGTGATCATTCATGGCTAATCTTATATCCCTGGAAATTTTCCATTTTAGGCTGTTTCAATCATAGAAATGGGGCTTAACCCTTTCCACAACATGGTCTGGTTTTGACGTCTCTTAATGAAAAGGCTTGGGAAAACATTGAGGCAAAAGAAGAAATTGCTGATAATCAGCAATTTCTTCTTTTGCCTCACTATTTTCCTTGATATAATTTACACAAATTCTATCTTTTTCATCATCTATTTTGTCATCAAAAGCAGCTTTCAAGTTGGACCATGCCTAGTACCAGCATTCCCACCACATTTTTTGAAGTTGGGTATGTGTACTCACATGCCAAGTAAAACCTGGGTACATGACCCATATATATGGGTACATTGTCGAGGCCATGTATTATAAGTACATGTCATTTTATATCATATGTATGTTTATTTCTTTAGGGGACGTCAAAACCAGGTCTTGTTTGGGAAAGGGTTAATGAGCAGAGGGCAATGATAGGTAACTCTTTTTGAACTTGATTTAATGTTAGACGAGTGACGTCCCTTGTTGGTTCAAACTACCGAATTGGGCGCGGTCGGCCACTTTTGTTTTGATCTACTGTACATGTACAAGTTAAATAAAGTTAAATAGCCATCAATATCCGACAAACAATAAAATAAAATCAAAATTGCAAGCTTACTATTGGGGAAAACAATCCTATTTTCAACTGACGGCCTGAATTTTTTTGCAGATGCAAAAGACAATTCCGATGACGTCATTCACTGATCATGAACGCGGGTTCGACCATTTTAATACACAACCCGAGTGAAAATTATTTGACTGGCTTACACAGCCGACATGCGCGGTTTGTTTAATACTAGAATGGGAAGATCAAAAATGCCCGTAAACAAGGATGATAGTACGTAGATTTACGGCGGCGAATTAGGTTTCTAGTTTATAATTAGTTTCATGCCCAAATTCGACGCTCGGACCTTACAAAAAAACATTGCGTGCATGTACGCAATATGAAATTAAAACTAGCGTGCACTTGTATTTATTTGCGTAAATTACGCGTGTTCTTGCGTGAATGGGAATGCTGCTAGTACTTTGTTGTTTGGGAGGGGGCTCAATGAAAAGAAGTCTACAAGCAATCAAATGCTCATCAAGGCATCAAATTCAAACAAAATCATTTTGAAACCCATTGTAAGCCAAATTGGAGAAGGTCAGGTTTCCTTGATCCCTCTCATTCTGCGCAAGGCACTCCTGTTCATGTGATAGATCTAAGAGGCTTATTTTCAAAGTCTTTGATAACAAAATTCAAACTGTACTATATCCAACAGGTCCTTAGGAGGCAATTTCATTGGGGGGGGGGGCTTAAGCCTTTGTCCCGATTATTGGGGGTGGTGGCTAATTTGGAATTTCCCATTTTCAGTGCAAAATTAAGAAAATTTGGAATTTTGGCCAATGGGGGGGGGGGGCTAAGCCCCAATAGCCTGTCCAAGCTTAATCGTTGTATTGCACCAAAATCCTATCTTTATATATTAAAAAAAAAACAACATTCTGTCGCTGAGAGCAGAATTAAAATGGGATTACCAAAATTTTTCATCCTTTGGAAAGGGTAAAGTGATATTTCAAAGATTTTTTTTCATGAATTTTACTTTAATTTTTTCTAAATGAGCACATTTTCTGATGAAAATTCTGAAATTTTCAAGCCAAAATATTGCATCATTTATTAGAAATATATATTTTTTTGCTAAAATTAAACAAATTGTTGTGGATAACAGTTCAGATTTATTTGGAATTTGTCATAAATTTCTGTCTCAACTTCAAAGGCATATTTTTGGCTTATAAATAACAACTTAAAAAAAACTGATAACATTTCTACGCATTAGAATAACAATTTTTGCATCAGAACATACTTTAAAAAAATGAAATTAGAATGCCATGTCCCTTAACCCTTTCCCAAACGGCAAAATTTTAGAGTGATCCACTTCAAAAACTGCCACAAATGACAAAATGGATGATATTAAAGACAGGATTTGTGTAAATTATGACAGGGAAAATGTTGAGACGAAAGGAGAAACTGCTGATTATCAGCAGTTTCTTCTTTTGTTTCAATGTTTTCCCAAACCTTTTCTATTAGGGACGTCAAAACCAGGTCTTGTTTGGGAGAGGGTTAAAAGGAACATTATGCATCTTCTTCAGTGGCGGATCCAGGATTTCTGTGAAGGGGGTTTGTTTTTACACAAAGGGGGGTTCGTTTTACTAAATATCACTCAATTTTCACTAAATGTCTGCATGAAAATGAAATAATCAGTCTTCAGAATGGGGTTTGTTTGAACCCCCAAACCCTCTTTTGATCCGTCACTGTTCTTGTAGAAATTTCAGATGAGAATGAAAGTTTGCAGGTTTGTACTTGGACAACTCAGGACATCATCTCTCACTACAAAAGTACCACTGGTTGGTGGGGGCGCATCACTGAAGAAAAGTGGCATAATTTTCCAACATGTAAACTGTGCAAAGAAATGTGCTGTGCTGATTAGGCATTGCAGCTCAAACATAGGTTAGTTTGCCTAAACCCTTTCCATCTAAAAAGACCTTTTTTTTGACATCCCTTAACCCATTACCAAACAACAAAATTTTAGGGCGGTCCAAATTGAAAGTTCCTACAGAGGACAATTTCAAGTGAATGGAATTTTTAATTTCTAGGTCTTTTTGGATGGAAAACGTGGGAAATGAAGAAATTACAAGCAATTTCTTCATTTTCCAGGATGTTTTCCAAGGCCATTATATTGGGGAGTCAAAAAGAGTCATTGTGTGGTAATGGGTTAAAGGAAAAGCTCAAGAATACATTGAGACAGAAGAAGAAAATGCCAACTATTCCCCTTTTGCCTTAATATTTTCTTTGCTTTATCATCCCAAAATTATCTCTGTTTCAAAACCTATTATATCGTCAGCAACACATTTGAATGGGCAGTGGGACTACCCTTATCATTTTGCTGTTTTGGAAACTGATAAGCTTAATTAAACCCTCTAGCAACAGCATTTTAGAAGCTGGATTTTAATTGGAAGGAGTAGAAGTCATTAGAAAAAGTTTTATTTGATAAAAGAAATTGCATAATATAGCACAGAAAACATAGAGAGAAAGATGTTGGTTACCAGCATTTTCTATTATCTTATTAATTCTAAAATAGTCTTGTATAACTCTTTTCCAAACAAGACATGTCTTTGACAACTCAAATAGGAAATGCTTGGAAAAACATTGAGGCAAAGAAGAAAATGCTGAAATCCAACATTTTCACTTTTTGCCTCAATATTTTCTTTTCTATGTTGTACACAAATTTGATCTTTATCAACATTCATTGTTGTCTGAAGTAGCACACTCCTTTACCCTTTCCCAAACAAGACCTGCTTTTGACGTCCTTAATAAATGAGACTTTGGAAAACATTGAGGCAAAAGGGGAAAGTGCTGATAACCAGCACTTTCTCCTTTTGCTTCATTATTTTCCTGGCTCTATAATGCACAGATCGAATCTTCATCAACATACAATTTTTCTTCTGCATCAGATTACATTTTGGACCACCCTAAAAATTTGTTGTTTGGAAGAGGGTCAAACATTACCTGTTTGGGAGAGGGTTAAGTACATCAGACCATGTGTTGATTAGAATCATTATGATGAGACCTTTCTAATTTGTTCCCACTAGAAAGGGTTTTATGAATATTAAATGATATAATGCATTTTGAAAAGCCAATGGCAATGGATTTTGTGCATAAACATTTTGAAAAGTCAATGGCAATGGATTTTGTGCATAAAATAGACTAGGTTTACCGTTATGTTTTGATAAATCGTCAGTGTTGTTTTAAAATCTTGTAACTACGGCTTGATTCAAGCCGTAGTTACGGGATTTTATAACAATACCAAGGAAATACTATTTGTTTGTCCGAAATTACGTCACAATTAACTAGATAAAATCGTTCCCTATTCTGTAGGCCTGATATCTTGTTCTGGTGCAGTCATGTTTACAAGACTAAATTATTTGTCTACAGCAATTATATTGTCATTCAAATAGGGACACAGAATTCTGCCATTGGAAACCAGTTTGGGAACTTTGCCATAGATCCACATCAGACTCACAGCTTGAAAAGTGTGCTTGAAACTCTGACAAGGGAGTTAACCAAAGCTGGAGTGTCAGAGCCAGAGGTGTCTGTCAACTTGATTGTCTCCCATGTTTTTGGGAAAAAGATGGTAAGATTATTTCATTTACAAATTGTATTTCAACCTTTTCCTGAACAAGACCTGGTTATGTCGTCGGGATAGAAAAGGTTATGGAAAACATAAAGGAAAAAGAAGATTACCTCATTTTGCCTAAATATTTTCTGTGCTCTATTATGAACAAGCTTTACCTTTGGTAACATCCATTTTGTTGTCTGCAAAATCGTTTAAATTGGAAAAGTCCAAATATATTAGGTGTGGGAAAGGGTCAAGTATTTCGTTATCCATTATTAACTTTTTAAAGCTTTATCCTTGCCAGACAAATTACATTTAAAGCTACTATTTCCCAGATTTGGACCCAAAAATTGTCAAATACAAACGAAATGTACACTTTTTAAGCTTTATATGACCTGATTAAATGATTACGAGAAACTATTGAAGCAACGACTCATTTTTTCGTAATTTGATACCAAATTCATGAAGCGATGTCGAAAGTAGGTCAAAACAGTAGGACATGCGACTTTCTTAAATGACGTCACAACATACATGATGACGTCATATTGAAATTTAAGTATGAATCTCGTTTGAATCATGGTCCGCGCTGTATGCGCATGCGCAACAATTTAAAAATAATTCTAACCCCATCAGTGATGGGGTTGAATTTAGGCTTGGATTCTCCCTAAATTCAGCTATCTGTCTTGTAATTTCGGCTCATTCTCTGTCTGAATCGCATATCATTAACCATCCCGAGGTGGTCAACACAAAAGTTTTGCATATTTTTTCAAAAAATTTCATTTTTTGCAATTAGACCATCTGCTACCGTCGCCCTTTAATACTTGTTAGTAATTTGTTAAGATTTTATTTTTGTTCTCAGATTCATGAAGTTGATCCGTCAGTCACCATTACGCCAGAGATTGTTAGAGAAATATGCAGAATGTGTGAAAAAAGGCTGGACGGGTATTTTTGTTTATCTAATATGATTTTTACTTAGCATTCTTAATATGATGTCAAAAGAAGATATGTATGTTATAACATAGAAAATATTGAGGCAAAAGGGGAAAATGCTGATGATCAGCATTTTCCTCTTTAGTCTCAATATTTTCTCAAGCCTTTTTTATTACGGTCATCAAATGCAGGGACCAATTTCTTTCATCAAAAGATTTAAGACGACTATTTTTGTCTTACCAATGTCCTACTACATGTTTAGGAAAATAATTGTGTACCATCCTTTCAATCAAGACCTAGTTTATTCAATTGTTGTTTAAAGGATTTTGTAAAACATCTATAAGTCTAAAATACATCCTAAATAATTTGATAAAACATGTCCCAGGTCTTGTTTTGTAAATGTATAAATGCACAAACTGTTGTAATACCTTATGCCCCTGTTTGTTTGTGCCTGTATCAGTCTGTATGTCCATCAGATAACCCTTGGACATTGTTATTGAATAATCTGCTCTTGAATTGGAAAAAATGCCCCTTTTTGCTGACAAGTCTGTCTTTGGGCATATTGTAAAAGAATGAGATATTTATCATTCACATTTCCACATATGAAACAAATGGAATATGAAATTGTCAAAACCAAGTCTTGTTTGGGGAAGGGTTAGGCTAAAATACTTCTGTATCATATTTTAACTAGTGTACCAGTGCAGTATGTAATTGGTGAATGGGATTTCCATGACATGACCTTGAAAATGGAGCCAGGCATTCTTATACCTAGACCAGAAACAGAGGTAGTGTAAATATATTTTTTTGTACAATTTCTTGTGTTACTATTTATAGAATGGGGTGGGGTGGCTACTATATTATCCCCCGCCGATGAAATCATCGGTGGGGGGGATTTTGTTTTTGCATCGTCCGTCCGTCCATCCATCCAAGATTCGTTTCTGTGCTATTTCTTGAAAACTATAGACCGGATTTCAATGAAACTTGGCGCACAGCTCCACTACACAGAGGACATGCGCATATCGTTGGGGTTACTCGCTTTGACCATTGAATTTAGAGTTACTGCCCCTGACTGTTGAAGCCATATACATATAGAGTGATATTCGTTTCCGCGCTATTTCTTGAAAACTATCGACCGAATTTCAATGAAACTTTGCGCACAGCTCCGCTACAAAAAGGACATGCGCATATCGTGTGGGTTACCCTCTTCGACCATTGAATTCAGAGTTACTGCCCCTGACTGTTAAAGCCATATACATACAGAGTGATATTCGTTCTGTTTAAGCCATATACATACAGAGTGATATTCCTTTCCGCCCTACTCCATTGACAATGAAAATATGTTTGGCGGGGGATATCAATTCAACGAATGTGCTTGTTCACCTTCGTTTCAGCTAAGGCATTGGTTAAGGTTTTACATACGAGTGTCATATCTCTGTTTCTACTGATGATAATTCACTTGCAAACTATGCTTCTGTGGCCATGATATCTGCCTCTAGGCAAAGATTCAATGCTCATTCAGACAGCATTTATGTGCTGTCTGATATTAGTCACTGTTGCCTATTGAAGCAACTGGACAAATATTTGATCATTCTTTTATGTCCCATGGAAGATGGACATAATAATGGTATCATCTACTCCATCAATCTTTTTATTCACCCACACATTCTCCCACATTTTGTAAACACAACTTCTACATTTATCAATGGACAAATGGTTTTGGACCATTTTTATATGCCCGAAGGGTCGTATTATGTTATGGCTCCGCTCGTCCATCCGTTTGTCTGTCTGTCCGTCTGTCTGTCCGTCCGTCCGTCTGTTAGCAATTTTTTGTGTGCGCAACTCCTCCCACAGTTTTGATCGGATTTTGATCAAACTTGCCACAATAAATCTCCATTGTGTCTAGTTGTGCACTTCTCTTACGGAATTCAGATACCTCTGTCCGTTCTTGAATTATCTGCCCTTGAATTAAAAAAAAAATGCCCATTTTCTTGTGTGCGCAACTTCTCCTACAGTTTTGATCAGAATTTGATCAAACTTGCCACAATGAATCTGCATGGTGTCTAGTTGTGCACACCGATTACGGAATTTAGATAACTGTTTTCGTTCTTGAATTATCTGCCCTTGAATTTAAGGAAAAATGCCCATTTTCTCCTTTGTGCTACTTGTACAGTTTCAACCAGAATTTAATCAAACTAGCCACAATGAATATCTATGGTGTCTTGTTGTGCAAACAAAATTTTGATAACTTTTCATGTTTGAATTATCTGCCCTTGAATTAAAAAAATGGCCAATTTTTACTGACAAGCCCCTCTCGGGCGTATATGCGCTGCTCTGCGAAGCTCTTGTTTAAAACAATATTCCCAGTCATCTGCACATCTAACATGGGATTTTCCGTTTGAGACTGCATCACAGAAAAATGGATATTAATGCAAAAAGGCTGTGTATATTGCATCTATGACAGTCTTGTAAATTATTCTGATTATATTTCTGGATCATATTTTAGGAACTAGCAGCACATGTTGTGTCTAGCTTGAGAAAGAGAGGACCTACAACTGAAACAAAAGTGTTGGATATTGGGTGTGGGAGTGGGGCTTTGTCTTTGTACATTCTGAAACAGCTTTCTAATGTAAGTATGCTTTTTCAGTTAAAAGGTAAATTCTATAACTCAAGCATGTTGTATTTTACACGCATGATGCAGTATATGATGTCTTTAATTTTGATATAGAGATTTGACTGAATTATTTACTAGCACTTTTCAATTGTGCACGTCAATTTTAATGATTTGCACGAGTTCCACTATACCCACACTCCCAAGTAAATGTACAGGTAAAACAGTCGGTGTGTTATACAGGGCTTGTGCCCAAACAATAGAAAACATTAAACGTTGTTGAAAAGTTGTGAAACGGAATGCCGAGATTAAATCAAAATCAGCCACTTCGAGCAATTGGAATGTTGGAATCTGGTCGACGCCATGTTGACATCGCCGCTCAGTTTAGAGTGTCGCGCATTACGATAACGCGTCTGGCAGGACGATACAGAACACGCGGATCAGTTGATGATCGACCCCGTGCAGGAAGGCCATGCGTGACTACAGGTGCTCAGGACCGCCACATAAGGACGTTACACTTACGTAACCGCATCAGATCCGCTCCATCAACTGCTGCTGTAACGCCTGGTTGAAATAACAACCGGATTAGTGCGCAAACAGTTAGGAGAAGACTAGCTGAGCACGGTATCAAAGCCAGACGTCCATACAATGGAGTGAAGCTTACGCCATGTCATCGATGCAGTAGGGTACAGTGGGCACGTCATCACATGCGATTGACTCAAAATCAATGGAATACAGTGTTATTCAGTGATGAATCCAGATTTCTTTTGGAACGTGTAGACGGACGTCAGTGGGTCTACAGAAGACGCGGAGAACGCTTTGCTGACACATGCGTTCGTGAAGTGGACCGATACTGAGGCGGCTGCATCATGGTATGGGTTGCCATTTCCTTCCACCATCGCTCCAGACTAGTAGTCGTACCAGTAAACCTGACAGGAATACGTTATCGGGACGAGATACTGGCTCCAGTTGTCATTCCCCTGATGAACGCCAACGGACAACTGACGTTATTCCAGCAGGACAACGCTAGGTGTCACACTGCTCGTGTCTGCACTGCCTACCTCCAGCAGCAGCAGGTGAATGTTCTTGATTGGCCCGCAAAATCTCCAGATCTCTCTCCAATAGAGCACCTCTGGGATGTATTGGATCGTCGCGTTAGGCGTGGATCTCCAGCAACGTTGGCTCAGTTGCAACTCTTCCTTTAGCAGGAGTGGAATGCAATACCGCAGAATGAAATCCAGACACTTATCCGGTCCATGCGTCGCTGTTGCATTGCTGTCAGGGATGCAAATGGTGGTCATACGCGCTATTGACTTCTGTGTGACTTTGTATGCTGACCCCTACTTGTATCTTAATGGTTTGTAGTCCCTATCTGGTGGTTAAAGTTGACTTTTTGCTGATCAAATTTTCCCTAAAACATTTGAATTTAAGGTTATTTGAGAACAAATTAAAACTTAATGTTTACAAAAAATTTTCTCTTATTCATATCTATGTATCCTTTCTTTTGTGATTAAGTATATTTCTAATTCTGAGAAGCCAGTTGAACTACAGATTGCAGATACACCACATGTATCAAACAATTTTGATAAGTTAGTTTGGACATGGAATTTAAATGAGTTTCTGTTTGGTAGATTGGTATTTCCTTGAATTTCACACCTGTACAACCTCATTTTCAGATACATTGTGTAGCCTTAGACAAGAACAAAAAAGCTTGTGATCTTACAAAGGCGAATGCTGTAACTCATTCCCTACAAGATAGACTCACAGTGATTCAAGGGGATATTTTTGAAGGTATGTGCTCTGAAATTTGTAACTTATATGAAATTATATGTGCATTGAGTTATGTAATACCATACATTCGATCCTATTATCCTTTCCCCGGCCACAGCAAATATCCTGACTGATAACCATTAACCTATGTGGGCAAGGAGCTGGAGGCTCGATAAGGATGTTGTGGTAGTACTGGTATGAGAAATGACAGGAATCCATGTTAGGTTCTTCAGACGACACAATATGACCTTAGCAGTTGAAAGAGGCATAAAACCCAATTCAGTCAACCTTTTCTCCTTCCCTCAATAAGAAAATTTAAGACAAGTGCTATTTGAAAATGTGGATGACCAAAATCAAAGGTAGAAAATATGTATGGTTTAGAACAGAAAACATGGAGAGAAAAGGAGAAAATGCTGGTTTATCAGCAATTTCTGCTTTTCTCTCAATGTTTTCTTAATCTTTTCTATAAGAGATGTCAAAACCAGGTGTTGTTATGGAAGGGATTAAACTTCTAATCTTATAACAGGTATCTGCATAGAAGATTTAGTGAAACAAGGCCCCTATGATGTGATAGTCAGTAATCCACCTTATATACCAGCTAGAGATATGGAACACTTACAGATAGAGGTAGCAAAGTAAGATTGTTATATGTCTGTCTATCTGAATTGTTTGTTAGTACCCTACGATTTGATAATCAGTAATCCACCCTATATACCAGCTAGAGATATGGAACAGTTACAGATAGAAGTAGTAAGGTAAGAATTTTTGTTATTTGTCTGTCTATTGTCAGAAATTTTAGTATTTCTCATATAGCCTTTGTGCATCTGTTCTAAAGAATTAGAAACTGTGATCAATTTATCCTGTGAACATACATAGACCCTTTTTGATGCCCCTCAAAATAGAGTCTTCTGAAAACATGTGACAAGGAATTTCTTCATTTCCCATATGTTTTCTGCACATAAGACCAAAAAAAGTAAAATTTCATCATCTTGAAATTGCCATCTTTAACCCTTTCCCAAACAAAACCTGGTTTTGATGCCCCTAATAGAAAAGGCTTGGGAAAACATTGAAACAAAAGAAGAAACTGCTGATAACCAGCAGTTTCTCCTTTTGTCTCAATATTCTCCATGGCATTTTTTACACAAATCTTATTTTTATGAACATCAGCTTTGACGTCTGCAGCCGATTTCAATTTGGACCACCCTAAAATTTGTCCTTTTGGAAAAAGGTTAACTGCTTTGAATTCGAACAAGTATGATGTTTTGCTGTCAGGTAACGTGTAATTATACTCATGATGTCGTTATTGTAGATATGAAGATAGAGAAGCTTTATGTGGAGGGTCAGATGGTCTTGATGTTATTCAACAGATTCTGAATGTGGCCAAGCTATTGCTGAAGCCTGAAGAAGGGTAGGTTTAAATTTTCAGCCCATTACAGAATGGCATAAAATTAAACTAGTCGATATTCAAAGAAGTTGCAGACAACAATTTCAAGTGAATACAACTTTACACATTATGGTCATTTTGGTAGGAAAACATTGTGGGAAATGAAGAAATTAAATGCTTGTCACAAGCAATTTCTTCATTTGTTACAATGTTTTCAAAAGTCTTTACTTTTAGGGATGTCAAAAAGTGCCATTATGTGGAAATGGGTCAAACCTTTTTCAAGAAATTACGCCTTTTGATGCTCCTAAGTGTTGAAAATTGGAAAAGTATTTGAAGAAAACCTTGGAAGAAAATGTTCATAATCAGAAATGTCTGCATTTTTCTTGCTATTTTTCATTGTTTCAAAGAGAATTTTTATCCTGGCTGCTAAACCAATTTAGCAATCTCCTACATATTTGAATTTGGATGGGTAAAAATTTTGCCAATTTGGAGTGAATTCAGACTGGTCAAAATTTTTCCATTTGGGAAATGGTCAAACCATTAGCTATAATATAAATTAGCTATAAGGACTGTTTGATCTCTAAATGCAAAATATCAATGTAATGATATTCTTGAAAGTCTATAAAGGCAAACGCTTGTTTATTTTGGTGTGGCCTTTGTTTAGAGGGCCAGCCAAGTTTTGGCTTATATGACACATTCTTCTCAATGCACAGTATATTGAGGGTAGGATCACAGCAATGACTGAACTATAAATTATGTACATGGTATATTAATTGAACCGGTGTTTACCTTCATTTCCCCTTTCTTGAATGGCATGAGATAAGACTGACATAATCGATTTTGATAAAAAAGGATTTGTATACAATATAGTGCATGAAATATTGATGCAAAGGGAGGAACTTTGCTGGTTATCAGAAATTTCTTCCTTTCTCACAATGTTTTCCCACATTACTTCTACCAGGGACATTAAAACTAGGTCTTGTTAGGGAAAGGGTTGATTATTTCGTTCTTTTCATGGACATTCCATTAAGTTTCAAATGATATTCAAATGATATTACAGTTCAAAACATTTGTTTATGCAATATTTAAATTTTAATCTTTCCCAAACACAATCTGGCTTTCATGTCCCTGTAAGAAAAGGCTTGAGATAACATTGAGACAAAAGAAAAAATGCTGATAATCATCATTTCATCCTTTTGCCTCAATATTTTTTGTGCTATACTGCGTGCAAATCCTATGTTTACTATCAGCAGCTTTCAAATAGGACCATTCTAAAATTTTGTTTGGAAAAGGGTTAAATTTGTGATACATTTCATGCAGGTATGTTTGGTTGGAAGTGGACTTGTCTCATCCTGCCAAAGTTGAGGATCTTGTCAAAATAAGTCCACAATTATGCCTAGAATATGTTGAAACAGTTCAAGATTTTACCAACAGGTAAGTAAGTCATGGCATTATGTTTATATGAATTTTTCACTGATTTATTTTCATGTTGCATTTATGATTTTAAGCATAACTATATTATATAGTGAAATGTTTTTTGAGCTATTGTGATCACTTTTTGTCCGTCCATCCGTATGTCCGTCCGTCAGCAATTTAGTGTTTACACTATAGCATCTACAAATATAAGCCAATCTTAACCAAACTTGGTCAAATCATGTATGACCATGAGCTCTCGGATGAGTTTGAATTTGGGTCAGATCGGACTAGAAAGTTTGGAGTTATCTGCCCTTGAATGTAAGAAATAGCTACTTTTGACATAGTTTACACTCTAGCATCTACAAATATCACGGTGGATAACCCACGTGACTTTTGGGAAGCGTTAACACCGAAAAAATTGTCCGCTTCAAGGTATGTTTTGTTTAATTTCTCAGCTTATACTCTATTGATTTTGACAAGATAAAGTGCACGGAACGCGCATTTGAGAGGGCTATTCCCGTTTGTAACTCACTCTGCTCCGAATTCCGTGGTTTCTTCAAACATTCAAGCGAAAGTTTTCTTTGTTGCATGTGAACGCTTCCCACTTTCGTTTTGCACTTACAAACACTTTGGCTCGAATGTTTGAAGATACCACTTATGCCCTTGAATTTGAATAAATTGCTGTTTTTGACTGTTTACACTCTAGCATCTACAATTATTGACCAATCAGAACAAAACTTTGCCATGAGATGTCAGATGATTCAATTTTCAGCTTGATCGGTTTAAAAGATCATGAGTTATATGCTATTGAATTTGACAAAATTTACGTTTCGACGGTTTTGACTTTGTTTACACTGTAGCATCTACGAATATTGACCATCAATTAAGACAAAACTTGTACATAATGCTGATGACCATTAGATCCTGGATATTTCAGTGTGATCGGATGAGAAAGTCATGAGTTATATGCCCTTGAATTTGACAAAATTGTTGTTATGGACTGTTTTTCAACTTTGTCTACTTTCTAGCATTTACAATAATTATTGACCAATCAAGACTTACAATTTAATAATGTTGGTGACCATAAGATCTTAGATGACTTTGACTTTCAGTCTGATTGGATGAGAAAGTCTTGAGTTACATGCCCTTGAATTTGACAAAATTGCTGTTTTCGGCTTTGTTTTTACTCTAACAACCACAAAATTAATGGTGACCATTCAAGACAAAACTTTGATCTTGGATAAAATGGTTAATTACCATAAGATCATGGATGAGTTTGAACTTCAGCACAATTAGACAAGCAGTTGCTAAGTTATCTGCCCTTGAAATGGACAAAATTCTCGTTTTTGACTTTGTTTTCACTCTTTACAACCATAAATATTGACCTATAAAGAAGAAACAGGGACATAATATTGATGACAATAAGTTTGTTTTCAGTCTTAATGTCACAAATATTAATTGATTCAAACATAACTGTGGCTCATATCATCTTGGTTCAGGTGAGCGATATAGGACCATCATGGTCCTCTTGTTTTATTTGTGGAATAAAATTTCGGTCTGTTAACAGGCTAACCCATTAGATCTACCAAAACGGCATAATTTTAGACTGAGTCAAATTCAGAGATGTTGCAGACGGCAATTTCAAATGAATGAAATTTACAATATTTTTGTCTTTGTAGAAAAAACATTGTGGTAAATAATGAAATCGCTTATCATAAGCAATTTCTTCATTTTCCATGATGTTTTGCGAAGTCATTATTATGGTGGGTATCAAAGAATCACTGTGTGAGAATGGGTTAATCCATTCCTAAAAAAGCATTATTTGACAGCTCAAATTTAAAGGCTGCTACACTCGACAAAATGTATTGTGATAAAGTAGGCTTAATGATATTATGTGTAGAGCATGAACATTTTTAGATGGATTAATAGATGTTCTAAGTCTTATTGTTGGAACTTTCAGGGACAGATTCTGTAAGCTTAAAATACAGAATGGATGAAAAGAGGAAAATTGTTTCAAGATGAAATTTGTAGATTATGGAGAATCAAAAACCAAGAACAGACATTCCAAAAGGTTGTGTCTGGTAGAGAGGTAGAGCATGCACCTCGCGAGCAAGAAGTGCCGAGTTCGATCCATGGTATATGTAGCAGAGGTTGATATTGGCTCCTCAGTGGCCTGCAAAATATAATTGAGCCAGGATCTGGAAAACGTCCCTTAAGGCTTTTGGGCCCAACATAGATCCAGATCAGCCTGTGCATACGCCCAGTCTGATCAGGATCCATGTTGTTCTTTAATAGCTTCTTCGTGACCTGTAGTAACTTAAAGAGAGCAGCATGGATACATATTGGACCGCATTTGACAACAGGCTGATCTTGAAACTCAATTTTCAAAAATGCTTTAAGGGACGTTTTTCCAGATCCCGGCTCAATTATAATAGTTTGTTTCATTCCCACATATTGACGCTTTTTGACGCCCCCCACCTTCGCAAGCCAAGGATGACATCTACGACGTGACGTCGTTTCTGTATTCACCCTTGGCGGATTTAGTCCGATTTTCTTGGTCTCCTGGAAAGCATTTTCATTGGTTCCAGCGAGGTCTCGCTGGAACCAATCAGATTGTCGACTGATACATTTGTTATGAGTAACCAAATCATGACAACGGGCGGGAAAAAGCATTGCATTTGCAACTCAAAAACGCGAAGATAGGCGATTTTTCCTAAGAATTTCACTGCAATAGACAGGCATTCCCTAACTTTAATCGACGAATTATTGTACTTTCGACAATTCGACCAAAAAAGCAGCTAATTTTACATAATCCGCACGGCGTATGACGCGAAAGACAACGCGCGTTAATGACGTCATCAATAATGGACGTAAACAACCAGCAAAACAACCGCTAGGCGGCACTTCGCGATTTCAAGAAAATCGGACTAAATCCGCCAAGGGTGAATACAAACGTAGGTGGGTTCAACCTTGGCTAGCGAAGATGGACGCCCCATTAAGAAACAGACTTTCGAAGACATTATGGCAAATGAAGAAATGGCTTGTCACTAGCAATTTCTCTATTTCATGTAATGCTTTCTACAAGAAAATAATCAGAAAATGTAAAATTCCATTAACTTGAAATTATTATCTGCATCTTTGATTTTGGAACTGTCAAAATTTTGAAATTATCAGGTTTTATATATTTTATCAATACAAATATCATATGTACCGTACTTATCAGCCTTGAGTTTCTTTCTTGATTTATACAATTTCTTTCAAAATCCTAATGCGTTCAATTCACATATAACGGCAGTCCGGGAACTTCCTGACTGTACCTCGTAAAACACTATTTATCAAAAACAGCTTCAAATTTGGTCGTATTTGTATCTTTCAAAGTTGAATAGTCCGAATTGTTGCGGTTTGGGAAAGCGTTTAATTTAATTCTGATTTCATCTTCTTTAACCTTTGTACAGATAATCAGTTGTGTTTGCCATACTGTAAGGAAAAAGAACGCATTCCTTTATAAAAAAAATCCACTAATTTTTATTTTCTAATCAGGGAAACAACGCTACCTCACAGATGCTATTGACGTCACATGAAGGTTTCTAGGGGAACAATAAGGTGAAGGTCGATTTTCTGGTTTCTTTAACAAATTGATTTGTTTTCGTTTGTCGTTTGCCACAAGTTTTACACGGTCTAAACTAGCTGAGCAAGGTTCTTCTGGGGAATTCTCACGCGGAGTAACACATATTTTCCGAGTTTCTTGAATATTTTTAAACACAATATTACTTAAATGTTGCCTAGCAACCTGATGGTTGCTGTTGGCCCTACTCGTTTCTGGGGTTGATATGACTGAGCCGATCTGAGAATTTGTTCCGTTTGTTGCATTTTGGGTTGTGTCTTGTTTTTGTCCTGGAATTTCTAGAAGTTCGTCTATTGGATTCTTTGAAACTGAAATTGAAATGTTGTATTTCAACACTGTTCTAACAAAAAATGAACTAAAGCTTAAGATGGACGAGTGACTTTGAGCTTTTGTTTTGTTACTTAGAAAATGTATGCATATGATTACCATAGATAAGATAATTGCATTTTCCTGAAAAGATTTTAAAGGTTTTTCCAATCTAAAGTGCTTATTCTATAATTCTGTAATTCTGTAATTTATATGAACTTTCATGAGGATATTCATACCTTATACATATGTCCATAATACTTATTTTCTTATTACTTTTTATTTCAATACCTGAAAGAACACTTTGTTTACTCACAACAATTTCCTGGGTTCCTAGAGTAGCACACAATGTATACGATGACCATAATGATTGTCGCTGTGAATATCAAACCGCCTAGTACCACCCAGAATCTGAAATGTAATGGTGAAAATGTTATGTAAAAGGACTTAAGTTCCGAGAGAGGTTAAGAATCCTTTAAATTCTTATTTAAAGGTATTCCACACACCATTAACCCTTTCCCAAACAAGACCTGATTTTGACGTCTCTAAAAGAATTGGCTTTGGAAATATTGAAACAAAAGAAGAAACTGCTGATAACCAGCAGTTTCTCCTTTTGTCTCAATATTTTCTATGCCACATTTTACAAAAACTCTATCTTTCATAGCATCGATTTTGTCATTTGTGGCGGTTTTTTAAGTGGGTCACCTTAAAATTTTGTCGTTTGGGAAAGGGTTAACTACAAAGCAATTTGTACAACTTCTGGCGTCATCCGTTGTAACGAAAATTGACGCAGGTATCCTTTGCAATTTCCGTTGCCACGGATGACGCCTGGAAATTGACGAGGTTATCACCCTTTATTTCCGTTGCAACGGATGACTCCTGAAGATGCAAGAAGAGTTTTGTAGATAATGACCCTTAGGAAGCATTTTTTGGAGGGGGGGCTCAAGCCCCTGTCTGGGTCAGTGTCTAAATATTGGAGGGACTAGATTTGATTTGCCCTTAACTGATTCTCAGTGTAAAATAAGGAAATTCAGCATTTTTGGCCAACTTTGGGGTACCCTAACCCCTCTCCCCTCTATTACTACGGGCTTGGGGCTGTAATCCGTAAATATGCTGCTGCCAAAGAAGTCGGAACATTAGCGTAACAAAAGTTATAGAATGTTTGTAAAATCATGCAAATTTAAAGATAACGAAAGTGCTTCGCTTTGTATTATTAGTAGCCATGGAAAATCTACACACTGTTGACGTAACCTAAGAAATGTGTTACCTAAATGTACACCCGAGTTTTGTTCTTATTTAACTCCTGTTTGTTTATGAATGAAAAAACGACATACACAACAGTAGAGACGTCAAAGGACGATGACATTCCTGAGTAGAACAATCAAGCTGCCTAGTCCTTCTCTTCAACTATCCGTGCAACGTATATTTTGCTACATCTTTGATGTTAATAGGTCACAATTTGCTGTTATGTTGTCTTCTCGAAATATATTTCTCGATTGTGCTTATTGAGTCTGAAAAGAGATACATTTGTTTATAGATTAAACCAAAGTTATGTATTATGTACAAGTCCGTCTTAGTATGATCATTTCTAAGACGGACATGTACATAAAACGTAATTTTGATTCCATCTTTATTACAGAAACATGTTGTTTACGGCGTATGTGGCATTAGGGATCTTTGCCTTGACATTTTTCCATCCTATCACTTCCAAACAAGCTGTCTTTTGGTGTACCTGATAAAGAAAGCTTTAGGAAGAAAAGAATTTACATTTAATTAATTCCTTCTAAATGCATACATGTACTTTTTTCCATTCCCAAACAAACCGTGGTTTTTATGCTCCCTGAAAAAAATTCGGGGGAACATATACTAGTAGTCGCCACGCTGTCCGTCTGTCCGTCCGTCCGTCCACAGCCAGATCTCAGCAACCCTTGGACCAAAATCAATGAAACTTCACACATGAACTCACTTGGATAATCCCTAAGGACCTTTTTCTCCGTTTTTTTTTTATTTGAGGCTGCGCCATGGAAAAAGGGGCCTTAGTGTAAAAAATAGTTTTTCGCTAATCTCTCTTCATCTAATAATAGTTTTTATTACATTCTGTTACTATAAATAGTAAAATTTTGGGCTAGAATCGGTCAGATATCGGGCGGGCCGAAAAAGCTATATCCACGTGAATCCTTAGCAGCGGGCAGATATGCGATATCTGCCCGCTGCTAAGGAATTTACTCTAAAAACTATAGGTACAGATCTTTTGCACGTGCCTTTTCGTGACGCGAAACGTCAATGACGTCAGAAAAACGCAATGTTGTTTACACAAATGGCAGCCGTCGTAACGTTATGTTTCTTCACTTCAAGTGCGATTAATGTAAAAATTTGTATTAAATGGAGTTTATTTCAACTGAAACTTTATTAAAAAGGTAAGATTTATTCATCGAATAGAGTTTTTCCCCAAAAGAATGTAATATACAGATTATTACACGGCAGATTCGGGCCGGAGAGTGATATCGGCCCTTACCTTGATATCTGCCTTCGGTCTAAAGACCTCAGGGCAGATATCGCGGTTGCGGGCCGATATCACTCTCCGGCCCTCATCAGCCGTGTAATAATCTCTAATTATTACATTCTGTTACTATAAATAGTAACATTTTGGGCTAGAATCGGTCAGATATCGGGCGGGCCGAAAAAGCTATATCCACGTGAATCCTTAGCAGCGGGCAGATATGCGATATCTGCCCGCTGCTAAGGAATTTATTCTAAAAACTATAGCTATAGATCTGTTGCGCGTGCCTTTTCGTGACGCAAAACGTCAATGACGTCAGAAAAGCGCAATGTTGTTTACAAAAATGGCTGCCGTCGTAACGTTCCCTGTCTTCACTTCAAGTGCGATTTATGTAATAAATGAATGATATTGAGTTTATTTCAACTAGAAAATCTGTGGAAATTATGTTGAAAGGTAAGATTTACTCATCGAATAAAGTTTTTTTGCAAAAAGAATGCAATATACAGATTATTACACGGCTGATTCGTGCCGGAGAGTGAGGGAAGTTTCTAGTTAGCCGGTCCCCAAACTAAATGGTTGCCAAAAAAGTGACAAAATAGAGTAATTTTTCACCAATAAAGAAGAAAATGAGCGGGGGTATGGGGGCAGCAGCCCCCATAAATAATTTCAAAATAAGATAAAGCGGGGGTGTGGGGGCGTCAGCCCCCCAAAATACTTCCTAGTAAATAGGGACCGGTATACTAGATGTGTTCCGAGAGTGATATCGGCCCTGACCTTGATATCTGCCCTCGGCCTAAAGGCCTCGGGACAGATATCGCGGTTACGGACCGATATCACTCTCCGGCCCTCATCAGCCGTGTAATAATCTCTAAGTAGATGCCCCCTGATCTCTATGCCAAGACATACAGATGCCATCTCATTTGTAACATCCATATTGTAATCACCATTATGCTATCATTTGGACCAACCTGTTTTTAGCTCCACTGGCCTTTCAGGCCAGCGGGCTATTGTCATGGAGATGTGTCTGTCGTGCGTGCGTCCGGTTGTTAACTTTTTCTTTAAAAATCTTCTCAGAAACTACTACAGTAGATGGATTTCAATCAAACTTCACATGAATGATCCTTGGGTGACCCTCTATCAGATTCCTTCAAAGAATTCTGATTGGATCATAAAGGCTGGAGTTATATGCCCTTGAATGTTGAAAATGGCCATTTTGGCTTTGTTTTCACTCTCACAACTACAAATATTGACCAATCAAGACAAAACTTGGACAGAATCTTGGTGACTATAAGATCATGCCAGAGTGTAATTTTCATTTATATCTGAATTTTTCATCTTTTGTGCCCTTGAAATTGCCATTTTTGACCTTACTTTTTACTCTAAAAACCATAAACTTTAACCAATCAACACAAAACTTTAATGTAATCTTTCTTATAACAAGACCTTGCATAAGTGTATTTATTAGCCTGATTGGGCCAGAAAATCCTGAGTTATCTGCCCCTAAATTTGACAAAATTACCATTTCCGATGTTGTTTTCACTCAATTAACGTCAAATATTGACCGATCAAAATAAAACTTGGACACAATGTTGCTGACCTTAAGATCTCAGATATCTGATTGGACTGGAAAGTTTATAATTATCTGCACTTGAATTTTACAAAATCACAGTATTTGTTTGACTGTCAGAATATATCAATACCAAGAGAGGTAACTAATATAAGCCCAAGATATTTGCACATTGAGTTATCCCCCTTGATTTAAGTCATATAAATTATAATATATTATGTGAATCAATTACAAAAGTCAAAACTTGTGTTGTAAAGATTTCAAGAAATTATGGCCTGTGGAGCGACTCAAGACCTTCAGGTCTTCTAGTTTTTTGTTACTTTTGAAAGGGTTAGACAAATGAAGATTTTCACAAGAAAGACTTGGTTTTGACGTCTTTGATAGAAAAGGAGTGTAAAACTTGTGAGACAAAAGAAAAAAAAAACCGTTTAAGTTACAGTTAGCACTTCATTTAATAGGAATTAAAATCATGAATATCAAAACGAATTCATTCTTTCATCTTTTCAGTTATTTTCTATTATCTATTCAGTCCAAATTATTTCCATTGTAAAACAAATGCTATGCATTTCCGATTTTGATTTCCTGGAGATAACAAAATTGAAAGCAAATATTAACTGTTGAAGTATTTCGCAACAAGGAACTGCAACCATGCATACTTGTAGACTCATCCCAGTACATTTCGATTGAAAATCACTGCTTTCAGCGAAAACCTCGTAACTGCAGCTTAAAACAAGCTGCAGTTACGAGTTTTTTTGTTGAAAAGCGATGAAATATTAATTCTGTTTACACAGCATGCACGCTGGTCTCTTCTGAAACTTTGAATGAAAGTGCTGAGCAAACAACAAAACAACGCAATTCAAGTTGTGTTTAATTTCCGGTCTGCAGTCAATACTGCTTCCGGTCTCGGCTGCACGCGCGCATGACGTAACGATTTTCATGATTTTGGTATGAAGTCGCAAAATGTCGAAAACCGTTTTTGACGTCCCTATATAAGAAGGTTTAAGAAAACGTTGAGACCAAAGAATAAAATGTCCAAACCCATCCCCAATAGGCCTATTTCTGTGATATATTATACACATGTCCTATCTTTATAAACATAAATTTTGTCGTCTTCAGCAACGTTCAAATCAAAAGTCAAACTTTCACGTCTGAAAAAGGTAAAGACGCCAAAATTAAGAATGGACTTGGGAAAAAACACTAGTCTTGTGCAGTATATTTCTGCTGATCAATAGCCGTATAATTATTAGCTCACCTGAGCACAAAGTGCTCAAGGTGAGCTATTGTGGTCACTTTTTGTCCGTCGTCCGTCTGTCTGTCTGTCCGTCTGTCTGTCCGTCCGTCCGTCCGTCCGTCCACAATTTCGTGTTTACACTCTAGCATCTACAAATATAGGCCAATCTTGACCAAACTTGGTCAAAACATGTATGGCCATAAGATCTCGGATGAGTTCGATTATGGGTCAGATCGAACCAGAAAGTCAGGAGTTATCTGCCCTTGAATGCGAAAAATACCTAGTTTTGACATTGTTTACACTCTAGCATCTACAATTATTGATCAATCCAGACAAATCTTGGACATTATGTTGCAGACTATAATATCTCGGATGAGTTTGATTTTCAGTCTGATCTGACCAGAAAGACGAGAGTTATGTGCCCTTGAATTCGACAAAATTGCCATTTTCTGCTGTTTTCGACCTTGTTTACACTCTAGAATCTACAATTATTCATCGATCAGGACAAAACTTGGACACAATGATGGGGACCATGAGATCTCCTATGAGTTTGATTTTCAGTCTGATCTGATCAGAAAGTCGATAGTTACTTGCCCTTGAATTTGACCAAATTGTCATTTTCAGCTGTTTTCGACCTTGTTTACACTCTAGAATCTACAATTATTAATCAATCAAGCCAAAACTTGGACACAATATTGGGGATCATAAGATCTGGGATGAGTTTGATTTTCAGTATTATCTGATCAGAAAGTCAAGAGTTATGAGCCCTTGAATTTGACAAAATTGCCGTTTTTGACTGTTTTCGATCTTATTTACACTCTAGAATCTACAATTTTTGACCAATCAAGACAAATCTTGGACACAAGTTTGGAGACCATAAGATCTCTAATGAGTTTGATTTTCAGTCTGATCTGATCAGAAAGATGAGAGTTATGTGCCCTTGAATTTGATAAAATTGCCGTTTTTGACTGGTTTTGACATTGTTTACACTCTAGAATCTACAATTATTTATCAATTAAGACAAAACTTGAAAATTTGTTACACTCTAGAGTCTACAATTATTTATCAATTAAGACAAAACTTGAAAACAATGTTTGAGACCATAAGATCTTGGATGAGTTTGATTTTCAGTCCGATCTGACCAGAAAGACGAGAGTTATGTGCCCTTGAATTCGACAAAATTGCCATTTTCTGCTGTTTTCGACCTTGTTTACACTGTAGAATCTACAATTATTGACCAATCAAGACAAATCTTGGACACAATGTTGGGGACCATGAGATCTCAGATGAGTTTGATTTTCAGTCTGATCTGATCAGAAAGTCGATAGTTACTTGCCCTTGAATTTGACCAAATTGTCATTTTCAGCTGTTTTCGACCTTGGTTACACTCTAGAATCTACAATTATTAATCAATCAAGCCAAAACTTGGACACAATATTGGGGATCATAAGATCTGGGATGAGTTTGATTTTCAGTATTATCTGATCAGAAAGTCAAGAGTTATGAGCCCTTGAATTTGACAAAATTGCCGTTTTTGACTGTTTTCGATCTTATTTACACTCTAGAATCTACAATTTTTGACCAATCAAGACAAATCTTGGACACAAGTTTGGAGACCATAAGATCTCAAATGAGTTTGATTTTCAGTCTGATCTGATCAGAAAGATGAGAGTTATGTGCCCTTGAATTTGATGAAATTGCCGTTTTCGACTGGTTTTGACATTGTTTACACTCTAGAATCTACAATTATTTATCAATTAAGACAAAACTTGAAAATTTGTTACACTCTAGAGTCTACAATTATTTATCAATTAAGACAAAACTTGAAAACAATGTTTGAGACCATAAGATCTTGGATGAGTTTGATTTTCAGTCCGATCTGATCAAAAAGCCGAGAGTTATGCGCCCTTGAATTTGACAAAATTGCTGTTTTCGACTGTTTTCGACCTTGTTTACACTCTAGAATCTACAATTATTGACCAATCAAGACAAATCTTAGACACAATGTTGGGTATCATAAGATCTCGGATGAGTTTGATTTTCAGCCTGATTTGACTAGAAAGTCTAGAGTTATGTGCCCTCGAATGTGATAAAATTGCCGTTTTCGGCTGTTTTCGACCTTGTTTATACTCTAGAATCTACAATTATTGATCAATCAAGACAAAACTTGGACACAATGTTGGGGATCACAAGATCTGGGATGAGTTTGTTTTTCAGTCTGATTCGATCAAAAAGTCGAGAGTTTTGTGCCCTTGAATTTGACAAAATTGCTGTTTTCGGCTGTTTTCGACCTTGTTTATACTCCAGAATGTACAATTATTTATCAAACAAGACAAATCTTGGACAATGTTGGGCACCATAAGATCGTGGATGAGTTCGATTTTCTCAACGTTATTGACCGTAAGTTTGTTTTCAGTCTTAAAGTCATAAATATTTATTGAATTGAACAAAAGTGTTGCTCATATCATTTTGGTTCAGGTGAGCGATATAGGACCATCATGGTCCTCTTGTTCTTAAACCCTTTCTCGACCAACAGAAATTTCAGACTACTTCAATATCAAATGGGATGCATACGATGACATAATTGATGTTTTGACAAAGACAATTTCGACAGAAAAGAAGAAAATGATGACTAACAACTAATATTAGTAATTCCTTCTTTTTATCTACTCGCCATTTTCCCATACCGAGGCCGTCAACATCAGGCGTTGCTTGGGAAAGAGTTAACCCTTTCCCAAACGACAAAATTTTAGGGTGTTCCACTTCAAAAACTGCCAAAAATGACAAAATGGAAGTTATTTTAGATAGGCTTTGTGTAAAACATGGCATAGAAAATATTGAGACAAAAGGAGAAACTGCTGGTTATCAGCAGTTTCTTCTTTTGCCTCAATGTTTTCCAAGCCTATTCTCTTAGGGACGTCAAAACCAGGTTGGGAAAGGGTAAATGTATCATATGGATATGCCTAACAATCAAAGTAATAAATATTAATGAGTACGTCAAAAGGAACTCCTGACTGCTTCGTCAATTCACATAATTGATTGTAAAAAAGTTTTGAACTTTCGTTAATATTACATAAGCTGACGACACCAGCAGACGACAACAAGTTAACCCATTACCAGACGACAAAAATTTCTACTTGTCCATATTCAAAGATGTTGTAGACGAAAAAAAAATTCAAGTGAATGTTTTATTATTATTTTTTTAGTCGTTTGTAATAGAAAACATCGTGAGAAATGAAGAAATTGCTTCAAATTGCAATTTCTTCATTTTCAACAATGTTTCTTACTTTTCTTTGTTTTTGCGTCAAAATGCGTTATTATATAGGAATTGGTTTGCACTTTTCGAATCTGACCCTTGTTTTGACGTCCCTGATAGAAAAAAATGGTTGGGCAAAGATGGAAAAATGAGGAGAAAATGCTGATAATGAGGCATTT
This sequence comes from Fragum sueziense, assembly GCA_963680895.1. Lineage (NCBI taxonomy): Eukaryota > Metazoa > Mollusca > Bivalvia > Cardiida > Cardiidae > Fragum > Fragum sueziense. Next base: position 36,808,677 of record OY804597.1, read on the forward strand.
GCTCCATTTTGCCTCAGGGATATCGCGCTATTGCTCAAGGTTTTTCATTATTGCCCCTCAGTAGGCTATCCATGTTGTTATAGATCAGTGGCAACTCTGTTATTGAAACTCATTTTTGTTGTCGAAGTCTCGTAGAAAGGGTTGAGCTTGGAGTCAAAGACCTGGCGATATTACAAATAATTTTGTTTACATGCGTGTGTTTGTTGAAATAGACTACCCGGTTTCTTACATGTTTCCAAATAAGGCGGTACCTAAGTTTAAAGTGTAGTCTGCACAGGCTTCAAACTGTTCTCCTACAAGTAGGCCATGTACAAACTATTAGAGAACAATTTGGATCTTGAACAGTCTGTGTGTATAGGGCCTACAAGTGGATTCATGTTGTTTTGAAATGTAATAGTAGTACTTAGGGGCACGTTTTCCAGATTTCGACTCTTATGTAGAATAATTTCATGCTTCGATCTAGGACCTGGCTTTACTAACAAACTTACAAATATTTTTATGTAAACTATGTAACAAGACATCTGACTGGGCGAGAAATATGTTCGGGCCAATTAGATTGGTTGGTGTATATTTATTACGTTCGAATTTACGCAAAAAAAATTCATACGATGAGAGAGATCACACATAACCATGTCCCAACAATGTCGTAAAGGACGTATATCTAGTACGTAAATTGTGATAAGCCTTTCCCGTCGAATTGTAAGCCTTGTATTTATTTGAGATAAAATTATTTCTTGCAAATCACCTACACTTTAACATAAATTCTTAGTCAATAGCCAAAAGCAGTACGAAATAACACATGACACAAGAAAATATGAAGTAGTTGCATTTTAGACATCAGTATACATTCATTTGAAATAGTTCTTTGCTATTTCTTTCCTTGTAACTTCTCCACGTCCGAGTAAAGCATGTAATACATATTGACCTTTCTATCCTTCTGTTTATATGAGGAATAAAAATTCCTTTCCAGGAAATCACAAACAATCTATTGTCTCATAATGACAGGATTACGGGACGCTGGCTATTAAAACCTTGGTGGGAGGCATTCAAGGACCAATACCCTTTACAAGATTATGCACTAGATTTGGATTGATTCTAGTTCAAATCGGTTTTATACGATTGGATATAATGATTCTTCATAGACGTAGGGAGAGGGGGGGGGGCAGGGGGTCAGGCCCCCCAATAATTCAGAAAATGAGCCAGACCCCCCTATGGCCCCCCATAATACACCCATATTTCAATTTACTTTAACGTCTGCCCCCCCCCCCCCCCCATATTATAAACCTTCCTACGCCACTGTTCTTTGGTCATGGAATCTCGAATGATATTTCAAAAAAAAAAAAAATCGCTGATTTTAAGCTTGTAGCAAAAGTGGTTAGGATGTATTGAATTATATTCTGATTTTTGCTGTTTCCTCTTTTGAAAATCATAGTTCTACAAGCATAACGTAGATTGTTTTCATGTTTGAACGTTTATAGAAAAACAAAAAGAAGTAGAAAAGCACGGTTCCATTACTCAAAGCAAATTCTTGTGTCATTGTTTCGCCAATGATTGTTAGTTGGAAATCCAACTGTCTAATCATTACCATGCAGATTTGCTGTTCTTGCTCTATGCTACTGGCTAGGGCGATGTTATATTTCGAAATGGATATCCCTTTTCATACATACGATGATTTCGGAATGGACTTTTTAACAGCATGGACAAAATACAGCCTGCATAAACAAGTTCTGGGCTTTAATACGAGTAATATACATGTATGTAACAATGAAAATAAAATAATTTTCACTGTGCACCATCACTGCTTACAATAATTCATTTTGATTAAGCATTAAATACATGAATTATGCTACTTTATGCATGACAATAACAATATATTAGTAGGCTACCATGATAGAAGCCACTGTACATGAACATCGGATTTGTTTTTTTTTTCGCGACCAATGTTAAGAAATTACAAAGAATATATTTTGACTTTTAAAGCATTTTAGAGTACAAACGTGTTTTCCAATTAAATTTACACTTCAGACTTTTCTAATTGCGTCACATGGATATGAGAATCTCGCAGGTGCTTTAGAGAAAAAGTCAACACGTCTCCGTTTATTTGTCTTCAAATTAATTCCAATTAATATGTGCATGTTCCACTTAAAAACTATTTACACACTTGTTTGCGGTGAATAACAATTACTTTGGAACTACTTGTTAAAACGGTATGGTCTTGATGAATAAAAATTGTAGACAAAATGGATCATAACATAACACCCGTCTTTTATGGCAAAATCTTCTTACAAACAATTTTAACCCTTTTCCGAACAAAATCTGATTTTGACGTCCCTCTATAAAATTTTTTTTTGAAAACTTTGCTAAAGACAAAATCGACGCTAACAGCAGTAAATAATTAGAGATAGGAAAAAATGGGGGGGGGGGGGGGGGGGGTCAAAGTTTGGTTAAGTTTTTACGTGCAATTTTCTCAAATCTCTGTTTCTACTAATGCTATTGCTCTGAAACTTTTCACATGCCTCTGTGACCAGAATATTAATCTATTTTCAGCCTCTGGACAAAGATTCGTTACTCTTACATGTAATTTAGTTGAATTTTTAACTTTTTGGACTTCTCGGTTCGGTTTTACGTGCAACTTCCATTATATCTGTGATAACTTTTTTTCTGTAACATCTATTGACTTCAAACTTTGCACGTGCTTCTGTGACTACAATATCAGCCGATAGGCAAATATTCGCTACTCTGACATTTAAGTTAATGGACCATTTTCGGAGTAAGAATTTTTCACTATACAGCACTTGATAGTCGCGCTTTACTGTCCTGAGACCGCTCTTGTTTATTAGGGCTTTCAAAATCAGGGTTCATAAGAGAAAGGGTTACGCATTTAAATAAAGGGGCGACAGTTGTCGACTCGAGTATTGCTGTCTATTCATATGTTTTTTTCCTATGAAGCTTTTGACCCGAATTAATGTAGCATTGCTGCTTAAAGTTGTATACTAAAGGAAAAAAGAAACACAACAAAAATAATTTGATCATACGTTTTGTTTTTGTTTTTCTCAAAATCGCCATAATTCGCATACTTTTTTCACTGCATAGTAAAACTTCATCATTTGACTTTCTAGTGTCAAAATTTCATCAATGTCACAGGCTGTACGTGTCATCAATAGGCGTTTAAACGAGGGCGGTTTGGCGTGAACGTTAAATACGTTCTTGCACGCGATCCAAACGGACGTAAACGGTTCCTGGCTGCAATTTGATGGCTGTACTGTTCATGAATAGCATCAACATTTTTTTCGATAAGAGAATTTGTTTCCGTTGGTAAAATCAGCGAACGTTATGGTCCTGACGTCGTGACGTTAGACGTTGACGACCGCTTTTCGGGCGACCGTCATTTATTCTGTTCGTTCTAAGACGTAATCTCAAGCAATATGTTGTAAACTGATGTACACCAAAGTCAGCAACAACTGCGGGTTGAGATGTTCCATTCGTAAACATCACAATTTGCTACCGGACGACGTCTTTGAATAGGTCGCAAAACGATATGAAGGATTAAATCCAAACAAAAATCATTGCATTTTGTCGAGTCGACGTGCATCTACACAAATTAAAAGAGTTCTATGTAAAGTTTGGATATTAAAAGGTTTGCACGTGAGAAACGTGTAAACGTCTATTTTGACGTTATCTAACAGGTAAGACAGGTTCTAACGTAAACTTAAAGATTAATATCAAGATACAGTACCCTAAAATAATCAGTTACAACTTTGACTCAATAACATAAAAGAATTAAGAGAAATAACAAAAAATAGTTGTTGCGTTTCTTCTTTCCTCTAGTATACATTAATGTAGCATTGCTGCTTTAAAAAGATGTAAATTAGTTATTATTATGTGACCCGTCACTCTATTGGGGGCCTTCTGGTGTTTGTGAAAAGAATAAACACTAGTCAGTCTGCGTAGTCCGCACATACTGGCTAGGAACGAAACTTTTCACTCATAAGATAGCCTAATTTTGTAGATCTAGACTGTTCGTACTATCGCACTACATGATCATATCGTCGCTTTTCAACGAAAACCTCGTAACTGCAGCTTGTTTTAAGCTGCAGTTACGAGGTTTTCGTTGAAAAAGCAGCGATATTCCAAATGGAACATCTAGTTGACGTCTGACCCATTTCTTAAAATGTGTTTGTGGACTTTCCAGAAGGTCCCTTTTAGCGTGATTGGTCTTACATGTACATATTATGAAATATGTATGATTCCAATGACGTTATTCCGGCTCGTCCAATTTATTTGCTGCATATCATTGAAACTTTTTTTTTACCTTTTTTTACATTTGTTTGTATCCAAAAGTGTTTCAGGGCAAACAAACACAACTTTGCTCTGGTAATATTGTTCATTTGTTTTTTATGCTTTGTACATTTTGTCTATATACTAGTATATCATAGAAAAGAAGTGTTTGAAATGAAGACAGTAGATGTTGAGTTGCAAATCTTGGATACGTGTTTGATGTTCATGCTTTTCGGACGGACAAATATACAAAGGACATTCAGACATATAAGACAATAAGTATTTGTCCCCGATCTATCGATGTGGGTTTGACCCATTACCAGTTGGTATAATTTCAGACTTGTCCAAGCTCAAACACTGAGGCGTCAAGGGGGTAGAATCGGCATCAATATGATGCCTGAGTGCAGTATTTATATAGGGGCAGATAATGGCAAATCCCGGTCTTGTCTCTGCGGTGCAAAGATGTTGCAGACGACAATTTTAAGCGAATGATTTTTTTCTATAATTAGAGCTTTATGAGTAGAAACATTTTGGGAAATGAAGACATTGCTTGCCACAAGAAATTTCTTGATTTCCCACAATGTTTTCGAAAGTCATTTCATATTGAAGCGTCAAAAGGCGTCAATATGTTGGAATGGGTTGAAAATCTGAAAAAGGTTCGACAAAGCGTAAATGGAAATGGCACAGAATGTAAAGAAAATATACTAATCGATGTTAATAATGTAATAGAAAATATACTAATCTATGTTAATAATGTAATAGAAAATATACTAATCGATGTGAATAATGTAATAAGAAAAAAAAATACCCCAAATGAATAAAATGTATGTCCAAAAGAGTGTATTTCCGCAGCTCTAAGCTCTTTTCAATGCCATTCTTCAGAAATGACAACAACAATTCCGTCCAATAGTGTGGAAATTAGCAAAAGTAGTATGACAAGTGATTCGGGGCAAACTCCTGATATTTTTCTAATAGATCAAGTAAAATTAAATGAAGTTACCTGAAGTAAAAGTTAAGTTCCAAAGAACGTAATTCCTGAGCTCTAAGCTTTGACAAGAAAATTTTTCAATAATAACAGCACAACTCACAGGCCATCGTCAAACTAGTCCCGAATCAATAAGCTATTTAACTGTCAATAGTTTCTTCTTTCCCCTCAAAGTTTTTACCTTAAACTGTACTGACATTTGCTACCTCAATAGAATGGTAGTCTAAGTCTGCAAGAAGTTAATTCCTGAGCTCTAAGCTTTGTTAAGAAAATTCTTAAATAATGACAACACAACTCATAAACCCTCGTAAAACTACTCGCGAATCAATAGGCTAAAACTGTCAATAATTTCTCCTTTCCCCTCAAAGTTTTTACCTTAAATTGTACTGACATTTGCTACCTCAATAGAATAATAGTCCAAGTCCGTAAGAAGTTAATTCCAGAGCTCTAAGCTTTGTCAAGAAAATTCTTCAATAATGACAACACGACTCGCACACCCGCGAACCAATAGGCTAGATCTGTTAATGATTTCTCCTTTCCCCTCAAAGATTTTACCTTAAAATGTACTGATATTTGTTACCTCAATAGAATAATACTCCTAAGTCCGTAAGAAAGGAATTCCTGAGTTCTAAGCTTTGACAAGAAAATTCTTCAATAATGACAACACGACTCACAGACCCTCGTAAAACTAGTCGTGAATCAATGAGCTGAATCGGATCGCTAGAAAGAGCTTAGAGCTTCGTCCCATAAAGTCAAGTCGAGCAAATAGTTTCACTCGGTGACTTGAGACGACTCTATTTCTAGAAGAACGGAGAAATATATGTATATCGTCGCCTTTCAACAAAAACCTCGTAACT
>OY804597.1:36819796-37117807 GCA_963680895.1 Fragum sueziense
GGCGTCGCGTCCCGTCGCGTCTTCACTTGAAAAACTTTAACCTGGTCTCTATCTCAGGCACTATTAGAGATACAGCCTTGATATTTCACGGATATTTCATACATGGATACATCTCAACAAGACCTTTCATTTGGGACCATGACCTTTGACCTAGTGACCTTGGGCCCGTTTTACTAACGAACTTACGATAATATTTTTGTGTAAACTGTGTAACAAGGCATCTGATAGAATCAGTCGGCATGACGTCATAGCCTCACTTTCATTTTTTCATCGAGGGTACTACCTCGGTCTTTATCGTTACGGGACACCATTTTTGAGGCAGAATATTTAAAAAAATCCATCGTTAAAATTAAAAAACAAAACTCTTTTTTTAAAGAATGGGATTTAAACTTTCTAACTACAAATGCATTTTTAATAATCGGGCCTAGTCCTCGAGATATTAATGCTGAAAGTTGGTAATGCTTTAAGGAAAAAGACCGAAGCTTTAACCTCCACCGAATGAGTGCAGGTGCGCGCTTAGCTGCGATATCGTAGCCACAAACTTGATGATTGGTATTTGTTTTAGGCTACAAGTCCACCTTCTTCCTTCTTTGGAGCAAGACAAAAAAAAAGGAAGACATATTATTTTCTTGCATAAATTTCTGAATAGCAACATATCTAATCAGAGATAAATCCCATAAAAACATATTCTATGTCATGAATTCGGTCAAAAAGAATCAACAGGAATCATTTTCAATTGTTTCTTCCAACGGAAATTTCAATTGATAGTAGAATAAAATGGGTGGGTACTCTGCTTTAAAATAAAATTGAACTTAATTTGAAACTGATTTCAACATAAAACTATGCTGGATTGACAGAAAAACTTATTGTCAGGTATCATACTTACTACTAATCCGAGTCTTCTCTGATGTAAATACGCACTTTGATATTTTGATGTTTCGCTATTTACATCAGAGAGCATTGCTCTTTGAAAAAATCAAGAAGTTCTCAACAAATTGTTGCGCATGGCCATCGTTCACCGTCCGATCTTAAACGCTATCGTTAAAACTCCTGATGATATCGATCAATGAACCATTTATTGTCATACATGTTGAAAAATTTACGACCAAAAAGTATTTCTGAAAGGTTTATAGGCAATGTTTTGCAACAACCCTCACCTGAGCAGCCTTTGTTTACCTTGACCTTCCATTCAAAACCAAAGGTTATACTCATCCAGCAGGCCGATTTGAAATGAAATTTTTGGTCAGGTATGACAAAAAATGATTTATTGATCTATACCCTACAGTGTTTTACCGAGTGATTCGATATGATACACAAAAACAAAGCTTCGCTACTTGTAACGTTACCAAACTTTCAGCTGTTTGCAAAGAGCAATGCTCTCTGATGTAAATAGCGAAAAATCAAAATATCAAAGAGCGTATTTACATCAGAGAAGACTCGGATTAACTTACTACATTCCATATCTTTATTTTGAAGTTTGGCTATGCTATACTTGCTGGAATAAATCATTCTAGCACCTGCCCTGTTGCAACAAATAGGAAGGAATTGTAACCAAAACCCAGATCAAAGTTCAATAAGGTTACATTATTGCAACTAGGCCTGTGTCTGTGCTTGCTGGGCAGAGAATTGACAAGGTTAGATAAATTGTTAAAACTTTGACTTGTTACCTTACAGGGCAGTTTATTATAACAGTGAATTTTTTCCCTAAAAAACAATCCTTATAGGGCCCCTTCCCCCTCTCTATGGAATATACTTTTTCCCCCCATTTCAGATAAATTTTTCTCCTTCTAGACTGGTTTCTAGATTTTTCTGTTGCAAAATCCAAATCATATTTAATTATTTAGATTCTAGGCATCTATAACAGCTCTAATGGTTGTTTGAATGTCCCAGTATGATATGTCCCATTATGATATCAAACAAATTCAATGCATTTATAACATTGTCAGGGTTCCCCAAAACCCCCAAATGGGGTTTTTGCACACCCAAAATTGAATCTTGGACCCCCCCCCCCCCATTTTTTGCAGGCAGCCTTCTTTGACTCATGTAGAGGGGGTGCAAGTATGCTGTAAAATGACTGTTTTCACACCCAGATTTAAAAGTCAATGGGAACCCTGATGACCCTGAACCCTGATTGTATATGAGAGTATATGCATGTATTAAAATTTCCCTTTATGGGCGTTTACATGCAAATTTCCCCCCACCTATGGGCCCTGAACTGCTTCCCCGAAAATTGAAAATAAACGCTGTATAAACTGCTAGTTGAAATAGGAAACTGATCATGAGAGAGAATCATCAGCATCAAGCCAATTATTTCTTATTGTTCATTTGTAGTACCAAGCCAGTTGAGAAGAAAAAGGAATATGTGATTCCTCTAATCAAAACCAACAAATGGAATTTGACAGACACTAAAGATAAGGATGATATTGACAACTTGGCGTTGCAAGAGATTGTGAAAGGTTTGTGTTGTTTCCTCTTCTAACCTTTCCCCTAAACTCCGAAAATTGTGGATTGTCCAACTTGAAACAATATGGAAGTTGATAAGGACAGGATTCATGCAGACATGGCGAAGAACAACAAATCTTTGTCAGACATTCGGTCTGACAGTAATGAGTTACCTGTCAGACCGAATAAAATTTTATCAGTCCAAATTATCATTTTCGAGCTTACAGGTAAAAATCAAACAGACAGTGGGACTGACATTAGCAAAAAAATTATCAGACCGAGGGAAATTTCATCAGACATGTCTGCAGGTCCGACGGTCTAAGCCATGACTGTTCATGTACATTAAAGCACAAAAAATATTGAGGCGAAAGGAGAAAATGGTGATCATTAGCATGAGTTTAGGGTAGTCTAATTGGAAGCTGCTTGCAGGTGAAAACTAACATGAGAAAGTGTTGGGTATTTCAGAGTCAGCATTGTGGTAGGTCTGTCTTTTAGTCAATCTATTGCTTATATTGTGTTCTGTACTCCTCAGGATACATTGGACAGGTGGACAAATAGCTAACATCTCTTTATTTGATTTTTTTTATTTTTGGTGCTGTTCATTGATTTTTGACAGAGCAATTGACTAATTGTCCTTTTGTAACAATTTGAGTTTTGGGACAAGGACTGACATGAGCGTGATGAATTTTAGTGATAATCACATAATTTTTGCACTGACAGAGCAACAGATAAGAGGGAGTGAAGCTATCCAGAATTTGTTGTTTAAAATCAAAACCATATGTTGTGGGTACTCATTTGCATCGTCTCGATGAGACGATGCAAATGAGTACCCACAACATAGGGTTTGATGGATAATAACAGAATTATTGCAGTTTGAAAAGTCATCACCCCCTCTTATCTGGAGCTCTATATGATATTTCAGAGACAGAGAAACAGAATGAAGAATGGAAAGAGAGAGGTATTACAGATACTAAGTTAGAGATTCCACTGTTGATGCAGAACAAGGTCCCCGAGGGCTATGAGACAGATGATAAACTGGATGTGTCCTTAAGACCTAGTGAGGTAAGACTCAATGCCTGTCAGGGTTTAACATTAACTTTTCTGGTTGCAAGACAGTCAGTCTTGTTGCTGCCAGATGCTGCAAGCCCTGACCAAATATGCACTGGTCGTGACGAAATATTTGTATCAAAAACAATTATGGAAAAGATGTAAACAACAATAATCCTTTCATAAGCTCAAAGGCCAAGTTTGAATCACAAATGAATGAAATTTTTTGAAAAGGTCATGTTCTTGTTGTGTCGCATATCCTGTGTTTCATGATGGTAATTGTGACTGTGTTCGAAAATTATAAGTCTGACCAGTCCGTCCTGTATCTAGAGAGTCTAACCAAACTTGATCAAGTAGTAAGCAGTTAATGTCTGTCGGAAATTGGTAAATTTTGAACCCTGTATGTCTTAAAAATGACAATGTTTTGTTGAAGGATATGTGTCTCTAATGAAATATGTTTTAAAACAGAGTTGAATCATATTCACATTCTTTAATGGTCATAGCTAGTTTATACTTTGTTATTTGTAAATTAAGTGTCTGTCATGTAATTTTTAGATTTATCAACATTTTCATCTTTTTCCTCAATGATTTCTTCATTTTGTCTTCAATGAATGTAAACACTAGATCTTATTTGTGAAAACGTTTAATTTCTTTGCTACAAAATCTGACTTACTCATAGATCTAGTACTATTTCATTTTTCTAGCCTGAAGAGACGGACTATGAAGAAATTCCAATAGAAGCATTCGGAATGGCCATGTTAAAAGGAATGGGCTGGAAACCTGGTCAGGGTATCGGGAAGAATAACAAGTAAGTTTTACAATATTATGCATTTCCAAACCCATAGCATTAGATAATCAGTCAGCTAAAGTGGATTTCCAATAAGCAAAGTATCATCCACGATTGCTTAAATCCTTCATTTTGGGTACTCATCGTCTCATCAAGACGATTCAATTCAGTACCCACAATATAGCATATGGATTTAATTTTCATGATCAGAATTATTGATACCATTATTTAATGTTTAGATCTGTAGAAACTGTATTAACTTGGACATTATTATGCCCCCTTTCGAAGAAAATGGGGGTATATTGTTTTGCAAGTGTCGGTCGGAAGGTCGGTCGGTCGGTCGGTCTGTCGGTCGGTCGGTCTGTCCGTAGACCAAACCTTGTCCGGAGCATAACTCGAAAAGTATTAAAGGTAGAATCATGAAACTTCATAGGTGGATAGATCTCATTATGGAGAGGTGCAGTGCACAAGAACCGTAACTCTGCTGATCAAATTTTTTTAGTTATTGCCCTTTGTTGATTTTCAAACTTGAACCGTAACTCTGCCGATCAAATTTTTTGAGTTATTGCCCTTTGTTGATTTTATAACTTGATTCTTGTCCGGAGCATAACTCAAAAAGTATGTAAGGTACAATCATGAAACTTTACAGGTGGATAGATCTCATTATGGAGAGGTGCAGTGCACAAGAACCGTAACCCTGCCGATCAAATTTTTTGAGTTATTGCCCTTTGTTGATTTTATAACTTGATTCTTGTCCAGAGCACAACTCAAAAAGTATGTAAGATAGAATCATGAAACTTTACAGGTGGATAGATCTCATTATGGAGAGGTACAGTGCACAAGAATCGTAGCTCTGCGGATAAAATTTTCTGAGTTATTGCCCTTTGTTGATTTTTACACTTAATTCTTAACCTTGCCTATATCTCATGTCCTTTTACACATACAGCCTTGATATCTCACACATAGATACCTCCTATCAACATCGTTCACATTTAACCATGAACCTTGTGACCTTGACCTTGGAGTTTGACCTACTTTAAAAAAAAATTAAACCTGGCATATATCTCATGACCTTTTACAAATACAGCCTTGATATTTCACACATGGACACATCTTACCAAAAACCTTTCACAATTGACCATGACCTTGGACTTTGTGACCTTGACCTTGGAGTTTGACCTACTTTTAAAAAACTTTAACCTAGCCGATATATCATGTCCTTTTACACATACAGCCTTGATATTTGACACATGGAAACCTCCGACCAAGACCTATCACATACATCTATGACCTTGGACCATGTGGCCTTGACCTAGGAGTTTGACCTACTTTTAAAAAAAATAAACTGGGCCTATATCTTATGTGCTATTACACATACAGCCTTGGTATTTCACATATGGACACATCTTACCAAGACCTTTCACATTTGACAATGACCTTGGACCTTGTGACCTTGACCTTTGACCAACTTTAAAAAAAACTTTAACCTAGCCGATATATCAATTCCTTTTACACATAAAGCCTTGGTATTTGACACATGGACACCTACGACCAAGACCTTTCAGATTTGACCATGACCTTGGACCTTGTGACCTTGACCTTGGTGTTTGATCTACTTTAATAATACATTAACCTGGCCTATATTTCATGCCAATTTACATATACAGCCTTGATATTTCACACATGGTCACTTCTAACCAAGATATTTCACTTTTGACCATGACCTTGGACCTTGACCTTTGAGTTTGACCTACTTTTAAAAAACTTAAACTAGGCCTATATCTCATGTCCTGTTACCTATACAGTCTCAATATTTTACACATGGACACCTCCTACCAAGACCTTTCACATTTGACCATGACCTTGGCCTGTGTGACCTTGACCTTTGATTTTTACATACTTTTAGAAATCTTTAACCTTGCCTTTATCTTATGTCCTATTACACCTACAGCCTTGATATTTCACACATAGACACCTCCTACCAAGACCTTTCACATTTGACCATGACCTTGAATATTGCAACCTTGACCTTGGAGTTTGACCTATCTTTAAAAAGACTGAAACCAGGCATATATATCATGTCCTTTTACACCTACAGCCTTGATATTTCACACATGGACACCTCCAACCAAGACCTTTCACATTTGACCATGACCTTGACCTTGGCATTTCGCCTACTCTTAAAAACTTTAACCTGGCCTGTGTTTCATTTTACTTTTACATATACAGCTTTGATATTTCACACATAGACACCTCCTACCAAGACCTTTCATATTTGACCATGACCTTGGACCTTGTTAACTTGACCTTGGACTTTGACCTACATCAAATGTAGGCCCTTGAGGGGGCATATATGTTTTACAAACATCTCTTGTTATTTTTCTTTTCAGAAACATTGCCCCAGTTGAAGCAGTGTTGCGTCCAAAGGGTATGGGTCTAGGTGCTGATAGAAAGCAGGCTCAGAGTGTGAATGATTCAAAGAAAGTTGGATCAGATAAATGTGATGATAAAGAAGAACTTACAATGAAGAAAGGAGCTTATTGTCTTATAGAGAAGAGGCCACATAAAGATCTGTATGGAGTGGTGAGTCACATTTCACTGCTTTTCAACAAAAACCTTGTAACTGCAGCTTGTTTTAAGCTGCAGTTACAAGGTTTTCGTTGAAAAGCAACACTTTTATGGTACAAATGCTCATTTTGAGTACTATCAAGAAGAGATGTAGGTGTCCCATTTAGTTGTTGTATGTTGCTTTCACATAAAAGAAGTAGCCGCAGCCTAAGCGCAGTTGGTAGCGCATCTGCCTCTCATTTGAGAGGTCCCGGGTTCGATACCCGGTCGCGGCAAATACCCTTTCTGACAAAATTGTCACCCACCAATGGGTTTGAAATCATTAACCTAACTGGGCGAGCAGCTGGAAGCTCGGTAAGGGTGTTGTCGTAGTGCTGGTTTGAGAAACAACAGGAATCCATGGGTAGGTGCTCCAGCCGCCGCGATATGACCCTGGCAGTTGAAAACGGCTTTAAACCCCAATAAACTCAAACTCATAAAAGAAGTAAAAAAGTGAAATTCAATATTTTTCTTTTCTTTGCACATTACTTTTCAAACATTTGAGTTATGCAAGCTAAAATATGCAAAACTTTATTCAATTTTATCCTTGTTCAAATGTAAAACTATCTGTAAATATATGACATTTCAAACTATGATTATCTCAATGCTATCACACTTCAAGATAAATAGAGCATACTGCATTTAACCTTTCTTTTCAGGAAAAACGTATTTTGATCGATTCAAATAGGGATGTCTCTTGTCTAAAGGAAATTAAGAAAAATACCTAAAGATAGGATATCATCTGTGGGTGGTCAAAACCTTGAAACCACTGCTTTCATCAAGCTGTAGTTACGAGGCCTTGACCTCCCACAATCGATATACTTTTTATCAATGGAAAATCATGAAACAAATTGTCTGCTTTTGTGTCTTATCAGATTCAGGGTTTTGATGAGGACAATGCCAGGTTGATGATCAAGCTAACAGTGAGTGGTAAAGTTGTGTCAGTCAGTCAATACAACATTAGACTTGTGGACAGTAAAGAATACAACAAATACTCGAAATACATCAGTAAGTAAATGATAGAAAACAGTTTTCCTTTTTTGTCAATGATGTTATTATGCCCCCTTTCGAAGAAAATGGGGGTATATTGTATTGCAAGTGTCGGTCGGTCGGAAGGTTGGTCGGTCGGTCCGTAGGTCGGTCGGTCTGTCCGTAGACCAAACCTTGTCCGGAGCATAACTCAAAAAGTATTAAAGGTAGAATCATGAATCTTCATAGGTGGATAGATCTCATTATGGAGAGGTGCAGTGCATAAGAACCGTAACTCTGCCAATCATATTTTTGGAGTTATTGCCCTTTGTTGATTTTATAACTTGATTTTTGTCCGGAGCATAACTCAAAAAGTATGTAAGGTACAATCATGAAACTTTACAGGTGGATAGATCTCATTATGGAGAGGTGCAGTGCACAAGAAACGTAACTCTGCTGATCAAACTTTTTGAGTTATTGCCCTTTGTTGATTTTCAAACTTGATTTTTGTCCGGAGCTTAACTCAAAAACTATGTTAGGTAGAATCATGAAACTTTACAGGTGAATAGATCTCATTATGGAGAGGTGCAGTGCACAAGAACCGTAACTCTGCCGATCATATTTTTGGAGTTATTGCCCTTTGTTGATTTTCAAACTTGATTATTGTCCGGAGCATAACTCAAAAAGTATGTAAGGTAGAATCATGAAACTTTACAGGTGAATAGATCTCATTATGGAGAGGTGCAGTGCACAAGAACCGTAATTCTGCCGATCAAATTTTTTGAGTTATTGCCCTTTGTTGATTTTATAACTTGATTCTTGTCCGGAGCACAACTCAAAAAATATGTAAGGTAGAATCATGAAACTTTATAGGTGACTAGATTTTATTATGGAGAGGTGCAGTGTACAAGAACCGTAACTCTGCCAATCAAATTTTTTGAGTTATTGCCCTTTGTTGATTTTACACTTTATTCTTAATCTTGCCTATATCTCATGTCCTTTTACACATACAGCCTTGATATCTCACACATAGATACCTCCTATCAACATCGTTCACATTTAACCATGACCTTGGACCTTGTGACCTTGACTTTGGAGTTTGCCCTACTTTAAAAAAAAATTAAACCCAGCATATATCTCATGACCTTTGACAAATACATCCTTGATATTTCACACATGGACACATCTTACCAAGACCTTTCACAATTGACCATGACCTTGGACTTTGTGACCTTGACCTTGGAGTTTGACCTACTTTTAAAAAACTTTAACCTGGCCGATATATCATGTCCTTTTACACATACAGCCTTAATATTTGACACATGGAAACCTCTGACCAAGACCTATCACATACACCTATGACCTTGGACCATGTGGCCTTGACCTTGAAGTTTGACCTACTTTTAAAAAAAATAAACTGGGCCTATATCTCATGTGCTATTACACATAAAGCCTTGATATTTCACACATGGACACATCCTACCAAGACCTTTCACATTTGACCATGACCTCGAACTTTGTGACCTTGACCTTGGACTTTGACCTACTTTAAAAAAAAACTTTAACCTAGCCGATATATCATGTCCTTTTACACATACAGCCTTGATATTTGACACATTGACACCTACGTCCAAGACCTTTCACATTTGACCATGACCTTGGACCTTGTGACCTTGACCTTGGTGTTTGACCTACTTTAATAATACATTAACCTGGCCTATATTCCATGTCATTTTACACATACAGCCTTGATATTTCACACATGGTCACTTCCAACCAAGATATTTCACTTTTGACCATGACCTTAGACCTTGACCATGGAGTTTGACCTACTTTTAAAAACTTAAACTAGGCCTATATCTCATGTCCTGTTACCTATACAGTCTCAATATTTTACACGTGGACAACTCCTACCAAGACCTTGCGCATTTGACCATGACCTTGGCCTGTATGTCATTGACCTTTGATTTTTACATACTTTTAGAAATCTTTAACCTAGCCTTTATCTTATGTCTTATTACACCTACAGCCTTGATATTTCACACATAGACACCTCCTACCAAGACCTTTCACATTTGACCGTGACCTTGAATATTGCAATTTTGACCTTGGAGTTTGACCTACTTTTAAAAAGACTGAAACCAGGCATATATATCATGTCCTTTTACACCTACAGCCTTGATATTTCACACATTGACATCTCCAACCAAGACCTTTCACATATGACCATGACCTTAACCTTGGCATTTGGCCTACTTTTAAAAACTTTAACCTGGCCTATGTTTCATTTTACTTTTACATATACAGATTTGATATTTCACACATAGACACCTCCTACCAAGACCTTTCATATTTGACCATGACCTTGGACCTTGTTAACTTGACCTTGGACTTTGACCTACATCAAATATAGGCCCTTGAGGGGGCATATATGTTTTACAAACATCTCTTGTTTATCTATGATCAAGCTGACATTCAGTGGTAAAGTTGTGTATGTCAGTCAATACAATATTAGGCTTGCAGACAGTAAAGAATACAACAAATACTCGATTGATATTTGACAACATTTCTCATTTTCCATCAAAGATGTTAATTGTCTATGATCAAGCTGACAGTGAGTGTTAAAGTTGTGTCAGTTACTCAATACAATATTAGACTTGCGGATAGTAAAGAATGCAACAAATATTCTAAATTTATCAGTATGTGAATTACATTTTTAGCTCACCTGAGCACGAAGTGCTCAAGGTGAGCTATTGTGGTCACTTTTTGTCCGTCGTCCGTCTGTCTGTCCGTCTGTCCGTCCGTCCGTCCGTCCGTCCGTCCGTCCACAATTTCGTGTTTACACTCTAGCATCTACAAATATAAGCCAATCTTGACCAAACTTGGTCAAAACATTTATGGCCATAAGATCTCGGATGAGTTCGATTATGGGTCAGATCGAACTAGAAAGTCGGGAGTTATCTGCCCTTGAATGCGAAAAATACTTAGTTTTGACATTGTTTACACTCTAGCATCTACAATTATTGATCAATCAAGACAAATCTTGGACATAAGATTGCAGACCATAAGATCTCGGATGAGTTCAATTTTCAGTCTGATCTGACCAGAAAGACGAGAGTTATGTGCCCTTGAATTTGACAAAATTGCCATTTTCTGCTGTTTTTGACCTTGTTTACACTCTAGAATCTACAATTATTCATCAATCAAGACAAAACTTTGACACAATGTTTAGGACCATGAGATCTTGGATGAGTTTGATTTTCAGTCTGATCTGATCAGAAAGTCGAGAGTTTCTTGCCCTTGAATTTGACAAAATTGTCATTTTTGGCTGTTTTCGACGATGTTTACACTCTAGAATCTACAATTATTGATCAATCAATCCAAAACTTCGACACAATATTGGGGATCATAAGATATGGGATGAGTTTGATTTTCAGTCTTATCTGATCAGAAAGTTGAGAGTTATGAGCCCTTGAATTTGACAAAATTGCTGTTTTTGACTGTTTTCGACCTTATTATCCCCCGCCGAAAAAAATTTTCGGGGGGGATATTGTTTTTGCCATGTCCGTCCGTCCTTCCGTCCGTCCGTCCGTCCGTCCGTCCGTCCGACATTCGTTTCCGCGCTATTTCTTGGAAACTATAGACCGGATTTCGATGAAACTTGGCACACAGCTTCACTACAAAGAGGACATGCGCATATCGTCAGGGTTACCCGGTTCAACGATTGAATTCAGAGTTACTGCCCCTGACTGTTTAAGCCATATACATACAGAGTGATATTCGTTTCCGCGCTATTTCTTGGAAACTATAGACCGGATTTCGATGAAACTTGGCACACAGCTTCACTACAAAGAGGACATGCGCATATCGTCGGGGTTACCCGGTTCGACCGTCGAATTCAGAGTTACTGCCCCTGACTGTTTAAGCCATATACATACAGAGTGATATTCGTTTCCGCGCTATTTCTTGAAAACTGTAGACCGGATTTCGATGAAACTTGGCACACAGCTTCACTACAATGAGGACATGCGCATATCGTCGGGGTTACCCGGTTCGACCGCCGAATTTAGAGTTACTGCCCCTGACTGTTTAAGCCATATACATACAGTGATATTCGTTTCCGCGCTATTTCTTGAAAACTATACACCCGATTTCGATGAAACTTGGCACACAGCTTCACTACAAAGTGGACATGCGCATATCGTCAGGGTTACCCGGTTCCACCGCGGAATTTAGAGTTACTGCCCCTGACTGTTTTAGCCATATACATACAGAGTGATATTCGTTTCCGCGCTATTTCTTGAAAACTATAAACCCGATTTCAATGAAACTTGGCACACAGCTTTACTACAATGATGACATGCGCATATCGTCGGGGTTACCTGGTTCGACCGTCGAATTCAGAGTTACTGCCCCTGACTGTTTAAGCCATATACATACATAGTGATATTCGTTTCCGCGCTATTTCTTGAAAACTGTAGAACGGATTTCAATGAAACTTGGCACACAGCTTCACTACAAAGTGGACATGCGCATATCGTCGGGGTTACCCGGTTCGACCACCGAATTTAGAGTAACTGCCCCTGACTGTTTTAGCCATATACATACAGAGTGATATTCGTTTCCGCGCTATTTCTTGAAAACTGTAGACCGGATTTCAATGAAACTTGGCACACAGCTTCACTACAAAGTGGACATGCGCATATCGTCGGGGTTACCCGGTTCGACCGCCGAATTTAGAGTTACTGCCCCTGACTGTTTAAGCCATACACATACAGAGTGATATTCGTTTCCGCGCTATTTCTTGAAAACTGTAGACTGGATTTCAATGAAACTTGGCTCACAGCTTCACTACAATGAGGACATGCGCATATCGTCGGGGTTACCCGGTTCGAATGTCGAATTCAGAGTTACTGCCCCTGACTGTTTAAGCCATATACATACAGAGTGATATTCGTTTCCGCGCTATTTCTTGAAAACTGTAGACCGGATTTTGATGAAACTTGGCACACAGCTTCACTACAAAGTGGACATGCGCATATCGTTGGGGTTACCCGGTTCGACCGCCGAATTTAGAGTTACTGCCCCTGACTGTTTAAGCCATATACATACAGAGTGATATTCGTTTCCGCGCTATTTCTTGGAAACTATAGATCGGATTTCAATGAAACTTGGCTCACAGCTTCACTACAAAGTGGACATGTGCATATCGTCGGGGTTACCCGGTTCGACCGTCAAATTTTGAGTTACTGCCCCTGACTGTTTAAGCCATATACATACAGAGTGGTATTCGTTTCCGCGCTATTTCTTGAAAACTATAGACCGGATTTCAATGAAACTTGGCACACAGCTTTACTACAATTAGGACATGCGCATATCGTCGGGGTTACCCGGTTCGGTCGCCGAATTTAGAGTTACTGCCCCTGACTGTTTTAGCCATATACATACAGAGTGATATTCGTTCTGTTGAAGCCATATACATACAGAGTGATATTCGTTCTGTTGAAGCCATATACAGTCAAAACTGTGTTAGCGGCCACCTGTGTATAGCAGCCAAACTGTAGTATGCAGCCAGTCCAGGTCCTCCCAAGCAATTTTACTCTTTAAAGTAACTGTGAATAACACTATTCTGTCTAATGTGGTCAGTGGCCAGCTTTAATTGTCCCAATTGCTCTTTACCTTTATCCCCTTAAGCAGCCATGCACAACTAATTGGTGGCAGGCAATGTGTGAAATATTGATAATACATCTGGCAATTTGCCTAATCATGTGCATTAACCAAGAAAAGGTGTGATAAACAGTAAAATGTCATATGAAAGTGTACCCTTTTTACTTTACAACACTTGTCTTTTCTTCATATTAATAGGACCAGTCATACAAGTAGACATTTACATCCAGCCTTCAGAATATTCCTTTCTGTGTTAAGCAGCCAACTGTCGTATGCAGCCAATTTTGGTGTGTCCCTTGGCTGGCTGCATACGACAGTTTCGACTGTACATACAGAATTATATTCGTTTCCGCGCTACTTTATTGACAATGAAAATATGTTCGGCGGGGGATATCAATTCAACGAATTTGCTTGTTTACACTCTAGAATCTACAATTTTTGACCAATCAAGACAAATCTTGGACACAAGGTTGGAGACCATAAGATCTCAGATGAGTTTGATTTTCAGTCTGATCTGACCAGAAAGATTAGAATTATGTGCCCTTGAATTTGATAAAATTGTCGATTTCGGCTGTTTTTGACATTGTTTACACTCTATAATCTACTATTATTTATCAATCAAGACAAAACTTGAACACAATGTTTGAGACCATAAGATCTTGGATAAGTTTGATTTTCAGTCCGATCTGATCAAAAAGTGGAGAGTTATGTGCCCTTGAATTTGATCAAATTGACGTTTTCGGCTGCTTTAGACCTTGTTTACACTCTAGAATCTACAATTATTGACCAATCAAGACAAATCTTGGACACAATGTTGGATATCATAAGATCTCGGATGAGTTTGATTTTCAGCCTGATCTGACCAGAAAGTAGAGAGTTATGTGCCCTTGAATTGGACAAAATTGCTGTTTTTTGCTGTTTTCGACCTTGTTTATACTCCAGAATCTACAATTATTTATCAAACAAGACAAATCTTGGACACAATGTTGGGCACGATGAAATCTTGGATGAGTTTGATTTTCACAATGTTATTGACCATAAGTATGTTTTCAAACTTAAAGTCGTAAATATTTTTTGAATTGAAGAAAAGTGTTGCTTATATCATTTTGGTTCAGGTGAGCGATATAGGACCATCATGGTCCTCTTGTCTTTAATTGTTACCAAAGTTTAACACTATTTCACCTACCACATCCCTTGGCCTCATGTTTCTCCTCAGGTGACATGCAATTTCTCCATTTCCCACTATGTTTTCTTCCCTATTGGACCATAACATATGAAACTTGATTTACTTGAATTATCTTCTGCAAAATCTTTGAATTTGGACAAGTCTCTTTTTTTCAGTCCAGAAATGTATTAACTCTCTATTCAGACAAAGGTGCAGCAGATAGATATAAGGAAAAAGAAGAAAAGAGAAAAAGGAAAGGGCACAGTGAAGAAAGGGAAGACTCCAACAGAAATCATGACAAGGAAGATAGGCTTGGTAATGGTCACAGTGAGGAAAGGAGCCAGTCTAGACATTCTAGTAAACATGATAGAAAGAAGGACAAAGAGAGGGACAGGGATGCTGATAGAGAGAGGGATAGAGAAAGGGATTATGAAAAGTCGGAGAGTAAGAAAAGGAAATATGATGATAGGTTAGTTGTGTTTAAAATCCTTTCACAAAATCATAATGGTGCTTTTTATTGCCTCACGAGGTAAATAGGGTTGGGAAACATTGTGGATAATAAAGAAAATGCTTGTGATGAGCAATTTCTTCATTTCCCACAGTATTTACTACTTTTTGTTATTTAGAGCAGTCTAAAAATATGCAGTTAGAGAAGCATTAATGTGTATTTACAGTTTTCATGAAACTCTCCTTAGCTTGACAAAAAACATTGATACAAGATGGTGGCAAGTGTAGAATGATTGTAAAACCATTCTTTGTTTGTGAAAATGCTATTGAATGTTTATTATTTAATATCATTCATTAATTACGATTCATACTGTTTCTTATGCATATTTACAATCCAATTTCCTTTCAGTTACAGTAATGGTGCCTCTAGTCATTCATCAAGAGAAACTTTATGGGTCAGACCAAAACTCAGGGTTAGAATCATAGACAAGACTTATAGGAAAGGGAAATACTACAATGATAAGGTAAATTCCTCTGGTATTGGCTCAATTCTTATAAAATTTTCTAGTTACATGTAATAGGAATTTCAACTTTTTAGATATCTTAACAACATGCACTGTATAAAATGTGGATATCTTTCATGGTATGATTGTTGAACCATGTTTTTATTAAAACCAATGAAAGAGAATGACAGAACAAAGCATATTTATACTTTGAAGGTATTCCCTCTATAAGAAAACTGATGTAGTTTTTAGAGTAAATTCAACAAAATTTTAATACAGCTTACAGTGTTGTGTAGAGATTTCAAAGATTTCAGAATTTCAAGGAATGATCATCATCTGAGTAGGATTTATTTATTCTTTCTAATTTTATAAGTGTGACTAGTCAGTAAAACGGTTTATGCCCTGTGTCGTCTGTCTGTCCATTTGTCTGTCCGAAAACTTAACATTTTGCCTTTTCTCTAAAAGTAATCGACATACAAAGCTTTAAATTTGGTTATTAACTTCCTTTCAATAATAGCTATCTGTTCCATGCAATATGACCTTCTCAAGGTCATCCGTTAACCCTCTTCAACCCTTTACACGAAAGCATAAGAAAGAGAATTAGAATTTTAGAGAAATGGCCATTTAGGGGGCATTCATGTTTCACAAACACATCTTGTTTAACATACTGTAATATAAATTTACCTTTTATATCTTGCAGGTAGAAATAATAGATGTATTTGACAAAAATAATTGTGTTTGTAAAACTGACGAGGGGAAAGTTTTGGAAGGTAGGTTTGATAGTAACAGTAAAATATTAAAATCTATCTTTGTGGAGCTTTTAAAGGGAAATAATGCAAATGTTCTTTCATACCATTTGTATTCAAGTTACCTCCCTTGATATCAAGTTTGTTTAGAACTGTGTGGACAGTGATTAGGGTATTTGTCACCCAGAGAGAAAGTTAAGGGTCTATGTGGGTTCCCTCCTTACTCTGTCTGTTCTTGCATGAAAAATATAAAAAATAAAGCCCAATTCTGGTGATACTTAGAAAGCACACAATAAAGTGATCCTAGTTGTGTTATGACTTGAAAAATTTTAAAGTCAGAGCAACAGATAAGAGGGGGTGAATACATTCTAAATTTATTATGCTCCCTGAAAAAATTTTGGGGGAGCATATAGTCGCCATGCTGTCCGTCCGTCCGTGTGTCCGTCCGTCCACAGCCAGATCTCAGCAACCATTGGACCAAATTCAATGAAACTTCACATGTGAACTCCCTGGGATAATCCCTAGGGACCTTTTTCTCTGTTTCTTAATTTGAGGCTGCATCACGGAAAAAGGGGCCTTAATGTAAAAATTAGTTTTTCTTTATTTTCTCTTCATTCAATGGGCAGAATTTAACCCATAACTGCACAGTGACGCCTTTTGACTCCCAACAAGATAATGGCTTTTAAAAACATTGCGGAAAATGAAGAAATTGCTTGTGACAAGCAATTTCTCCATTTCCCACAATGTTTTTTAATCAAAACCACCATAAAATGTAAAATTCTAAGCACTTTAAATTGTTGTCTGCAACAACTTTGAATTTGGAACAGCCCAAAATTTTGTCGTTTGGTAATGGGTTAATGAAATTTTGTACTTATGTGATAAATGAGATGTTCTAGACCATATTCTATAAATAATGTGTGTACAAAAAAAGCGTCATGGGAAATGGGGGCTTAATGAATGATAGTTTTTATTTTGTGACAAACACTTATTCGTTTTTAGCTCCACTGGCCGAAGGCCAGCGGGGCTTATGTCATGGCCCTGTGTCCGTCGTCCGTCCGTCTGTGCGTCCGTCCGTCCGTGCGTGCGTGCGTGCGTAAACTTTTTCTTTAAACATCTTCTTCTCCAAAACTACTGGACCAATTTCAACCAAACTTCACACGAATCATCCTTGCATGAATCTCTACCAAATTCCTTCAAAAGAATAAAATCTATGCAGAACTTGAATTTTAATTAATTTAATTGAATTAAATTTTCGAAAAATCTTAAAAAATTCTTTTTCTCCAAAACTACTGGACCAATTTCAACAAAACTTAATAGAAATCTTCCTTGCATGAATCTGTACCAAATTCCTTCAAAAGAATAAAATCCGCGCATAACTTGAATTTTGATTAATTTAATTGATTTAAATTTTCGAAAAATCTTTAAAAATTCTTCTTCTCCAAAACTACTGGACCAATTTCAACCAAACTTCACATGAATTATCCTTGCATGAATCTCTATCAGATTCCTTCAAAAGAATAAAATCTATGCAGAACTTGAATTTTGATTAATTTAATTGAATTAAATTTTCGAAAAATCGTTAAAATTTCTTCTTCTCCAAAACAACTGGACCAATTTCAACCAAACTTCACAGAAATCTTTCTTGCATGAATCTCTACCAAATTCCTTCAAAAGAATAAAATCTGCGCAGAACATGAATTTTAAATGATTTAATTGATTTAAATTTTCAAAAAATCTTTAAAAAAATTTCTTCTCCAAAACAACTGAACCAATTTCAACCAAACTTAACAGAAATGTTCCTTGCATTAATCTCTTCTTAATTCCTCCAAAAAAATAAATTCTATGTAGAACTTAAATTTTAATCAATTTAATTAAATCAAATTTTCGAAAAATCTTTAAAAATTCTTCTTCTCCAAAACAACTGTATCAATTTCAACCAAATTTTACAGAAATGTTCCTTGCATTAATCTCTTCTTAATTCCTTAAAAAAATAAATTCTATGTAGAACTTAAATTTTGATTAATTGAATTAAATCAAATTTTCGAAAAATCTTTTTTTCCAAAACTACTGGACCAATTTTAACCAAACCTCACACGAATCTTCCTTGCATTTATCTCCTCTAAATTCCTTAAAAAAAAAATGATTTCTGTGAAGAACTTTAATTTTAATAAATTCAATTAAATTGAATTTTCGAAAAATTGTTAAACAATCTTCTTCTCCAAAACTACAGGACCAATTTCAACCGAACTTCACGTGAATCTTCCTTGCATGAATCTCTTCCAAATTCCTTCACGATCGGATGAAAAGCATGGCCGTTGTGGGCTAGGATTTTTTTTTGATATATGAAACAGTGTAATTTTAAGAAAATTTTAAAAACATTTCTGCTCCTTAATCACTTATTGGATTTCATTCTGGTGTAGCATGAATCTTCTTTGAATAGACCTCTATTGTATTCCTTGAAGAAGTTAGTAGTCTAAATGTCTAAAAGCCAGTGGAGCGATACAGGGCCATCTTGGCCCTCTTGTTTATTTTGTGACAAACACTTATTCGGGGAGCATAATCCGTCTATGACGACCCTTGTTTGAAATCCAAACCCTATGTTCTGGGTACTCATTTGAATCATATCAACAAGACAATTCCAATGAGTACCACTAACATGGGGCTTGATGAACAATTAATGATGAAGTGGCAAAATGTCATCAGACTTTCAAAGACTTCAAGACATCAAGCATAAGATAAAGACAGCCTATTTTATATTAGGTTTTTCATCACATTAACAAAATGGGCTGTCTTTATCTCATGTTTGATGCTCTGATCCTTGATGTCTTTGAAAGTCTGACATTTTTGCCACTTAATTGAATCAATTGATTCAACTTTATCAATGACAAAGTCTATGGGAATGTCATTTTACCTGGAGATATTCAGAATTGAACTCGTCCAATTTGTAGGTTAATGAATTGAAATATAGTACCAAAAGGAAAGAAAAGACATGTGGACCTAATGAGTGCCAACTGTATATTGATATTTTGTGAATTTTAAGTTTCGTGCCATACTGTAAGGTGTGGTCTTTTCAAGAAAGATGGTGACTTGAAGTAGCATAAACAATATTTTATTTTGAACATTAAAATACAACTGTGTGTGAAAATTTTCATAAACTAGTTGTGTTATGCATTTTCAGAAATCTCGCAGTCGATGCTAGAAACTCTTGTACCAAAGACAGATTCTGCCTATATATGTATAGTGGATGGGAAATACAAGGGACAGGTAGGCATTTTTGATTGCACTGAGTCTTTCAAATATATAGCAAATATTTAGGCTGTTTCAATTTGAAAGCTGATTTACATAGAATATTTAATGTTGTTAAAGATAGAGTTTGTGTAGAATATTGAAAAGAAAATTTTGAGGTAAAAGGAGAAAGTGGTGGGTGTAGGAGTATAGAGAAGTGTTTTTGTATCAAATTGCAAAACCTGCTGAGAACCTTTGAAGGAATTACTTTGAAACCTTGAATCATTATGAATGTAAGACCACAGTGTTTGGCTACATATAGCATTGAAGACAATACACTAAGATTTAATTTTGATATGCATTTTGTATGATAAATGCATAGTAGAATGATAGCTAGCTTCTTGACTGTTTATGAGATTTTTAATAAATTTTTGGTCTTTTGTTCCATTGAAAAGAGAGATTAAGATCCTCCCAAATGAGACTTACGCGGCTTCGTAATTATTCAGGTGACGTCGTTAACATTCAATGGTGGATGATCCACCACCAAATGTTTACAATGTTGCTTGAAGGTTTAGATATGTAACAAATGTTAACATTGTCACACAAAAAATTCCGACATTTTAGGTATGTCATTAGGGGTAGACTACCTTAAGAAACGTTTTATCTTGTTTTTTACAGATTGCTCATGTGATGGAAAGAGACAAGAAGAAATGTAAATGTTTAGTGCAGCTTATATCAAATAGAGACAAGGTGTTATCACTAGACTATGATTCTATATGTGAATATATGGGAGATGTACATGAAGAATTTGACTTTTAAGGTAGCGAGATCGTATCATTAGTGCAAATTCAAGCTTCAAAAAGACGCTGATTCATTAGCTTCTATTTGCATGCTTGATTTCGCTTATAGGATTTATAAAATTCACCTGACTGAACATAATTCAAACTTGGTGGTGTTATTACCTTTACTGACGATAAGAAATGTAAAAGGCTAGTGCAGCTAATATCAAACATAGAAAAGCTGTTACCATTGTACTTAAGACTACAACATGTTGCATTTTGAAAAGCAATTTCCCCATCTTATGTGTAACATTGGCAGGTCAGACTTGTTCTTGATCTTTTTTAGTAACAGTAATAAATTTTAATACATTTTATCTGTCTGACTTGTTGACTTTTTTGTACCAGGGGGATTCTATGAAGGTTTAAAAACCTTTTCCCAAACAAGTCTATGTTTGATATCTTACATAGAAAAATGTTTAGAAAATATTGAGACAAAAGAAGAAAATGCTGTTAACCAGCATTTTTAGCTCACCTGAGCACGAAGTGCTCAAGGTGAGCTATTGTGGTCGCTTTTTGTCCGTCGTCCGTCTGTCCGTCCGTCCGTCTGTCCGTCCGTCCGTCCGTCCGTCCGTCTGTCCACAATTTGTTGTTACCACTCTAGCATCCACAAATATTGACCAATCTTGACCAAACTTGGTCAAAACATGTATGACTATAAGTTCTCGGATGAGTTCGATTTTGAGTCAGATCGGACCAGGAAGTCCAGAGTTATGTGCCCTTGAACGTCAAAAATGGCTAGTTTTGACTTTGTTACCACTCTAGTATCTAACAATATTTACCAATCTTGACCAAACTTTATCAAAACATGTATGACTATAAGTTCTCGGATGAGTTCGATTTTGAGTCAGATCAGACAAGGAAGTCTGGAGTTATGTGCCCTTGAACGTCATAAAATTGCTAGTTTTGACTTTGTTACCACTCTAGTATCTACAAATATTGACCAATCTTAATCAAACCTGGTGAAAACATGTATGACCATAAGTTCTTGGATGAGTTCGATTTTGAGTCAGATCGGACTTGGAAGTCCGTAGTTATGTGCCCTTGAACTTCAAAAAAGGCTAGTTTTGACTTTGTTACCACTCTAGTATCTACAAATATTGACCAAAATTAGCCAAACTTGGTCAAATCATGTATGACCATAGGTTCTCGTATGAGTTCGATTTTGAGTCAGATCGGACTTGGAAGTCCGGAGTTATGTGCCCTTGAACATAAAAAATGGCTAGTTTTGACTTTGTTACCACTCTAGCATCTACAAATATTTACCGATGAAGACAAAACTTTGCCACAATGTTGGTAACTATAAGATCTTGGATGATTTTGATTTTCAGTGTGATAGGAGCAGGAAGTCTGGAATTATGTGCCCTTGAATTTGACAAAATTGCTGTTTTCGACTTTGTTTACACTGTAGCATCTACATTTATTGACTAATCAAGGCAAAACTTGGCCACAATGTTGGTGACCATAAGGTCCTTGATGAATTAAATTTTCAGCTTGATTTGATTAGAAAAACAAGAGTTATTGGCCCTTGAATTTAACAAAATTACTGTTTTCGACTTTATTTTCTTTCTAGCAAACACAAATATGGACCAATCAAGACACAACTTGGTCACAATGTTGGTGACCATAAGATCTTGATTGTTTTAATTTGTTCGATTAATCGGACTAAAAAACCCAGAGTTGTGCGCCCTTGATGGCTACAAAATTGCCACTTTCGACTTTGTTTTCTCTCAAACAGCAATAAATATTAACCAATAAAAAAACTTGGACATGAGTTATGTGCCCTTGACTGTGACAAAATTGTTGTTTTCTTCCACTTTGTTTTTACTCTAACAGCTACAAATATCGATCATTCAAGATTATGAAAGCAGTTTTCAGCTTGATAAACATCTCGCATCTTAAATTATGTGCTCTTGAACTTGACAACCTTACGATTTTCATTCTATCTAGGTGCAGGTGAGCGATCAAGGACCATCATGGTCCTCTTGTCTTCTTTTGCCTCAATATTTTTGTGTGGTATG
Source organism: Fragum sueziense (assembly GCA_963680895.1). Classification (NCBI taxonomy): domain Eukaryota; kingdom Metazoa; phylum Mollusca; class Bivalvia; order Cardiida; family Cardiidae; genus Fragum; species Fragum sueziense. The sequence goes on from OY804597.1 coordinate 36,842,259, forward strand.
ATATGATACACTTTTTTCGTTAATATTGATTTGTTGTATGTACAGTACAGTACAGTACTGCCCTTAAATTTGAACCGTCCATATATTTCCTTGTTTTGAAAATGGTGAGTTTTATGGCTTTTGCAGACGATTTTATTACTTTACAATTTTAAATTTAATGAGGATTTAAAATATGGGATCGAAATTTTTTTTGAGGGTTCTTTAAAGTGAAATTTTGACCTATTTTGATCCAGACTATCATTCGTGCTATTGGCTGTTCCAACAGAATTGGCTGTTCCATCTGTGGATTGATCTCATGTAATATATCATCCAATGAAAATCTTTGTTGATATCATTTTTGATTGGTCCACAGCTTTCATATGGACAGTATGGTCCAGTTTCCGGACTATGGGAATGAGAGTGGCCAGACTTTTCTTTCACTCATATAAAGTATAAAGTTTTTATACATGTACTTTGAAATGTATGGCAGTTGTTAAAATGGCGGCTGGTTAACATTTCTGGAAAGGAAAGTCATAGGGAAAGTTTTGCACATTTACTCGGAGGTGGAATCTTTGCACATATACAAATAGGAAGGAATACCGGTATTTGCCAAAGATTTTTCTTGAAGCAAGACGGAAGTTGGAAATGATTGCTTCTTATATCCATGGGAAAATTATACTTGTTTCTATAACTTTGCTTGAGATATAGATTTACCTGAATATGTATAAAGTTAGTGTTTTCATACCAGAATTACATGCAAAGGAAAGCTTTCCTTGAATTATGAAAGCTCTCCTCGAATGATTTTTGTGCCGTTTAACCCTTTCCCAAACAAGACCTGGTTTTGACGTTCCTTATAGAAAAGGCTTTGGAAAACATTGAAACAAAAGAAGAAACTGCTGATGACAAGCAGTTTCCCCTTTTGTCTCAATGTTTTCTGTGCTCTATTTTTCACAAATTGCACCTTAGGCAACATACATTTAGTCGTCAGCAGCAGCTTTCAGATTGGAACACCCTGAAATTGTGTCATTTGGGAAAGGGTTAAAAAAATCTAGTAACTCCATGATGGTCTAGAAAAACTGTTCATAACTATACTTCAGCTTTGTTTTGATTAGCCTGGCTCGGTTTTTATGCCCCTGTCAAGGAAATGTTTTTAATCATTGAAAAAAAAAAACAACGCTATAATTGCTTAAACTCGCCTTCTCTCAATACTTCGAATGCTAAAGGTTACAAATTTCCTGCCTTGACAAAAGTCGTGTTGTTGTATGCAACTCCTTTCAGATTAGAAAAGTCCAAATATTTGCTGTTTAGGAAAGGGTTAACCCTTTCGCAAACGACAGAAAATCAGACTATTCTAATTATGAAAGGGCATTTCTGCACAGATATAATAGGAAAAAAAATAGACAAAAGGAGAAAGTGCTGATTAATAGCATTTTCTTCTTTTGTCTCAATGTTTTCACAGGGTCCCTTTAGTCTATTTCCATTGGGACATCAAAACCAGATCTTGTTTAGAAAAGGGTTAAGAATCTATTTTCTCGTATATCATGATTAATGCTGGATCAATTCACAGAATATTTTTTCTCCTACAATTGCTGATTGATTAGGAAGTAAGTGGAAGTGAATTTTAATCCAATATATCGTGAAAGAAAATGCCTTATTCGACACAAAGATGTCGACTGGCATAAATTACATATTTTTCTAGGATAGCTCTTGTAAAATGACTTTCGTTGGTGTTATTAGCTCCACTGGCCGCAGGCCAGCGGGCTATTGTCATGGCGTTGTGTCCGTCGTGCGTCTGTGCGTCCGTGCGTCCGTCCGTCCGTTAACTTTTTCTTTAAACATCTTCTCCTCTTATACCATTGGGCCAATTTTGACCAAACTTGGCAGGAATGTTCCTTGGGTGACCCTTTTCAAAACTTGTTCGCGAATTTTTGATTCGTCAAAAAATGTGGGTGTGGCAGGGAGAAAGGGGCTTATCAGACTTAGAGAAATCAAGAAAATTCTTTAAAAATCAACCATTGGGCCAATTTGAACCAAACCTGGCAGGAATGTGCCTTGAGTCATTCTTTTCAAAATTTGTCCACAAATTTTTACATTTGTCAAAAAATGTGGCTGTGGCAGGGAGAAAGGGGCTTATCAGACTTAAAGAAATCATAAGAAAATTCTTTAAAAATCAACCATTGGGCCAATTTGAACCAAACCTGGCAGGAATGTGCCTTGAGTCATTCTTTTCAAAATTTGTTCACAAATTTTTACATTTGTCAAAAAATGTGGCCGTGGCAGGGAGAAAGGGGCTTATCAGACTTAAAGAAATCATAAGAAAATTCTTTAAAAATCAACCATTGGGCCAATTTGAGCCAAACCTGGCAGGAATGTGGCTTGAGTCATTCTTTTCAAAATGTGTTCACAAATTTTTACATTTGTCAAAAAGTGTGGCCGTGGCGGGGAGGAAGGGGCTTATCAGACTTAAAGAAATCATAAGAAAATTCTTTAAAAATCAACCATAGGGCCAATTTCAACCAGACTTTGCAGGAATGTTCTTTGAGTCTCTCTTTTCAAAATTTATTCACAATTCTTTACATTTGTCAAAAAATGTGGCCATGACAGGGAGGAAGGGGCTTATCAGACTTAAAGAAATCATAAGAAAATTCTTTAAAAATCAACCAGTGTGCCCAATTGAACCAAACTTTGCAGGAATGAGCCTTTAGTCATTCTTTTTAAAATTTGTTCACAAATTTTTATATTTGTCAAAAAAATGTGGCTGTGGCAGGGAGAAAAGGGCTTATCAGACTTACAGAAATCATAAGAAAATTCTTTAAAAATCAACCATAAGGCCAATTTTAACCAGACTTTGTAAGAATGTTCTTTGAGTCTCTCTTCAAAATTTATTCACAAATATCAAGATTTGGCTGCTGCTGTGTAAGGCTTACAAGAAATCGTGGGATAATTCTTCCATTTTAACCAGTGGAGCGATTCAGGCCCTCTTGGGCCTCTTGTTGCAAAACCTCGTAACTCCAGCTTGATTTAAGCTGGAGTTACGAGGTCTTGCAATAACACCGACGCTTTGTTGGTTTCTTTAGACAGTGCAGGGTTGCCACGCGTCAGGGAAAAGTCAGGGAAATTTAAATTTTTTCAAGGTCAGGGAATTGTCAGGGAATTTTGTGAACTGTCAGGGAACTTTGAAAATACTGGCAAATGTCAGGGAATTGTCAGGGAATTTTGAAAAGAATAAGATGCAGTGACATAAAATTAATGCTTTCAACATCGCCTTTAAAAATTGTCTTGAAACATCGTGAGTTACCGCGAAATTGCCGTGACGAAACATGTCAGGGAATTTTCCAATTTTGTCAGGGAATTGTCAGGGAATTTTACTTCCTCTGATCAGTGGCAACCCTGCAGTGCATACCAAGATCAAGCTCTGCTGAAGTGCAGTCTGATCTACCAGGTTGCTATGTCCGTAACGTCGGAGTCTATCAATTCATCAGTCATGGGTTCGATATTCGTGTTGGCAAATACCCTCTCTGACCTTTGAATGGTCATTTGTCTAGCCATTGTTTACCGCCCGAAGGGTCGTATTATGTTATGGCCCCGGTCGTCCGTCCGTCCGTCTGTCCGTCCGTTAGCAATTTCTTGTGTGCGCAACTCCTCCTACAGTTTTGATCAGAATTTAATCAAACTTGCCACAATGAATCTCCATGGTGTCTAGTTGTGCACACCGCTTACGGAATTCAGATAACTCTTTTCGTTCTTGAATTATCTGCCCTTGAATGAAAAAAAATGGCCAATTTTACTGACAAGCCCCTCTCGGGCGTATATGCGCCGCTCTGCGAAGCTCTTGTTTACGTTGGATGAATAGCCAGTGGCCTGGGTAGGATTTACAGAAATACATCTCACGTCTGCATAGAATTGCTGCCTTATATTGGCAATACAATGTCCGCTTTCAAAAACACAATCAACGTTTGATTGATAAGATATTAAGCGAAAGTGATTTTTACCCCAATAAATTGTGAAGGAAAATGCCACAGACGACATCTTTTGTGTCAGTTAATATTCTTCACTTCATGACAGACTAGTCATGTTTTACTTCTTGAAAAAAACTTCTTTTGATCATCAATATTTCGCTGCTTTTCATCGAAAATCTCGTAACTGCAGCTTAAGACAAGCTGCAGTTACGAGGTTTTCGTAGAAAAGCGACGATTTTCTACTCGTTCACAAATGCAGAAACAGATTTATTGGTTTTTAATTTATCGTCTACAACTCTTTTCAATTTGACAAATTCAAAATGTCGTCTTGTAACGGGTTAAAGTCTATAAACAATTTTCATTGACGGTTTTACACTTGTGCCTACGATTAGCCTTAGCAGATTGGCGAGCTTTCACGTGTACCCATTTATACACATTAATGAAGAGGTTAATGTTGGGTTTGTGCTCAGAATAATTCACACGGAGCCGATGGAATTTGAACCCACAACCATTCAATCCCGCATACCAACCAACCAACCAACCAACTCCGATGTACAAGGTTTTGACCGCATATCGATGATGGGTAATGTAATTATGAGAAAAACCTTAGCTAACGTTGATCCGCTTTTTATGCTCCCCGAAAAAATTTCGGGGGAGCATATAGTCGCCATGCTGTCCGTCCGTGTGTCCGTGTGTCCGTGTGTCTGTGTGTCCGTGTGTCCGTCCGTCCGTCCGTCCGTCCACAGCCATATCTCAGCAACCCTTGGACCAAATTCAATGAAACTTCACATGTGAACTCCCTGGGTCAATACCTAGGGACCTTTTTCTCCGTTTGTAAATTTAAGGCTGTGTCATGGAAAAAGGGGCCTTAGTGTAAAAATTAGTTTTTCTCTTATTTCTCTTCATCTAATGGGCAGAATTTAATGAAATTTTGTGCTCATGTAATAAATAGGATGTTCTAGACCATATTCTATAAATAATGTGTGTACAAAAAAGCTGTCATGGGAAAAGGGGGCTTAATGTATGAAAGTTTTTATTTTGTGACAAACACTTATTCGGGGAGCATAATCCGTCTGTGACGGCTCTTGTCTATAATTGAATTTGCATAGCTACAATTAATGTATAAGAGAACAACATTAATATTGATCAGAATTCGCGTATGTGCAGGCTGATCAGGATCTATGTTGATCTCAATATCTAAAGGTCACTTTTCCTTACCGCAGTTTAATATCAGAACCTTCATCATCTATTACTTAGCCAATAAACTTTGAGATAAGAGTTACATAACTATACTTATAAGAGAATAATTTTGATCAGACTGTGCGTCAAGATCGACATTTTTTTATCTCTCAAGGGCCGTTTTCAATACCTCATCTAACCTTCAGCCCGTAATACTGAGCCCATTCCCTAAACAATAATTTGATTTGCATTGCTAAAACAAAACTAGCTCGGCCGTCCTTTCCACCATGGACCATGGATGAAAGGACTTGTGATTTCTTACGTCCAAGGTTGCGTGTAGAATTCATGCTTTATTAACTCATCCACAACTTTCCTTTCTGCGAGTATGTCTTTGGTCTGTCATTTGCGATGTAGTGCATAAAATAAGCATATTTTCCCAAATTAGATATGCATATAACTGTAAGATACCAAAGTGTATCTTGCCCAGACTGAGTGTATGCACAGGCTGATAAGAATCCATGTTGTTCCCATTTGCCAAAAGGCTTCATTTCCCTACACCAGCCCAATTATCAGAAACTTCAGGACCTAACGCTGAGCCGATTTTCTGTAATTAGATTTGCATAGCTTCGCCAGCTTAGTCGTCTGTTTTTCCATGAATTAAACACCGTGAAAAGATTTGTGGTCTGTTGCGCCCATACGTTTAGAGATAGAATTCAATGTAACTAGTGATGTACAAGGGACGTTCAATTAATTTTGGAACAGGGGTTCTGTAAGCCGTTGCTATGTTGTAATATGTCAATAACCTTTGAAGGACTTAACGAATTTGTCTCAAATTTGGACCAAGTAAAGACCACGATTTTCCAATTATATAACCGTTGGCTCCTTTTGTTCTATAGAATCATAAGGTAGGGTGAACCACTAGTACCACTTTTAATTGAACGTCCCTCGTATGTGCCGTCCTTGGTCGAAAGGCTATGTGTCAATTTTACGACAAAGAGGTTCAAAGTTCTATTTGGGCTCCCGATTTCGATCTCTGGTAGCGGAGATAGATCTTTGACTTTTGGGCGATATCTTGTGTTGTTTTCAAGAAGAAGGTGTATTATCAGGAAGCTTAACCCTTTTGTAAACAACAAAACCTTGGAGTGTTTCAACAAGAAAGCTGTTTTAGACGTAATCATTGACATAAATCGAAAAGGAAATTGTGTACATTATAGCAGAGAAAATATTGAGGCAAAAGGAGAAACTGCTGGTTATCAGCAGTTTCTTCTTTGGTTTCAATGTTTTCCCAAGCCATATCTATTAGGGACGTTAAAACCAGATCTTGTTTGGGAAAGGCTTAATACTAGCACATTCCGTCCACTATTGAATACCAAACATGCGGGTACATGTTTACAAGTCAATTGCCGTTGTCACGGAAAACCATGAAGCTGTGCTAAGTAACTTATATCTTGTAATGGATACAATAGCTTACATTACAAGACCTTGTTTCGCAATCAACGTAGAATTGGGGTTATTAAAGGGATCTTTCTTAGACAGCGAAATATAGCTTTAAAGATCCTCCCGTGTGTTTAACCTTGGTCTCTCAATGGCGATAAAGGACCAAGCACTGAGCCGATTCCCTGTAATTAGATTTGCATAGCTTCACTAGCTAAACTGTCTGTTTTTCCATGAATTAAACACTGTGATAAGATTTGTGGTCTGTTACGGTTGTACATTTTCCTCGAGAGTTACGTTTGTGCGACCCGCATTGTGAATTGGGGTCTTTACCCTTTCCCAAACAAGACCTGGATTTGACGTCCGTGGTAGAAAAGGCTTGGGAAAACATTGAAACAAAAGAAGAAACTGCTGATAATCAGCTGTTTCTCCTTTTGCCTCAAAATTTTCTGTGTTACGTTTTACACTAAACTAATCTTTATTTATCTAAATTTTGTCATTTGTGGCAGTTTTTGAATGGATCACGCTAAAATTTTGTCGTTTGGGAAAGGGTTAATGCTCTCCCAAACGAAATGAGTATACGCTGTCTCAGTACAAAAACGGTTGCAGACGACAAAACAATAATAACTGATCATGTTTTAGCTCAGAAAATATTGATAAAATGTAGAAAATTCTTGTTGTCGTCTTTTTAATTCTCAAAAAAAGTTTTCAAAAGTTTTCGAGGTGTCGTAAAAATAGGGCTTTGTCATTTTCATCGTCTGTCTGGTCATGCGTTTGTCCGTCCGCACAATGCTTGTAAATGCATGTCTTACTTGATTTTTCAAGGCAATGTTTACTCTCCAAGCCGAGGCCTATTGATTAAATCATCAAACAACGACATTTATCATTTATCATTTCATCATAGTTTACGAAGAGGAAATGTACTTTGTTGTAAGAAAGTAGGCAATGTTAAAAGCGCGACTATTCGTAGAATGGCGGGAGGGGGGGGGGGGTATTCCGTATTCCGGACACCCGGGCGTCGGCGTTTTGGTTTGGTTAAGTTTTCAAGTGCAAGTTCCTCAAATTTCTGATTCTAGGCCTACTATACTCTCCATGCCGAGCTCTATTGATTAAACCATCAAATATGACCTCTGCAGTTTTCGGTACGCCAACAGCCTATTTGGTCGTCATAATCTAATTATAGCACACCATTTGAATTATCGAATCAAAATCATTCAGTTTTATCTTGCATGATCATTACGTATACATTACGTCGCTTCTATTTTTGGCTGAAGCCGGTAACATTTGAATTATCGAATCAAAATCTTTCAGTTTGATCTGGTTTGATTACGTATACATTACGTCGCTTCTATTTTTGGCGGAAGCTGGTAATTTGAAGCGTTAGCCAATCATTTCTTGTATCAGAAATTTCGATTGTTTATGAGTATATTGGCGACGATTGGATACCGAAATCCCGCCAAGGCCCCGAGATTAGACGTGAAACGACCCCGCGAGAACAGAGAGTATTCTATCGAAATGGAATGTAGGGAGAATACGCTCTGTTCGTAAGAGAGTAGGCCTACTAATGCTATTGCTTTCAAACTTTGCACATGCTTCTGTGACCATATTATCAGCCTACACAAGGACTCGGTACTCTGAAATTTGATTTGTTGGAAATTTACCCTTTTCGGACTTTGATTTTTTCACTATCCAACACTTGATAGTCGCGCTTTGCACATGCTTCTGTGGCCATATCATCAGGCTCTAGGCAAGGACTCGTTACTCTGACATTTGATTTAATAGAATTTTACCCTTTCGGACTTTGATTTTTTCACTATCCAGCACTTGATAGTCGCGCTTTGCTGTCCTGAGACAGCTCTTGTCATGTGATTTCAGATGACTTGATTTTATCCTTTCTCAAACTCATAGGGTCTGTTTAAGAAAGGTATGTTAAATATAAACCTAGGTTAGGCAATGACAACAAAAGCTAATTGCCTAGACAGGGGTTAACTTCCCTCCCTCGTTATATAACAGTACTGGTCTATCCTGTTTACGGTAGGACTAATTACGGCGTCTGGTAAAGGTGTTAGTAATTTTGGGTTCAGCTGAGTCGGCCTTACTCATGGAGATAAAAATCGTGATATATTGGGGGCTAGAAGACAAACTTGAGAGAAGAACCAATCGTGTCTTTCCTTCTATGAGCGGGTCCCTTAACACGTCCATGGTTCAATAAAGCGTCGAAAATATTTGGGCTCAAGAAGAAAATGCTGATCATCAGCATTTTCTTCTTCAGCCTCAATGTTTTCTCAACCTCTTTTCTACCAGGGACTTTGAACGCAGGTCTTGTTTGGGAAAGGATAACGGTTAATTGTGTTAACTTTTAAATTAAATCTGATTTAAGCAACGACAACACAAATAGTTGTTCTTTCTACCCTCATTATATAACTGGTCCATCCTATTTTAGGCCAGATTAATTAAGGTGGTAATAATTCTGGTAAAGGTGTTACTAATTCCGGGATCAGCTGAGTCGACCCAATTCATAAAGATAAAAATGGCGATATATTGGGGGCTAGTAGACGAACTTGAGAGAAAAAAAAAAAAAAAAAAAAAAAAAGAAAAAAAAAAAAAGTCGTCGATCGCCTATAGTTTGGGCACTCTGGTTGGAAGCACACATTAACCAATTTATAGGAGCTAGGAACGATAACTTGGGTATTGATAAAGAAATATGTGACGAAAACACGGATAAAAAATAGAGGAGAATATGCAAGTGACCAATATTTTCTTCTTTTGTCCCTACGTTTCCCGTGCGTTTTCAATTAAAGACGTCATAATCAAGTATTGTTTGGAAAGGGCTAAAAGTTTAAATATTCAAACAATATAAAGATACAGTTTAAAGACCTTAATTACAACATTGCTTAGGGCATTCTTTGAGAATTTATACAATTCTTTGTTTAAACTTAAAACCGAATTAGGAAAGACGATTTCCCAAGAATAGAACTTAATGTAATTTGGTTTGGAATATTCATTCCTTAGGAAATAGAGAGACAAAATAAGTGAATTATAAAGCTGTAGGATAGGTTAAATTTCAAGGAAACAATTCCTGCGGGATGTCTTAGTTATGTTAACCAAACGACAAAAAACTTGGACTGTTCCAATTAAAAGATGCAGTAGACGATAAAATTGGTGTTGATAAATACAATATCTTTGTGTGAAATATAACTTGGAAAACAATGAGACAAAAGGAGAAATGTTGATCACCCCTTTAAAGAAATTATCAGATTACTTCGTTGTTGTTCATTATAAAGTTCTTTTCAAAAGAAATACCAAACCGTATACCGTTCGCACCAGTTCACAAATCAAGTTTTTTTTGGGAAACATTTAGGCGAATGAATGCTTGTTTGTATTGTGTTTCTTACAGTGCGTACCATTTTAAATTTCTATGTCAGGAAATTGAACGTCATTAAAACGATAATAATTTTTAACGTTTTGAATAGTCAAAATATTCTGATATTCAGCAATTCTCCTCAACTAAATTTATAAACAAAAGCCATAGTTCCTACTTGAAACTTTCCCTGGAGAATAAAGCATAACGACACATGAAATAGATTCCCTGTACAACCTTATTGGACTTTCAAGATAAATTATGAACTAAAAGAGCGAAAAGTCATACAATATTCATACCATCGGAGACTTTTCAGTGTCCTGTTGAATTATGGTTGATATCTAAATCGATGTGAGGTTTTCTGGGAGAAAATATCATGTATAGACTTTTAACTTTAAAAAGGATTTTTTCATAGCTCCATACTTTTAAATGAGTCTAATTTCATGTGTAATTGACGTAGATTTATACATTTCCTAATAAGAAAAAAGGCTAGTTGAGAAAATTTTAGGTTCGCCATGATAAAATTTGATGACACGAAGGCCTTGGCATCTTAAAAAACAACAAAGTTGGCGAGATGTAACATATTCGCTGGACATTGTATGATAAATTATGAACTAAAAGAGCGAAAAGTCATACAATATTCATACAATACCCTCGGAGACTATTTAAAGTGTCCTGAACCCTTCGCTGCCAGAGTTATATTGGAAAATTGGTTCCTATTTGCCAGGCCATTTTCCAAGAAATTACGAAAATGACAGCAGTGTAAGAAATCAACTTATAGATAAAAAACTATCCAATAACCTTTAAAACCTATTATTTCCTGAAAGATAACTGGAAAAGCTTTCCGATGAATATATTTTTAGTCAATTTTGAGTCACATAATGTTACATTTTACTATCGTGAACTTTGACAACTGAAAAAAATGACGAAATGTCGAAAATCTTACCACCAGCTCGAACATTTATTTCACTTTCCTCTTCTAAATCCAACGAACATTCCTTTTAAAAATAATTCGAATAACCAGTTGATTCATTGTCTTGTTATATCAATACAACCTCATCCATCGCACAAAATTTGAGCTTTCAAGACGCATTTTTCACTTTTTTGCACCACGTCTGTTTTTGCCGTCCGCCATTTTGTTTCATTTTCTTTCTACAAAGTCAAAATCCCAAGATTTATGCTATTTCTGGGTAATCTAATTACAAATTTTCTATTTTTAGGAAATGTAAACCAAAGATAAATTATCATTGGTCAAATTTACAGTCACGTGACGACTCCATCTAAATATAGAACAAAAATGTCGTGGGTTTTACTAGTCTAGCCTTATGACGGCTCAGGCCGTCATGGGGCAGTATAGCGACATTTTCGCATGACGGCTCAGGCCGTCACGGGGCAGCGAAGGGGTTAAATATGGTTGATATCTAATCACTTTGGAAGTTTTCTGTGAACAAACACAAAAGCTTTAAACTATAAAGCAAACCGGGTTCATGAATTCATGTCAATGCTTTAGAAAAGTTTTTTTTTCATTTTTCAACTAACTTAAATAGCACATTTTAATTAATAAGGACAACGTCTCTATGATCACAGTTTCAAGAAATTCAGTATGTTAGAGTCAATCTATTGGGAGTTATATATTTCGACAACGTCTCCAAGAACGATCAAAGAAGCGACATGTAACATATTTACTGTAATTTATTTGGCTTTCAAGATGAATTATGAACTAAAAGAGCGAAAAATCATACAATATTCATACCCACTGAGACTTTTAGTGTGCTGTTGAATTATTGTTGATATCTAAATCGATGTGAAGTTTTCTGAGAGAAAATATATAGAGATTATTAGACAAATAGGCCATGTTACATGTTTTTGTATCCATGTTCAAAACGACCTATATATTGGTCATAATTGTATATTTGTCGAAGGAATGATCCACAAAAGTGCCATGGTCACAATATACGCCGCCCCAGAGATTAAGTTTCAAGGGGGCATAACTCAGGCAAAAACCAATGAACTACAAAATCCTTCCTTCATGTACATCTACCAATTGAGGTGATAACATTGACCAAGTTTCAAGTACATACAGCCAGAACCTTAGGAGGAGTTGCGCTGACAAGAAAAGTGGGCGGACGTACGTACGGACGGACGGGTGGACGGACGGACGGACGGACAGACGGAGAAGATGATGCCAATATACGTCCGCCTCCGGCGGCGTATAAAAAGTAGATATCAGTGGTTAACAACATCAAATTTTTCTCAGAATGTTGACTCACATATCGAAGCATTTTTTCATTGAATACGATTGATTATGATGCTATGTTGTCACATTTTTTGCAGTGGTTCTCTTCGACAAAACACTGTATAACTTATCTGTTACGATATATTATGTATCTAGAAACTTTCCTGTATAAAAACGAGAGCACAAGTAGGTTACTATTTACATAAACGTTTTCTGTGTTCACAAGTCTATGTAAATGTTCAAATCATTGGGGACTGACTGGCGCCTTCTGTAGTTTGAGAACGTGTGAGAAATGTATACCAACAAAGGTACAGTTACCGACATTTTGACCTTTTCCCTTACAAAGTCTGAATTTCGCATTCATTAATTTCATTACATTAGAAATATTTGAATTACATTACATAAGAAATATTTGAAAAAAAATGTTTGAAAAAATAGATTAAAAAATCAATCGTCATATGTTCGAAAGCGCCGTAACAACAGCATAAAGCTGTAATTATAACATGTTCGATGAAATGCTATTAAAAACTACACGTTTTCTAATTTGAAACCATTGATTTATAGCTCCACTGGCCGTCAGGCCAAGGGGCTATTGTGATGGCGGTGTGTTCGTCGTGTGTCCGTCCGTCCGTCCGTAAACTATTTGTTTAAAGTCTTCTTCTCAAAAACTACTGGATGGATTTCAATAAAAATTCACAGGAATTATCATTGGGTGACCCTGTCTCAGAATCCTTCAAAGAAGTCTGATTGAAGAAGAATTCTGGAGTTATCTGCCCTTGAATGACAAAACTGGCCGTTTTGACTTTTTTCACTCTAGCAACTTAGAATATTGGCCAATCAAGACAAAACTTGGACAGAATGATATTGACTAAGATCTTGCCTGGGTATAATTTTCAGCTTGATTTGAATTTTACATCAAGAGTAATTCGCCCTTGAAATTGACAAAATTGCCATTTTCCAATCTATTTTGACATTTTTTCACTCTAGCAACTACAAATATTGACCAATCAAGACAAAATTTGGACAGAATGTTGGTGACTATAAGATCTCTCGGCCTTGGTTCAATTTTCTGCTTTATCTGAATTTTACATCATGGGTTATGTGTCCTTGAAATTGACAAAATTGCCATTTCCGGTTTGTGTAATGTAATGTATTCATATGTATGTATGTTTGTATGTTTGTAAATCGTCACTTGATGGAGGAATTAAAGATGTGAATGAACATTTGGGTTTTGACGTAAAAGACTGTCGTTTTGGTGAATATTGATCCTTAACAATATCGATTTTTATTTTGAAAAAAAAGGCCTTGTTTATCATATTGTCACCCATGTTTAAAAGAGCAGCCAGTTTTGGCTCAGGATACACTTTCATCTGGTTGTATGTGTCCCGCCAGGTTTAAAAGGACAACTTATAATGATGAATACTATAGTGACTGGTTATTCTGCATATTTGTAATTACAACGCATTTTTTTCAAAATGCCGTCCTATTGCTTTTGTTTTTGTTGGATTTTAATCAGATTTTTCTTATCAGCTCGCTTGTCTCATCTTCAGAAAATTCAGTTCAAATATGCACGTGAGATTACTCCATTTAAAATTCACACAATAGTTTCGATATGATATGTAATTTACTATTCATCTGGAGTTCTCCCATTTTCAGTTTCTAAAGGCGCCCGTCATTCCCTAGTGATTAGTACATTTACATAGAAAAGGCAAAACGTGATACGTTCATATCAATTTTCGCCCGTTAACGTCAACAAAAATATTATGTTTTAATGACTCAGTTCAAATGTTTTCTACTGCATCCATAATTTAATCACAGGGTCCAGGATTCAATCCCCGTACCGTATGCGGCTAATATCCTTACTGACATTTGTTTCACACCAATACGCGGAAAGACCGAATTAGATTAATAGCTGGAAACTAGGAAAAGATGTGGTAGCACTTGTGACAGAAATGACCGGTATGTATGGTTATGTACTCCAAACGCCAAGATATCATTAAATACTGTTTACAGTGGCGTGAAAGCCCACTACGCAGATTAAATTTTCGTAATGTCTTCAACATTCTAGTAATACATGTAATAATATCCCAAAACTCTGCCAAAATAACACCAAAAAGTTAAAAAACAATAAATTGACCCCCCCCCCCCCCCAAAAAAAAAAAAAAAAAAAAAAAAAAAAAACCATGAAAGTAGTATCTATGTATTCTTGTATTCAATTAGGTTGGTTTGTAATTAATTTGACTTTGCCATAACATAGAAAAAAATTAGGTCGCATGTAATTCATTTTTATCCCATAAACGACACATGTTCCATACATTTGAGAATTATTGCTTTCATCTGCATAGTGTTCATTGTCTCGTCTTGAACGTAATATTTCAACAATCGTGACACAAATAGTTGATTGCAGATCTAGAAAACGCAAAATAACGTCGACAGACTGCTCTATGCTTGGTTGAGGGAAATTATCTAAATCCGAGAATAACTTATTAATGAAATGTCTTAACCCTTTCCCAAACAAGACCTGGTTTTGACGTCCCTAATAAATATGGCTTGGGAAAATATTGAAACAAAAGAAGAAACTGCTGATAACCAGCAGTTTCTCCTTTTGTCTCAATTTTTTCTGTGCCATTTTTTACACAAATCATATCTTAAATAACTTTCATTTTGTCATTTGTGGCAGTTTTTGAAGTGTGTAACCCTAAAATTCTGCCGTTTGGAAAAGGGTTAAGTAAAAAATAATTCATTTTGGTCCCACAAATGACACTTTTTACACATGGAGAATTTCCAGTTGGGAAACTATGTTGTCGTCGGCACAGTTTGTGTGTTCGTGTGTGGAAGGTTGTATTTTAACCACCGTGACACAAATACCTTGTTTACAGATACGGAAGCGCATCATTAATTTGGGTTGGTTGTCTGCCAAAATCCATTCTGGGTCATTCGTCGTTTGTTTATTTTATAAAAATCTTATAGATAATTTTTGGAAGAGTAAGATAATTAACTTTTATCCATAAATTACCACACTCCTATAATCATTTTCCAGCTTGTCTTGAAGGTTGCGCACAGAACGTGTTCTCGTCATGGTATAGTCATATGTGTCAATTAATAAAACAAAACAAAACAACAACAACAACAACAACAACAAAAAAAGACAACAACAAAAAACAGCAAAGTATCCTATTTATGAAAGGCCTGAAACTATTGAACCATAACCCTTTCCATTCGCGAAGCCTCATTTATTTCGAAATCTGTAAGGATTTTAATAAGTACTCGTATTATGTGCTTGTCTCGTAGAGTTTTGAAGTTCGTAGTAACATATTTCCCATGGTGAAGCCTCCTAGGAATAAGATTATCCGGTTTTGTCCCCTTAATGTCTTCTGTCTCGTACATTTTATCCAGACGGGAATTATCTTGTCGTCTTCTTGATATACAATTTCTCGTCTAGATTCACTTACACTTATGTGCCTCACAACAAATACAAATACGAAGGACTTAACCCCGGTCATTCTGCACTTTTATATGAATAAACTCGATTTTCCAAAATTTTCATGCTTGACATTAAGTATCTGCGTGTGCATGTTCACATATGTTTTACATCCATTTTGTATATCGAATTACTTATTACACTGGACGAAATCTCTGAAGAATAAACTAATCTATCTTAGTCCCATTAATGACTTCTGTCTCGTATATTTCATACAGCTCGGAATTATCCAGTCGTCTGCTTCAAGTGCTCTGTTTCTCGTTTGGGTTTATAAAGAATGTCACATGCTAAAACCCTGCACAATCTATAACACTCATTTACAACATAATATTATGGAATTATTAATTAAATTCTTTCCTCATTTTGTTCGTCTAACAAAAACTGTAGATAAGATTAGAATAGACGTAAATACCAGGAAGTTGACAAGATAAGTTCTCTTTTTGAATAGGCCTCGAGACATATGTAATCACATTTCATAGGATAAAAATGGATAAATATTAAAGTCCCGATATTTGGCCTGATCGTCGAAAATTATCTATCAGTTGTGCTGGCATTATTCGGTGTGATTCCTGAACCGAGAAATGTAGATCTATCTATACTAGAGGAAAGAAGTAACGCAACAACTATTTTTTGTTATTTCTCTTATTTCTAAAATGTTATTGAGTCAAAGTTGTTACTGATAATTACAGGAAACTCTATCTTGATATTGATCTTTGTGTTTACGTTAAAACCTGTCTTAAAAGTGAGATAACGTCAAAATAGACGTTTACAAGACTTAGTTTTTCACGTGAAAACCTTTAAATATCCAAACTTTACATAAAACTCTTTTGATTTGTGTAGATGCACGTCGACTCGATAAAATGCAATGATTTTCGTTTGGATTTAACCCATCATATCATTTTGCGACTTATTCAAAGACGTCGTCCGGTAGAAATTGTGATGTTAACGAATGGAACATCTCAACCTGCAATTCCTGCTGACTTTGTGGTACATCGGTTGACAAAATGTTGCTTTAGATTACATCTTAGAATGAACGGAACAACTGACGGTCGTCAAATTGGATTGCATGCGAGAACGAATTTAACGTTGACGCCCAAGCACTCTCATTTAAACGCATATTTATGGCACGTAAAACATGTGACCTTGATGAAATTCTGACACTAGAAAGTCAAATGATGAAGTTTTACTATGCATTGAGAAAAGTACTCGAATTGAGGTAATTTTGAAAAAGACAAAAACAAAAGGTATGATCAAATTTATTTTTTGTTGCATTTCTTTTTTCCTTTAGTATATGTAAACGAAGCTAGGCCCACACCTTTGAGTGTAATATTGGTTCTTTGGAAATGAATTGCCCCATCTTGGACTTCTCAACGTACCACCGATATTCAGAATACCATATCATCTTTGTGATATGATGACGTTCGTTAAGATGACATTAAATTAATGAATAAAAAGAAGATGTTCCCACATCAAGAAACATTGTTAAAAGTAGGATTGTTTTCCTAGAGTGGTATACATTGGTTCTCAGAATTGCCATACCGTCAAGAAAGAAACTGGGTATGTAGGCCGACGGTATAAATAGATAATGAAATACAATAAAACGAATAAATCAGACATAAACCTAAAAACATACACGAAACTCCCACGGGTATTTAACAGAATCAAGAAAACTTAGTTATAATTTAATGCATGATTATTTCAGACAAACATTTATCATCATATATGAGCCCTGATCTGGAAAAAAGGTCCCCTATACTTTTGAGATTGTCATGTTTCCAAATCATATTTTTACCTCAATGCTGGTTCACCGTGGCACGTTGTGCTCTCAAAGAGATTCTATGCTACAAGTTCTGAAGAAAATATAATGATTTTATTTCTGAAAAAAGTATGGATCCTGATCAGACTGTGCGCTACTCTCTTATGAACAGAGCACATTATCTCTACATTCCATTTCGATAGAATGAGCTCTGTTCTCGCGGGGTCATTTCACGTCTAATCTCGGGGCCTTTGCGGGATTTCAGTATCCAATCGTTGGCGATACACAACAAAACAATTTAAAAAGCTGATACAAACTTTCATTGGCTGACGCTTCAAATTACCGGCTTCAGCCAAAAATAGAAGCGACGTAATGTATACGTAATTAAACAAGATCAAACTGAATGATTTTGATTCGATAATTCAAATATTACCGGCTTCAGCCAAAAAAAGAAGCGACGTAATGTATACGTAATGATCATGCAAGATAAAACTGAATGATTTTGATTCGATAATTCAAATGATGTGCTATAATTAGATTATGACGACCAAATAGGCTGTTGGCGTACCGAAAACTGCAGAGGTCATATTTGATGGTTTAATCAATATAGACCTCGGCAATGGAGAGTAACTGTGCGCATGTACATGCTGATGTGGATCATTTCTGGTCTTAACCCTTTCCCAAACAAGACCTGGTTTAACGTTCCTAATAGATATGGCTTGGGAAAATATTGAGACAAAAGAAGAAACTGTTGATAACCAGCAGTTACTCATTTTGCCTCAAACTTTTCTAAGCTAGATTTTACACAAATCTTGTCTTTATCAACATTTATTTTTTGTTCTGCATCAATTTTCAAATTGGATCACCCTAAAATTGTTGTTTGGGAAAGGGTTAAATGCCATAATAGCCCATCTTCTAGATCCCTTATCATATCACTTGTCTCGTGGTCCTTCCGGTTGCTATTGCTTTGTAACAAGTATTTAAAAACCTTTTGCTGGGCCAATGGTAAAGATATATAAAGAAATTCAATAAAATAAATGAAAGAGACATAAACATACCAACTTTTACGAAAGTCCAGTGGATATTTGATATCAGAACCAAGAAAACCTAGTTTTTATTTAAAACATGATTATTATGGCCATATATTTGCTTTTTTCTCGCAGTCCTTATTGGAATCAGGCAACTGAATTTGTCCAGAAATAAGGGGACAAAAAAAAAAAAAAAAAAAAAAAAAAAAAAAAAAAAAAAAAGAACCGGGATACACATGTAGGTCGATGACATAAATAGATAATAAAATACTATAAAATGAATAAAAGATACATAAATATACCGACATTCACGAAGGTCCAATGGTATTTGATAACAGAATCATCATTATTTAATACAAGATTTATTTCAGTCATACATTTATATAGTTAGAACCTATATACCAATTGCCTCGTTGTCCTTATTGGGAGCTTAGACTCTTTGCCTACAACAGTTACATAGTAACAGTAAAAGCAGACGAATAAAAGAGTAACTGGATCTGTAGGTCGATACTACAATGTTTAAATCGATAATGAAAAACAATAAAATGAATAACACAGACATAAAATATGCCAACATTCACGAAAACCCCACGGGTATCTGATAGCAGAATAAAGAAAACTTCACGTCATTTGGGAGATTCTTACCTAAATTTATGACTTATGCTACCCTGCACCAAAATGCATCATTGTTATATCCAACTATCTTTTGTCTAAATGTATTCATCGGTATATTGTCATCATCTACATTGTGTTGCATATTCTTACTTAAGTTGAACCACATTTCACTAACCAGCGAACTATATGTCTGGGGGAGTCAAATGAATATTTGCGAGACAAAATCAAAGCACTGAAAGTACTAAATTTAATTATAAGTAAACGGGCCCATTGATGGTAGATAGTCTAACAATTCTCATCAATTTGCCCGGCCAAATTAAATCACGTGAATAAACAATTTGTCAGGAGATCTTATTTAGAACTTTTCAACGGAACATTTGTATTAATTACCATCGAGACGGTAATCCGTATTTCCCCAATTTGTCAAGTTTGCCCAAATTAGTATTTCGAAATAAGCTATCGTGCTCTAAAGCCCTCGCCCTTGTTTATAGGCCTACAGAAAAAAGAAATTTCGCGATATTATATCTACAATTTTGTTATTTAGATATTTGTTCTAGAACAAGTTCTTGTTTGTCAATCGATTGATCACTAGATAGTGTAAGGTAAAATATCAAGCATCCAAATCATCGACGCTTTTTGGAAAATAATAAGATCAATTTCATGACTTGTTATAGATACAAATATTCTGTTAATGTAAACCAGTGCTTTCTTTATCAATATGTTTTGTCATATGATGCATGTTTGAAGTTGATCCCCAGTCTTAAATTCAGCCCTTATGGAAAGGAAAAACAAAGAAACATTTAATGTAAAAGAGTTAAGCAATTTCTGTTGACGTATTCGTGTATGGAATGCTGTTTATTGTTAACTAACGTTATTTCTCCCCAGTGGATACTTTGGCTTCTTGATGAGAAATTCTAAACCGTATCGATTCCGTGCACGATCGTAAGGGCGTCTCGAGGGAACATGGACTTAGTAAGCTATGGCTTTATAAGGTCATTCTGTCCAT
This sequence comes from Fragum sueziense, assembly GCA_963680895.1. Taxonomy (NCBI): domain Eukaryota; kingdom Metazoa; phylum Mollusca; class Bivalvia; order Cardiida; family Cardiidae; genus Fragum; species Fragum sueziense. The sequence goes on from OY804597.1 coordinate 36,862,293, forward strand.
TCATTTAACCATTTTACCGAACAGTGACTCTTTCAGAAGGTTCGTCCAAGGAGTCAATGTCAGGAAAATGGTTAAAAAATGAATACACTCTGGGCTAACTAAACATTTTATGGAAAAATGATAACATAATCATATTGATTTAGTTGTGTTCGTAGAAGCGTCTGATTGAAATTGGACTTGGAAAGATATGGTTTTATAAGGTAATTTCGCCCATGCATTTAACCCATTTGGCAATGGTTTCCTAATCAAGATTTGATTCTGGCAGCTTGTAAAAAGGTTTCGAGAAGATTGTAAATGCCACAAAGAAAATTAGATAACCGAATATTGAAATATGATTGCTTGCTTCGAATAGTCCCGATGCATGACCTGGCAGAGCATCTCTAGCTTAGAAATGCTCGGCCAGGATATTCCTCGTTACCTACAAATACCTGATGATTAGATGGAGACTAAAAGCAGCATTTACTTTTTAGAACTTTGAAATAAATAAATACATGAATAAAATAAATAATAAAAAAACCGACAAAAAAACCCCAACAACATCAAAACGACTTTATCTTTTGACATTAATTATGTGAATGTTCGTCCAGCAAGTTTCGTTTTTTCAGCTTTCAAATAAAAGTTTAAGCTATTTAGGTTGGTACAAAACGGCCATAGTCTGGCACTTAAGTGTAATTTAAAAAGAATGGGCAGTCAGTAAGTCTGAAGCTTAACCTTTCTCAAATAGTTATATTCAAACCAGTCTCGATTGGATTCTTTAGAATAAAAATTGTTAGTAGTTTAATAAAAACTATATGCATTACTGCAAAAGCATATAGAGAAAAAGAAAAAAATGTTAGTTTCTTTTTTCTTTAAATGCCTTCCAAAACTTTCTTACTCAGTGGAGCTACAATCAGATTTTTTCAAAGGATGTTTTCTGATGGTGGTCTTACCCCACGGGCCAGACTATTTAGTAAGATAAGTTTTGCATGGTCTGGCATATATTGCGTTAGTCCGACATCTCAATACTGAACAACATAATCAAGGTCTCAAAGTTTTCTTAATTGCAAGTCGTAACAACATAGTCTTTGTATTAGGAACGAGCCATGACCGTAATTTAGAAGAAACTACAAACAGTCACATCGAGGAAAACCTTGTGCTATCTGAAAAATACATTGGTGCTCCAGGTTTCCCTTTGCATGACAGGGCCAATCTTGTAGTATAAAAATACATAAAAATACATATTTTTCCTCTGAAAACAGAAAGTACTCAATTAATGGACATAATTACAGTTTCATGGAATCATTTATTGACAGGGCAGTAATAAGAGCCTTGACCTGGCGCCAAACCCTACTTCAATAGAATTCAGTTGTCTAGTACATGTACATGTAGAACTGCTGGTATAATGTCGTGGATTAGAGCGACGTAAAATTGCTTTTCAACAAAAAACGTCGTAGCTGCAGCTTATAACAAGCTGCAGTTTCGATATTTTTGTTGAAAAGCAGCGATATTATTGTATATACATAAAATACTTATCTTTCTCTGGAAAACAGAAAGTACCCAATTAATGGACACAATTACAGGTTCATGGAATCATTTATTGACAGGGCAGTAATAAGAGCCTTGACCGGGCACCAAACCCCACGTAAATAGAATTCGATCGTTTTTGTACGTGTAGATGTAGGACCTACTAGTATAATATGGTGAATAAGATCGGCATAAATTCGCTTTTCAACAGGAAACCTCTTAACTGCAGCTTAAAACAAGCTGCAGTCACGAGATTTTTGTTGAAAAGCAGCAATATCATTGTATTAAAATACATACATTTTGCATTTTTCTCTGGAATAAAAAAGTACCCAATTAATGGACATAATTACAGTTTCATGGAATCATTTATTGACAGGGCAGTAATAAGAGCCTTGACTTGGCGCCAAACCCCACGTCAATAGAATTCGATTGCTGCATAAGTGTACAGAGTGTCCCCAAAAAAACGGAACCCATTTTTGAAAGTACATTTCTCATGTATCAGGCAATATTTCTCTACCAAATTTACATATGCAATAGCAACGATAGTTTTCTATAAGCAGTTAAAATTTGGTTGAAAAATAATGATTAGTTTTGAAAATATTGACATTAAAATGAATATACCCGGAAACCATTTTAACACGATATCGATCTTTTCGTTTTGCACCGCGCGCCTACACTCATTGAATAAATTGACGCTATACAATTGGTTAATGTATTCAATACAATACAAAAATGATTTTGAAACATTGTATTCACAATAGTGCGTTTTCTTTTCATCTTTTTTGCTAATAAATAAACTGTTAATGCTGCAAGCTGCGATGTAACTAAACTGAATACAAACAGAATATCCAAGTGCATCACATACTCATGAATAATAATCATAGGCACTTATTTTATTTCTGACCAACATGCCGGTCACCGATCAATTTAAAGTATTACGGGTTTCATTTAACCTGACACTGACCTTTATGTAAAACACATATAACACAAAATGCACCAAAAAGAATTAAATCATATTTCACAGAACTGTATACTATGCAAGAAAATTAAGGCTGGACTAATTTTAGGAAGCATACCAAGCTTGTAATTTATGTAAATAAAAGTTAAAACTGCGCCATGTGAAATGAATCACATAATAATTTGAAATTAATTCAAACAACTACCCTATGGACTCAATGTGAACGTACAGAATGTGTACATATTACATTTTGAGAAAATCGGTACATACATGTACAACGGTACAGAATTCATTAGCTGATCGTTAGTGCGCTTTCACGAACAAACAAGACGCAAAAATCAATATCATGTCAGATCGTTTTTTTAGTGTCATTATTAATTTGCTTATAACTTTTGAACCGATGCATATTTTTAAGTGAAATTTGGAACACAAATGCAAAAATAATGTATCTTTAGTACTGCAAATTAAAGAATTAGATTTTCTGCTTACGCTTTGAAATATTTGACTTTGAATTAGGGCTCCGTTTTTTGGGACACTCTGTACATGTAGTGCTGGATTTTTAATCTATTTGTACAGATACTAGATACGATAAATCATAAAATACATCTTTCTTAACTATGGTCAACATGATACGAATGACTATAATGATATAAAAAATACTCATTAAATGAATATAAGTTTAGTTATATATTATTAATTACCATTTATTGATAAGACAACAAAAGGGCCTTGTAATCATGGTGCTTGACATTCATTCAATATTTTAAAAATTTGATCACCGCATATGTGTACATATATAATTTAATCTCTAGGTCAGTACCATTTGAGATAAGAATGTCCACTCACAATCACAATAAGATCCCTTTTTACATTATCGGATGTGCCCAAATGATTCCAAGGAATGATACCGCGCGCAAACGACACTCAACACGATATATATCGACACTTTTCTTCCCAAAACCTCGTAGCCGCGGCATGCTTAAAGATGCATTTATGAGATTCTTGTTGAGAAGCGACGATTTATGAAAGACTCTCGTATATATTTTGCCCTAAAAATAGAAAGTGACCAATCGTATATTGACATAATAATAGTTTCATGATACTAAAATATCATTTATTGACAGTAAAACAGTAAGAGCATTGAAGTCACTATTTCATTAAATTGACGAATATACACAATGATTCTAACAAGAGATGTTTGTAAAACATATATGCCCCCTCAAGGGCCTATATTTGATGTAGGTCAAAGTCCAAGGTCAAGTTAACAAGGTCCAAGGTCATGGTCAAATATTAAAGGTCTTGGTAGGAGGTGTCTATGTGTGAAATATCAAATCTGTATATGTAAAAGTAAAATGAAACATAGGCCAGGTTAAAGTTTTTAAAAGTAGGCCAAATGCCAAGGTTAAGGTCATGGTCATATGTGAAAGGTCTTGGTTGGAGATGTCAATGTGTGAAATATCAAGGCTGTAGGTGTAAAAGGACATGATATATATGCCTGGTTTCAGTCTTTTTAAAAGTAGGTCAAACTCCAAGGTCAAAATTGCAATATTCAAGGCCATGGTCAAATGTGAAAGGTCTTGGTAGGAGGTGTCTATGTGTGAAATATCAAGGCTGTAGGTGTAATAAGACATAAGATAAAGGCTAGGTTAAAGATTTCTAAAAGTATGTAAAAATCAAAGGTCAAGGTCACATATGCCAAGGTAATGGTCAAATGCGCAAGGTCTTGGTAGGAGGTGTCCATGTGTAAAATATTGAGACTGTATAGGTAACAGGACATGAGATATAGGTCTAGTTTAAGTTTTAAAAAGTAGGTCAAACTCCAAGGTCAAGGTCTAAGGTCATGGTCAAAAGTGAAATATCTTGGTTGGAAGTGACCATGTGTGAAATATCAAGGCTGTATGTGTAAAATGACATGAAATATAGGCCAGGTTAATGTATTATAAAAGTAGGTCAAACACCAAGGTCAAGGTCACAAGGTCCAAGGTCATGGTCAAATGTGAAAGGTCTTGGTCGTAGGTGTCAATGTGTCAAATACCAAGGCTGTATGTGTAAAAGGACATGATATATCGGCTAGGTTAAAGTTTTTTTTTAAAGTAGGTCAAAGTCCAAGGTCAAGGTCACAAAGTTCGAGGTCATGGTCAAATGTGAAAGGTCTTGGTAGGATGTGTCTATGTGTGAAATATCAATGCTTTATGTGTAATAGCACATGAGATATAGGCCCAGTTTATTTTTTTTAAAAGTAGGTCAAACTTCAAGGTCAAGGCCACATGGTCCAAGGTCATAGGTGTATGTGATAGGTCTTGGTCAGAGGTTTCCATGTGTCAAATATCAAGGCTGTATGTGAAAGAGGACATGATATATCGGCCAGGTTAAAGTTTTTTAAAAGTAGGTCAAACTCCAAGGTCAAGGTCACAAAGTCCAAGGTCATGGTCAATTGTGAAAGGTCTTGGTAAGATGTGTCCATGTGTGAAATATCAAGGATGTATTTGTAAAAGGTCATGAGATATATGCCGGGTTAAATTTTTTTTAAAGTAGGGCAAACTCCAAGGTCAAGGTCACAAGGTCCAAGGTCATGGTTAAATGTGAACTGTGTTGATAGGAGGTATCTATGTGTGAGATATCAAGGCTGTATGTGTAAAAGGACATGCGATATAGGCAAGATTAAGAATAAAGTGTAAAATCAACAAAGGGCAATAACTCAAAAAATTTGATTGGCAGAGTTACGGTTCTTGTGCACTGCACCTCTCCATAATAAAATCTAGTCACCTATAAAGTTTCATGATTCTACCTTACATATTTTTTGAGTTGTGCTCCGGACAAGAGTCAAGTTATAAAATCAACAAAGGGCAATAACTCAAAAAATTTGATCGGCAGAGTTACGGTTCTTGTGCACTGCACCTCTCCATAATGAGATCTATTCACCTGTAAAGTTTTATGATTCTACCTTACATACTTTTTGAGTTATGCTCCGGACAATAATCAAGTTTGAAAATCAACAAAGGGCAATAACTCCAAAAATATGATCGGCAGAGTTACGGTTCTTGTGCACTGCACCTCTCCATAATGAGATCTATTCACCTGTAAAGTTTCATGATTCTACCTAACATAGTTTTTGAGGTAAGCTCCGGACAATAAATCAAGTTTGAAAATCAACAAAGGGCAATAACTCAAAAAGTTTGATCAGCAGAGTTACGTTTTTTGTGCACTGGACCTCTCCATAATGAGATCTATCCGCCTGTAAAGTTTCATGATTGTACCTTACATACTTTTTGAGTTATGCTCCGGACAAAAATCAAGTTATAAAATCAACAAAGGGCAATAACTCCAAAAATATGATCGGCAGAGTTACGTTTCTTGTGCACTGCACCTCTCCATAATAAGATCTATCCACCTATGAAGTTTCATGATTCTACCTTTAATACTTTTTGAGTTATGCTCCGGACAAGGTTTGGTCTACGGACAGACCGTCCGACCTACGGACCGACCGACCGACCGACCGACCGACCGACCGACACTTGCAAAACAATATACCCCCATTTTCTTCGAAAGGGGCATAATTACTGATGACATGGTTGTGCCCTTGGTTAATAATTAATGTGAAAGACCAATAATAGCATTGCTGACACAAAGTGCTGCAGTGTATGCAATTTACATCCAATAAGCCTATTTATATCAAAACATTACAACTAATTTTACAGATACGACAATACATATTTTCTTGCTGGATACACAATACACTCATTTAATGGCCATAATTGTAGCTTTATGGTATCCAGTACCATTTATTGATGGAACAATTATATGAGCCTTGACCTTTTTCCAAAATTATCTTATGTAGAATTCGATCGCTCTTTACGTGCACGTATGTGCCTATAACTTTGTCCTATGACAAGCATTCCAAACTTGAGCCTAATATTATTGGTATGGGTGAAATCATAGAATGAGCAGAGTGACTACATCATTTTTTATGCTCTGATTAAGTCTTGCTTTGTCATGACGTGAAATACGGCAATACATACTTTACTATAGAGATAAAAATACTCATCTAATGGGACATAATTATAGCTCCATTTATTGACAAAACAATATCAAGAGTTATGGCCTGTAGCCAAACTTTCCTGAAATAGAACCCGGTCCTTAAAGTGACATTTCAGAATTTTTTGTCATAAATTTTACTTTTATTTTTATCTGAAAGAGCATATTTCCTTATGAAAATTCTGAAAATTTCGAGCCAAAATATTGCGCCATTTACGAGAAATTTATATTTTTGTGTTAAAATTGAACAAATTGTCGTGGACAACAGTTCGGATTTATATGCAATTTATCGATTATGTCTCAACTTTAAATGCGTGTTTCTCGCTTATTGGCAACAAGTTAAAAAAACCAATAGTGTTTATACTCATTAGAATAACCAATCTTGGCATCAAGACATACTTTAAAAAATTGAAATTGGAATGAAATGTCCCTTCAAATTCTTGTACATATATGTACATATGATAACATCTTTGTATGCATGATTAGATCTATAACCATTTTTGTTAACATAGGTCCTTAGCACTAGTGACATCATACCATTGGGTGAATGAACTTATTCTATTACGACGGACAGTATGTGAAAGCTTCATAAAAACTGACACAAACAAACAAATACACCGATAAAGGCGAAGTTAATCCCTTCTTTACTTCAGTAAAAACTAGAATAGAATCGGTTTAGAGGATCATGGTTGAAAAGAAAGGCGGAAACAAAATATTTTCATGGAATAAAACACGCAAAGATTCTTCCTGGACATATTTACATAGATCTAGATCTAAATAACTTCTGATACCATGCCCTTGGTAACTAAACATTTAGCCACTTTACGACAAATAAAAATGGCTGTTTGTCATTAAAAATTCATCGCGTATCTCGTATAACGTTATTATCCGCGCATGCGCGGTAAAATGGTATTATCGATAATCAAGTTATTAATTATTGCCTTGGAGGTCTTGTGGGACCGTAATAATTCGTCTATTTGATGTTTCCGGAGAGAACGATGTAGCCTAATAGATATATGTTCCAGCAAATCTGTGAAATCAGTAATTTCATGAACTGGCTAAACTATTCAGGCATTTCTTGAAATGACACCAAATGGTTTGTTTCACAGACAAACTGTAACATATACTGAACCTCAGAAATAACGCACCACTTTTTCTTGTTTTATATTTTTTCAACAAAATCATTCAATTTGCTGACAAAGTATTATTCGGTCTCTGCCGGACACTAGAAATGCATACAACATACTTTAACGCACGAAACTTATTCACCCGTGACGCTAGCCGCCAAAACGTGATAAACCGGTTTTCTGCATGTGCCGCAGTATTAATCTCGTGCACAAACAAGGTAATCGGTTGATAGGGTACATGCAGTCGGTGACAGAAAGAAGACACATAAAAATGTCATTGGTCGGAAGTTTTCGATGCGTTAAACAACGCCAAGACTTTCCACCGACGAACGTAATCGTGCTATTGGAATGTTGGAAGCACTTGTTGCGCACTTGTCACGCTCGATTGCTTTAAGGTAGCGAAACATTTTTTTTGGCCAGAAATGAATAAACTGATGTCAGTTTGGGTTGTGGTTTTACCGTTTGAAAAGAAGCATAATGAGAAAAAATAAAGTGAAAAATATCAGCGGTGCTTTATTTCTGAGGTTCAGTATATATAAATGGTAGGACATTCCAACCAATTTGGCCTTTTGTCCGCATGCCCATTCACCGTAGGGTAACCTAAATTATCTTGAAAATTCATAAACGTTGACATTATCGTCAACTTGTTTGGTTTAAGTTTAGCGGACATGCTAAAAGAGACTTTTGACTCATTTGGTACGCTTTACCCGTTTCTCTGAAAATCAGAATATTTAAAACTACACATATTCTGTCCATCGGAACACCACTTTACGTCGACATAACTATCTTTATTCAAACATATGACGTTACCGTTCCCCTTAGTTTCATACACTGTAAACGGTTCGAATATACTGTCTATCTAAGACATAGAAAATAATTCACACACAAGGTTCCTCTCTCCGTATCAAAGAAACCAATAACGTTGCTCTTTTCACAATAAGAGAAACCTTATAAAGGACAAACGATTAGATTCATGCATTAATCTGACATTGCAATCACACGGGATGGTAATTTTGTGTTGTGGTCCTAACTCTTAAGTTTAGTAAAGGAATAACATTTCGCCATATAACGTAGCTAGACTAACCTTTGTCCTATGTTTTTCTACTAAGCTCATCAAAACTCGAAATGGACTAAGTGGTTACAATTTCTCTTCTATTTCCAAGTAGTATTACTTGGTTCTTAACTGAATATGCTCAATGTTTTCTTTTTCTAACTAAGACAGTGTAATTAATAAAGTACTCATCGTTCTTTACAGTAAGAACCTAAATTATTTTGTCCTAAATCTTTAAGTCCTATAGAAGTAAACAGTTCCCCGGGAGAGCTTGCACAGAACTTGAACTTCTCTCGATTACTCACAATATGTGTTTGTTGAATACAGATCAAAGTATTTCAGAAAACAAATCGAAATATCGACCACTGTTTTTTTGTATCCAAACTCATGATTACATAATGGAGGAGTTGTAGACGAGATTTGCCACAAATTCAATACTTTTTGTCCCGAAAGTAAATAATTGGATAAATAGATGTCTGTCGTCTGGGATGGTCTTACGCAGATAATCGTCGCTTTTCAACAAAAAAAAAATCGTAACTGCAGCTTGCTATAAGCTGCAGTTACGAGGTTTTTGTTGAAAAGTATCGTAATGTCGGAGGGCTAATGCACAACATTTGTGATTACTCCTTTCATGAAGGTGCTTTCACGATAGATTAGCTAAACCCTCGAAATTATGAATGAATAAATAAAGGAAAAAAGAATTTTGTCTGATCAGCCCCAAGCAATTTGTTTTGTCTTTTTTTTATTTTGAATTTGTCTTGTACTCGTTAATACACATTTAACCCATACATAAAGTTTCCTCAGAAATGCGTTTTGTTAGAAAGTATCCCTTTTGCATAACCAATGCAAACTAAGAAGCTTATAAACAATCAAAAATTGAATAAAGTAAATTTCGTATTTCACGTTATTTTCTTATGATTGATAAAATACATTTCAATACTGTTGCTTATATGAAATTTACTCGTACGAGTTTACAGTTGCTTTTATCCGTGTGAACGATATGGATTACAAAATTGTTCTATACAGATAAGATGTCAACCATCAAATAAGAAAACTGGGACTGCACGCCAATAACTTTAAGTTTGAATGGGGGCCGATTCTTTGTACTTAGAATGGAATTCATACTCAATTTCATCCTTTATTTATACTTGAAAAGTATCTGGATTGTTCGTTAAATTGTGTCACTTTGGATGATCATAAACTATTGGTGATATGGCCTACATAAATGGATCCTACAATTGCTCGTCCAAAGATGATCGTCTTTGTTGTCAAAATAAGGAATATTCTGTGAAATACATCGTACTTATATCTCGAGGTAGGTGTACCGGTGTGATATTCTTTGTTAAAGATAACGAAACATAGTTATTCTTACCAACCATTTTCCCAAACACGCCTTTTCATACATTTTCAAAAGTATACAGTAAGTGAAGTCGTAACACTACGTCGTCTGCCTTAATGACTTGAATAAAGAACAGTTTATGTCTTTCATAGGCGTAGCAACCTTTTAGCAAAATTCATTTGAATACTCATTTGCATGCACATCGCAAATACATTTTAAAAAATGCGGATTTTTCTTTTAGGTTCCATTGAAATAAATACCCCAATTGCCAGTAGAATATTTGACAAATACCGACAAGGATCCACGACTCCAGATGAAGTTTTTGAATTTATTTTTGGTGCAACTCCATTTCGAATATTTTCTTTGGGGATTGTATCCAGACCCATTCTCTGCATCTCCAACAAGCGCATCACGCCTCCACTGTTGCTATGCATTAGTTTTACGTACATTTTTGTCTATATGCGCCAGTGCAGTTATTATCTAAATCGTCTATATCCGACACAGTGTTTTAATATTAGAATAAATGGACATGATCAGACGATAAGTCAGTGAGTAGCTGAATGAAGCTTTGTCAATATTATGAACTGTAAACATTTAGACTGCTTTCTCTACCCAAAATTCCTTTCCAAAACAAAAGGTCCAGTTTTTTGATAGACCAAATAAGAGCGTTTTTAAAGGCATTCTGAAAAAAATCTTATTACATGTAGCTTCGTCGTCTGCAAATTCTTTCAATTCAGACCAGTTTATGGCTCAGTTGTCAAAGTGATTATCTAAATCTTCTGCGTCTGATGCAGTGGTATGATATTCGAATATATAAACGAGGTCAGAGGACATGTCAGTAACTAAATGAAGCTTTGTCAATGTACAGCAAACCAAACATCTTCTTCGACAGTCCAAATCCTTCTTCGTATTAATATATTCCAGCCAAAATCTAGTGGGGCAAGTTTAAAAAAAATGTGACCATTCACTTTTCACATGCCTCTGCTGTTACAGAGAAACATATTCAACCCAATCAATGTTACAGAAATGTATCATTGTGTCTATATACTGGGTACCAAGTTTTAAGAAAATCGCTTCATTACTAAAAAAGATACATCATTAAAACATGTCAAAAATGTTAGGAGTAAAACGCTTTTTGTGTGACATTTTCAATTGTACCAGGTTTCTAAGCTATGGTTAATAAAACACAGTGACAGGATACTATTACTACAATAAAAACTTCTAATACATAAAACAACATGTGCATCATTACCTTAAATTAACCATTTCATCTTATTATCTTATCTTCACTGGTTTAGAATGTGGGGGCTATTTTATGCAATAACCCTCTGAATCTGATGTCAGAAGTGAAAATCTTTTCTTTTTTTTTTTTAAAAAAAATTGTTCTCTATTTTGCCTTTTCAGCTAGAAATCTACCACTCACATTTTTTAGGAAGGCATCAACCTTGTGGGCATTCTGCACTCTACTTTTTAGTGATTCGTAGATTACAATTTCTCATATTGTGCAATATGCTGTCAGGAGTGAAAAACGTTTTTGTTGTCATTATACAAGATTGTGCACACAATTTTAGCTAAAAATTAATGGACATGAATTTAAAATTTAATTTGGGCACTGCTTAACCATTCATAATAGTTTTTAGCCTTCTTGATTAAGAAGTCTGGGTGATATTCTGTAAAAATAGCTGTTATTCTTACATTTAAAATGTCACACTTTGGTCACATTCTTTTCAAACTTGCCCAGTGTTATGTTACAGTTGGAGGAGATTTACATGTAAGTTCGATGTCCTAAAATACTTTTCAATTTAGAGCAGTTTATGTCTCAGCAACAACTAAATCGTCTGTGTCAGTGTAAGAATATGTAGACAAGGTCAGATATTGAGGCATAAGCTAAATGAAGCTTTGTCAATATTATATAGTGTAAACATTTCTGCTTTCTGTACCTAAAATTCCTTTCCAAAAACAAGCTCCGGTTTTGAAAGACACAATAAGAACGCTTTTAAAGACACTTCGGAAAAAATGTTACAATTAGCTTCGTCGTCTGCAAATTCTTTCAATTTAGAGTAGGCCTAGTTTATGTCTTGGTTGTGAATGTGTATATCTAAATCGTTTACGTCTGATGCAGTGTTATGATATTAGAATATATAGACGAGGTCAGACGATAAGTCAGTGACGAAATGAAGCTTTGTCAATATTATATACTGCAAACACCACAGCCTTCCCTACGGACTAAACTTATTATTGTGTTAATTTATTCAAGAAATGATCCCCTTTTCATGTTATGTTACATATACATTTTTGTTTGATGTCTGGGAGCACTATTTAAATTTAGAGCAGTTTATGCCTCAACAATAGCTAAATCGTCTGCGTCAGTGTTATGATATTAGAATATATAGACAAGGTCAGACAATCGGGCATTAGCTAAATGAAACTTTGTGAATATTATAAACTGCAAAGAATTGTTCCTCGGCTGTTGAACTTACCTTTCTTTTCCTTGATGGTTGTATTTTTTGGTAGAAAATATACATTTGTATCGATTTTTCCATTGTCACATGTAATAATGGCACATTTTTACAATTACTTGTATTTATAACAGCCAGAGCTAGAGGCGAATTTCGTTTTTGTGTGTCGGACTTCAGGACTGGACAACCAGTTACTGCAGCCAATCGATTCACAAGCACCATAGACCGCCGTCCTGAACTCCAGCTGAAAGTTTTGAACTCTGCATCTAAATGGCCACTTGACTTCCCACATTATCTGCGTAAGAGTAAGACCATTCCAGACGACAGACATCTATTTATCCAATTATTTACTTTCGGGACAAAAAGTATTGAATTTGTGGCAAATCCCGTCTACAACTCTTCCATTATGTAATCATAATATCGTCGCTTTTTTAACAAAAACCTCGTTCCTGCAGCTTGTATCAAGCTGTAGTTACGAGGTTTTTGTTAAAAAAACAGCGATATTTTGCATATGTAACAAGAAAACGATGGTAGATAGCTGAGTCATTTTTGTTTTCTTAACGTCGTTGGTTACTTAGTCGATAAAATCTAAAAATCATTTTATACCAAATATGAAAGAGTAAGCAATATGCATTTGTCTATTTAAATATCCACGGAGACATATTTAGACTTACTGCATTTTCTCCTCTCGGCAATTTTGGGACATTACTCGAAAGTAGTTTGATATCCGTCTTTTGTTGTCGTTTACAATCTACGTTGTCTGTGATATTCGAGATTTTCCTCAAAATTGCATTTGTTTATCGGTTACTTTAGTCATTTCCGAGAAAATGTTATGGTCACGAAAGACTGACCTACATTGCGTAAGCGTTTAAAGAATGTGCTAGCTTCGTTAACATACTTTGGATTGATTATAAGCAATTCTAAGAAAGCCGTATCCAAAATGCGTACGACGCTTTTTAAGTTAAATGATCAGGATAAAAAACTTAAGACATAACTTTATATTATTTAACTCACCTTTCTATTTAGATGGACAGACAATGGTTTTGTAATCAATATTTTTTTCTGATTGTCTGTATTTTGTGTCAAATTTTCACCCACCAATGGGTTTGAAATCGTTAACCTAAGTGGGCGAGCAGCTGGAGGCTCGGTAAGGGTGTTGTGGTAGTACTGGTTTGAGAAACAACAGGAATCCATGATTAGGTGCTCCAGCCGCCGCGATATGACCCTGGTAGTTGAAAACGGCGTAAAACCCCAATAAACTCAAACTGTATTTTGTGTTGTGTCTGTGCCATTTGTGACATTACTTTCTGAGCATACTTTGCTTATTTGCCGTATAAGGCTCGGTACAATAGCATCGACAAAGTCAAGATTATGTGCGTACATTTTACGACAAAAACTTCAGACATACTTATATTTTAATCCGTTTTGTTTCAAGGGAAACACGGGAGTCAAGTATAATTTATTTATGTTGTATTGTCTAGTTGTCTCAGGTCATCTATGACCCCGGAGTCCAAGCTCCTGTCCTAATCCCAGTTCCAAGTTTTAAAAACTTCATAACATGGCTTACTCGTTTATGAAATAGTATCAAATAATTATTTGATGGTATCAAGCTGAAACTTTCAGGAATTATTGCACACAAACTGTTTTGCCTGATAGCATACTTTTTAAGCAGTTTGATCAGATGACCTTGACCTTGAATGACCTCATTAAGCTTAATTTTGGAAGTCGCAGATCGGCGACATTGGCAGTCTCCTATGGACCGCATTGGCAGCGGAAGAGTTAATCCTCTCTAAGAAAAGTTATATTCCATATTCAAGTCTTTACTGGTGTTATTGTTTGTTATAGACACTTCTATTCTTTCGTTTAATAATTCCTTTTCACCATCAATACAGAAAAGCAGCCAGTAGTTTTGCAAAATGTCAAAGCACATTCAACTACTTTCAAAACAAACATCTTTTTTAAATAATAGGCCAACGTCAGATTAAAATAAAGTTTCTAATCAGGAAGAGTACAATAGGCCAACGTTAGATTAAAATAAAGTTTCTTATCAGGAAGGGTGACATTTTTCTAATCAAATTAAATTTTGAAAGATTTTGTTTACGCGTTTTTTACGACATGTTCAGAAAATCATGGAGCCAATTCATTTGAAAGCTTTCTCGTTCAAAATCTAGTTCAAAAGAACGTTCGGAGAATAGTTATTGTTTTCCCAACACCAGTCACTTTGAACAGAGCGGTTTATGGCCGACATTTAATGTAAATTCCATTTCAGTACAATTATTTAAGTCGCGCCGTTTAGAAATATAACTGATTTTGGATCCGTAAAAACGACCAAATGAGACGGACATAGACAGAAGTAAGCCGATACACATATCGCCGCTTTTTAACAAAATCCTTTTAACTTCTGAAAAAAAAAAAACCTGGAAGGTTACGAGGTTTTTGTTGAAAAGTACTGACATGCAGCTTGATCATGATTCATGTTGCTATAAGCTGGTGAGGATGTACCTTGATCTCAAATGCATTTTCTAGTTGTAATAGAAAAATAAAATATCCGTGTTGGTCATTGTTTATTCTTTCTTTCGCTTTCTCGTATTTTCTGTCAAATGATTATCAACATTGTCTCCTTTTGTTCCAATGTTTTCCCGAAGCTTATTTCCTTATGGACTGGTCTTTATTTGTACAGTCTCACCATGGCCGATGCATTTTACTTTTTATACACTTTTTTTCACGCGAAGGCCGCGGCCTTAGCGCAGTTGGTAGCGCATCTGACCCTCATTCGAGAGGTCCCGGGTTCGATACCCGGCCGCGGCTAATACCCTTTCTGACAAAATTGTCACCCACCAATGGGTTTGAAATCGTTAACCTAAGTGGGCGAGCAGCTGGAGGCTCGGTAAGGGCGTTATGGTAGTACTGGTTTAAGAAACGACAGGAATCCATGGGTAGGTGCTCCAGCCGCCGCGATATGACCCTGGTAGTTGAAAACGGCGTAAAACCCCAATAAACTCAATTTTTCACGCGAAACTAAACTCGTTGAGTACAAAAGGGGTTTTACAATTCCACAAGGTACTGAATGTCACGACAGAATTTTTAAACAAACGGAATTTACGAGGTATTGATCTTTGTTGCCGTTGAGGAAATACAAATACAACGATTTCATCATCTCGATTCTTTCCTTCTTTCTTTTATTTTCAATTTTAGTTCACAAGCCCATCTACCTATCGCCTATACATGTATTAACAAGTTTATGTATCAAAAATACCTTTCTTTTCTTGTGATTATTTTTCAGGCATGCAAAAAAGACAAACATTCATTGTTTTTTTTGGTCTCACAAGTTTATGCTTTTAAATGGCGACCTATTTTACAGGAGTGTGACATTCGAAGCGACAATCTGACTTAAGGACAGATCCTCCATTTTTTTCCCACGGTAAGATTTTTTTTATTTTTTCTGTACTGATATTTAAATATATGAGAAGTAAAAAAAATGACTTAAAAACTATAGGTCACCAAGCGAATTAAAAAGTTATTGAATTTCAAGGGAGACTACTCTTGTCTAAAATTGCAAAAATGAGGTGTCTCTTAAATACCCTCAAAAAAGGTGTTCGAAATTACTAGGATTACATAAATAAGTCTTTATTGTGTTCAATATGTTTTATTCTGTCTAAATGAGTATCAATTTGGGAAAAATTAGTGATGATTTTGAAATTTTTAGTAAAACATTCTTCCAAAAGTAGCTGAAATTGCTCTTTTTTCGCAACGTTTCTGATAATAAAAAATATTCCAGTGGTAAGAATTTTTTCTTTTTTGGTATAGACATAGCGCTTGGTCATACCTACAAAAACAAAAAAAGAAAAATATATCAAACCAAGCGTTTTTCTTAGTTATAAATAAAATTTGGTTTACTTTTTACAGCTCTGTCCGAAATTGTTTCACTACTTTGATCCATTTTCTTCCTTATTACCAGCTTTAGATAATAAAACGTGTCATCTTTTGTGTCAATCTAAACCGGACTTTCTCATAAAGACACCACATTGCTTTTGTTGCTCCGTTTCCTATCGCTAACGCCACATTTTGAACCCGTAACAGAAAGCGAAATGTACCATCCGAGTACTATTACACTTTAATTGACCAAACAGAGAAAATTGAAATAACCGAAAAGGGTCTTGTTATTTATCAACCAAACATTAACTAAATGTAAGAAATACATTTGCTGAAAAAGGCCAATTACTGAAACAGCTTTATTTCGTTATTTAGGATATGCGCAGTAAGTTGCGCAGTAACAACTGGAGGATCTGTCCTTAATGGAATGACTTTGGTTCTTTTGTTGTACGAATTAAAATGCTTTGCTCTTTCGAAAGCAGAGGAAATCTTGGAATCCTTTGGCCACACTGTGAATGATAATCAATTCCACAGTCGTTAACATCGGTGTTTACGTTTTCGTTGTCGTCAAACTCGTTGTCACTTCTTAAACAAATTCATTCTGTCCGCTCTCTGCGTGATTTCGTTACGTGACAAAATGCATTGATGTTTCCTGATTAAACTTCGGTAATATGCTTGATTAAGTTCACAACTCGACCCATTTCGTGTTTTAAGATCTGTTTCCCATATAATCCTTCCCCATATGGTTTACACGTCTCTAACAAGAAGCAAATGAAGTAAATGCTAATTAAGCAACAGTAACAACAAGTGATATAATTTTTAAAATATTTGTTTCAATATACTCATGGCATCCTAGCTGACATTAGAAATGCTGCAATAAAATTGGACATGCTTGTGGAACTTGACGGTTAGAGCTTTATTAAAATGCAAAATCGAAGACGGTTTGGAACTTATAAGCTAAATATGCAAAACAAAATAAATGTTCCAAATAATAGAAACGTGTCGTCATTGCTGTGAAAAATATCAAGGTAATTCTTTTCTCACTCAAATGTTTCACAGGTATTCACATTCATGCTTGTCAAATATGTACCGTTTCATTTATTTCACTAACAAAATTTGTCTCAAATTTCTATCTTTCCCTATTATGGTTTCGGGTATTGGTCTAACATCGAGATATTGACATATTCGCTTTGTGCCAGAGTTTGTCTCGTACCGGTATCTGGCACAAGCCTACCATGGTTCATTAGTGAGCCAGGTAACCTATGTAACATATTAGGCAGTATTTCTGGAGAAGAAGTATGATTCCTTAGTTTGATAGTACCACGTTGCATTTTATAGTCAATGCAATCTATGAGCAAATGACACAAAGGTAGAGATTCGGACTCCTATCGTATTTATCAATTCAAAAGTAGCAATACCATTTTCTCTTTTTCTTTTTTTTCTCTTTCAACCAGATTGTTTTTGTCGAGTCGTGTAAATTTACGATTTTCTCGCTACATCGTCTACATCAGCATTTTGTGATTTCTTTGTACTTTGCTATATAGTGGTTATTGGTCGAAATAATCCAGAACATGTTTCTTGTAACCTCGTAACTGCAGCCTAGAATAAGCTGTGGTTACGAGGCATTTGAAGAAAAGCGACGATTGTGTTAAAGCTCCTTCGTGCAGCCTACGGATCGAAACTCTAACAGAAATGATTGCGTGCCAAGTAAATATAACTCGCCAACTTTTCCCTTGCGATACCTTAATCGATGTAGCTGGAACTTGTAAAACATAATAAAACTTTTCCCCAAGACGATTCTTACTTAAATAACTAGAGCCTTGCCAATATTGCTTACTGAAATCATGCATCCACCCTTTCTCGGACAATGTCTGGTCACTTTTTAGAAAATATATAGGAGAAAATGCTGACTCTTTGCTTTTTCCTTTAGTCATTATAAAAGTGTTAAAGCATTGTCATCGCAATTTTATGAATTACCTAAATTATATAAGTTAGGCCTATATTGTCGTTTGCAGCTGCACATAATTTTGAAGAGTCGAAAAAATGTAAAACTTAGGAAAGTTGTGGTCTATATCTCTGTTCAATTAACCCATTACCACACAATGACTCTTTTTGACTCCCCATAAAATAATGGTCATGGAAACATCGATGAAAATGAAAAAATTGCTTGTGACAAGCAATTTCTTCATTTCCCACAATGTTTTCTATCCCAAAAGATCAAATAGTTTAAATTTGATTTAGATCTATACGAAATTGTCGTCTGCAACATCTTTGAATTTGGATCAGTCTAAAATATTGCCGTCTGGTGATGGGTTAAGGCATAACTACAGCTTATTCAATCTGTACTAATGCCGTTTTCGGACGTTTACCGAAGAAATGATTATTCATTTATTATAGAATTTTTCCATCGATCTGTTATCATGAAAAATTCATTCTGAGATGAAGATATAAATTAACGAGATTTTTATCGTCTTCAAAACCACAAAACAAGTAACCTAGTGTTGGCGTACCTTCCTGTGCCTTTTTTGTATGACGTACTTAATGGGTCAAAAGTCTATTTAGAGCGTGCACGCATAAAATATACGCGTCGACGCATAAAATTTATGCGAGCAGTTGAAAATATATGCGTCGACGCGTAAATTTTACGCGATCAGTAGTAAAAATTGTGAAACCGAGGCTGGCCAATGGGAGAGGCGGTTACAAACCTTTCATTGATGGATGAAACGAAGGATCTGATTGGTAAATAGATAAAATACGCGTCGCCGCGTGTATTTACGCGAGCACTTGAAAATTTACGCGTCGACGCACAAATTCTCAACTGCTCGCGTAAATTTTATGCGTCGACGCGTAAATATACGCGTCGACCCATAAAATTTACGCGTCGACGCGTATATTTTATGCGTGCACGCTCTAAATAGACTTTTGACCCATTTGGTACGCCATATTTTTGTGCATTGCTTATATATGGTGACTGTGTTAATTTTGTACACCCTGTTTTAATATGGTGGACATGTTACAATTTTAATTGAAATAGTCCGGCAGATATTCCCCAATTTTTAGCTGAACCTTGCAGTGGAGTATAAAGTTTTTTTCTTTGCTGATTCTTGAAGTAGACATCCTACTGTTAAAGATTCCGACGGGTGCCACCGTGTCACCCTTTAGCATTTTGAGAAATTCAAGATGGCCGCCAAGATGGCGGAAATTACATAAATAATCAATGTAAGGGTTTTAAATTCATATCAGAACTGATATATTTTAGGTAAAATATATTTAATACGAGGGACGGTCGGAAAGTAGTTGGACTTTTGACTAGTTCTCTAAAACCATTTAATTTTTTAACAAAATTCTTTCTACACTGCTTAAAGAAATTATCCATCTATATCTATGCATTTTTGCCATCTTCGTAGGAGCTTTACTATTGCCACTATTAACCATGACGTAGACCCACTGTATTAGGTACTGTGTAACCACCGGTATCAAAGGCGACCTGGTCTCAAATTTCTTCCCAGCAAGCATTTTCATGAGTTCTAGACACAAATAAAAGTCGTATGGGGTAGGGCCTGGGCTATAAGAAGAGTAAAACAACTTTTGTCATGGGTAATATTTGATAATCTCCACTGTAGATGCGGTGGTATGGGAGCGTGCGTATTCGTAAAGTAGAAAACATTTTTCTTTGCTAATCTGGGACGCGTTTACTTCAGCATTTATTCTTTGTTTTTTCTGAATTACTTCAGAATTGTACTTAGCAATGACAGTTTTTACCATTTGACATGAAATGACTAACTATCAGACCTCGTGAATCCGCAAAAGCAACAAACATGACTACCAGCCGAATGTAAAAGCTTAATCTATTCAGAGGTGGGGAACCAGCTCGTTTCTATGACTGCTGTGACTGAGTTTTTATCCCAAGTTCGGAATTATGAACCATTATTCAATCTTCAGTGATAATGTAGTTCAAAAACTTAAATTCTTCGCGATTAAAATGACTAGACTGTTCTTATGTTTTGGTTACCCTTGTTGTTCCTCTAACAAATAACCTATGGTACATAAAACCCCTATCACATATAAGTGGACAGAATATTGCATATATTCAACTTTCTTTGAAAATAAACTGACCACATTATTGGCAAATGGATGTAGATTTCACCAATATATAATGTGTTTATACAGTTGCAAATGGAGAGACAGCAGCACGAAAAGTCCTACTACTTTCCGACCGTCCCTCGTACACTTACTGTTGCTCTAGGATAGAAAAACATTAAAGATAAGATATATTTCTACCATTTTAGTCGACATTTTTGTGTAATTTACGTTACATTATGGGACAATTGTTTCATTTATTCACTTATCCACTATTATATGGACATAACTCAGTCAAACACAACAGCGCGGGGTCTTGTTATCAACTCATTCACTTTATATTTTGTTGAGAGCCGAATATCGGTTGTATGAATGTATTTCAGTTGATAATTTTGTGTAACTTACGTTGCATTATGGCATAATTGGCTTCATGTATTCACTAGAATACTACCATTTGACCATAAGTCTTTTAAACACAACGGCAAAAGGTTTATCTATCAATTTCTTTACTAGATACTTTTTTCAGAAGCAAATCCAAGGTTTTATACATGTATTATGTAATTTACGTTACCTTAATATTAGCACATTACCTTCTTTTATTTACTTGTCTACTATTATGTGGCCACAAATCTGCCATAAATCATTTAAACACAGCAGTGAATAGTTTGCTTATTAATTGTTTTACTAGAAGATTATGTCAAGAGCAAAACAGCAGGTTGTATAAATGTATTATGTAGCTTACGTTACCTTAATTTCATGTACTGTTACATGTACTTGTTGTAGCCACTGATGCACACACATTATGTTATATACAGAGAAAATTAGTGAACTAAGTGCACACAATCGTAATAAGTAGGTCACAGCGATGTGGTTTTGGTACAATGATACACGACACAGCTTTGGGTCACGGCGCATCTACACAACAAATTTGGCGTCCCTTACATTAAACAGTACATGAGCTATTGAGCGGAAGAAAATTTCTAACTAAGAGCAACCAAAGTGAAAAGTATGTGATAGCATTCTACTTTTGGTATGGGACACACATAAAAATTGGTCTCGGTAGGTCAAACTATGTACGAGGTAAGGAGTGGAACAGAAGCGGACGGATCCGGCAACCTTACGCCCCGCCAATTGACCAAACGCCGGCTGTCAATCAAAACCATCGATAAACCCATGTACGATTAGAAAAATGCCATACACCCATTGTTTGTCTTAAATTCTTCATTGGGCGGAGCGATCTATCGATTGGCGTTTTGTCAATTAAGCCTTATAAATACGTTTAACCCACAGTACATTTCTTAGAGTTAAAACGTTTGCTTTCCATATAGTGTATTTCTGGTTTCCTACGTACAGTATTCGGTGTTACACAGCACACCTCGTCGACATGTGCTTTGTAACATCCCAATCTATTTTTAGCACAACTGCATTTAGTAGAAAAACTAAGTCCATCTCTTCCACACTGACATTTTATCATTTTGAAGAGTTAGACCTTCAACTTTAAGGTCAATCAGTGATACTAGTATGCTACTTAAGCTGTATTGTCACGTTGCATGCAGTATTTAGTTGGTAGCATGTCAAAAGCTAGTATCATTTTCTCCAGATACAAGCATTTTAATACATTGATACAAGGAATCAAGCACAAAATTGGAAACAAACTCTTTCACAAGATCAACTAGACGTGGGATCAAGGGATCAAGTGCCAGTACAACTAATTGTCCCCAAGCCGAGTGTGTAGCTCTAGCTCCTTGAAATACTGATATCTCAAAAATGATAGAATGGCAGTGATCGAGGAAGTGATGGACCATATTCTTCAACTAGATGTTGTTGTGCTATGCTAGAAAGGGATGTGCATTGCTTAGTAAATGCCAAGGAGGAGTGCTATGTAACAATGAAAGCATAAAAACCTAGAAATACAAATACACAATGAAATCTATTGTTTTATATGGAACATGCATGCAAGTTTTGGCCCCTTAGCAATGTACCACGGGTATTATACAAAACTTTGACGGAGATATATATATATATCATCTTTTAATTGGTTTGGTTTTGTTCATTACGATTTAACGCCATTTTCAACTGCTATAGTCATATCCCGACAATTGGTGCACCTTACCATAGACTACTGTCGTTTCTCATACCAGTACTATCACAACATCCTAACCAAACCTCCTGATGCTTTCCCATATAGGTTTACGATAGCAAACCATTGGTGGGAGACATTTTGTTCTGAAAGTATACCGGTATTTGCTGCGACCGGGGATGTCAAGAAACAATGCTGGGGTATTATCGTATGCTCTTTGTCAGCCGATGGGGCAGCCTGTGAACGTTTCTGTTCCGCTCCATATCTCCTGCACTATTTTACCTAGAGAAACCAAATTTGATATAAGATGCGCCATGACCAACAGAAGCATTGCGTACCAAAATGATGTCACTGTGACCTACTATTCACTTTGCGTCTAATTTACTTAGTTCGAAGTTCCCTTCTGTTTCATTTCTCATGTACTGTTTGATCTAGAGATACCAAATTTAATGTGCAAGTGTGCAATGACTAAAAGCTATGTCATGTAACAAAATCAGGATAGAGTGACCTACATTTTGTGCTTAACTTTGAAAACCCCTTTCCATTCCATTTCTCGTGCCGTTTGACCTAGAGACACACAATGTATTAAGGATGAGCCATGATTCAGGCAAGGTTTGTCATGCACCAAAAGCAGGTCACTATGCACTTCTTTTTATTCTAGTCAATGGATTTTCATTTGCCAATACTAGTCATTGTTCCCTAATTTGATATGTTTAATTCACTATTCTTTTGTGTCTACAACATGATGGGTTTGTGAATCAGAGACTACAGGTATGTCTTGTTTAAATTACTGTTAACTATATTTTAGCCCACTATAACCAGCTGTTGGGGGTATTCTGTTCCATTTATGATAATTATTTTTTATAAATATGTAACACTACACGAAATGAAGGTGACGTAAATTACATGATTCATTTATACAACTGTTGTTTTGCTCTTACCAAAAGTCTCAAGTAAAAAGATTGATAGTCAAAGTATTTACTATTGTTTTTTTCACGACTTACGGCTAAATATGAGTAGAAAAATGAATAAATGAAGCTAATATGATAATATCAAGGTAATGTACACTACATTATACATTTATACAACATGCTGTTTTGCTATTACAAAAAGCTTTAAAGGGAATAAATTGATAACCAGACCATACACTGTCGTGTGTAAACGATGTATGGCCAAATAATAGAAGATAAGTGAATGAATAAAGCTAATATGCTAATATCAAGGTAACGTAAACTACATAATACATTTATACAGCTCTTATTTTGCTCTTACCAAAAGATTCAAGTGAATGAATTGATAACAAAACCACTCATTGTTGTGTTTAAATCACTTTTGTCCATATAATAGGGGATGAGTGAATAAATGAAGCAATTTTCCCATAATGTAACGTAAATTACACAAAAATGTCGACTGAAATGGTAGAAATATGTCTTATCTTTATTGTTTTTCGTTCCTCGAGCAACAGTAAGTGTATTAAAGATATTTAACCTAAAATTTATCAGTTTTCATATGAATTGAAAACCCTTACATTGGCTATTTCTATGATTTCCGCCATCTTGGCGGCCATCTTGAATTTCTCAAAATGCTAAAGGGTGACACGATGGCACCCGTCGGAATCTTTAACAGTAGGATGTCTACTCCAGGAATCAGCAAAGAAAAAAACTTTATACTCCACTGCAAGGTATAAGTGGATATCTGCCGGACTATAAAATGTGCAGTTTTTAGTAAAAAGCACGAAGCTTGGCATATATCTCTAGATGGCGATAATTAAAAAAAAAAGATTTAGATAAAGTTCCACACAAAATTTGTCCTCTGAAAGCAGCCATGGTAAGTTTTAAGAAGTTGCATATTTCATTTTCAATTTCCCCAGACGACAAATTAGCAGTCAGTTCCAAAACGAAATCAGACGACCATATATGTGTTAGAAAAGTCAACAGACCTATAAGACATCATTTTATTGAAAATGTTTTATGCTTTTCCATTGTTATCAAAATTTTGCCCTATCATACTTAATAGAGAAGTAACAATATATGTGTTGTTCAGGAAAGGGGAAAACATTTCTGACAAAAGGAAGTGTAGGAACTGACATGCCAACATAGATATTTCAGTTTTCTATAACAAATATCTAAACGGCGCTCTATAACAAATTTATAAACGGCGCGACCAAAATAATTTTAGTGAAATGGAATTTACATTAAATGTCGACCATAAACCGCTCTGTTCAAAGTGACTGGTGTTGGGAAAACAATAACTATTCTCTGAACGTTTGTTTGAACTAGATTTTGAACGAGAAAGCTTTCAAATAAATTGGCTCCATGATTTTCTGAACATGTCGTGAAAAGATGCAAATAAAAACCTTTCAAAAACTTAATTTAATTAGAAATTTGTCACTTTTTTCTATAAGAATCTCGATGTATTCTACAATCGTTCAATATTCGAAATTGAAATGCATCCTGGTCGTGCAGATTTTTTAGAATCCGTGCTGTTTCTTTAAGGCTATTTTGTTATCTGGAACTCTTTGAATATCAGCAATGAAAGGTGACTGTGCTTTAGGCACATGCTGATTCTATGCCATTGTGGTCCCTAACACCGTAAAGTCCAGAGGCGCGTTCTTTAGAGCGAGATTTCTTAAGATTTCTTAAGGTGTTTTGGATAAAGCTTTTTTAAGACTGAGACTTTGACCGAGCTGTTCCGAATGCTCCATATTTATACAAATGACGTCATCATGACGTCATTTGTATAAAGTATGGATCATTCGGAACACCGCGGTTTATGAATTATAGAGTGTTCGGAACAACTCGGTCAAATCTCTTTTATATTGTACAGAGTTGACCGAGGGGTTCCGCACGAAGTATAGGGTAATGGCGCCTCCCATTGAGCGTCTTAAAAATGTTGCTCAAAAGAACGCTTTATCCTAAAATATCATAAGAAATCTCAAGATATCTCAAGAAATCTCGCTCTAAAGAACGCACCTCTCTTTTATTGCATATTGCATAATCAGAAGAAGGGCAGAGATGTAGACTGTGTAAATCCCCCCAGTTACGAACATGGCATAAATGGAGATAGAAATGGAGATCTAATCATCTGGTTACATACTCTAACCTTGAAATTCCCCAAACACATCTATTTTTATTGCACCAATTTTCATGTCAAGCGGTCTTGAGTATGTCTATACCAACAATCAAATGAAATCTTTAATAGTATCGCGAACTTTAGAGGAAAAACGACCTTTAATCACGAAATGGGTTGAATTGTGAACCTAATCATGCATAGTACCCAAGTTTAATTGAGAAGCATCAGTGCTGTTTGTCACGAAGGATTGAACAGTCACGCACGTAAGGACCGCAGCACTACCATAAGTAGTTCAATGTCAAAAGAGTGATAGAGGCGTTTGTTAGTGTTGGTGGGGCTAAGTAAAACAGTTCAAGGAACGCTTTTGGAAGAAGAACAGTGTTCTAGGTAATGGTCTGATTCAAACATTAAAACTCAGTACATTAATATCGCCTTCTAGAATACCTAAACAAACAACAATCCAATAAAAACATTGAACATAGCAAAACACTTTACAAGTGTACAATAGCTGTAGTATACGTATAAATGCGTTCCAATTCATATTCTATTATTGTATCATTTCCTGGGTTTCAAGTTTAAAAAACGTAGGTTATGAAATGACATACCTATATAAACATACGCAGGTCTTACAAGAAACACATTTCACAGAACTTGTTTTAATCCTTTCCCAAAAATATCAGGATGATCTAATTTTAAAGCTGATACATAGAACACAATTGGTGTTGATAAAAACAGGATTTGTGTAAATTATAGCATGGAAAATATTGGGGCAAAAGAAGAAAAGATATTGGTAATAAAATCTGCCACTATTTTCTTCTCTTGTACAGGGACGTCAGTTCAAGGTTCGGTATGGGAAAGAATTTATTCGATGAAGCTAAATGGTATAAAATTCTTATTTGGCAACTAAAAGACATAACCACTATTGTTCCCTGTATTTCCAAAACTTGATCAATAACGGACGTTATTTAGCGTGTTTCCAAAATTCTCAGTTCCCAATGGGCTTTAATTTCAACGAAATCAAGAACAATGAGAGTTAGTGTCTTTATAAATAAACCTCCATATACAGACAAATATTGACACATTTCTTTTTAAGTCCCGTATCGGAACATCTGCGTTATACTGTTTTATGATTGTCCTTCTGTCCGCATGTCCACCAGTCATTCTGTCTGTCTGCACAGTTTAATGTGATTACCTACATAACTTTGTAAATAACCAGCACACTTTTCAATTTTAAAGTTCATATTTAGTATGCAGACATGTATTCCAAACTCACATCTTAAGGTTCAAAGTTTCAGTGGAAATAAGAACGTTTTTCTTCAATACTTTTGTACATCGTCAATGATAAATGTAAATGTTTCGAGGCTATTTTATGAAATATTTGTTATCTATACTGTCATATCCGAAACGAATACTGTACGTTATGACTAAACAAGTTGATGTTTAGTCAGCTCATGAAAAGAATACAATACATATTTTTCAATTGATACCGGTGATAAATGGTTAAACTGCGTGATTCAGCATCCAACATAAACACTTTTAATGATTCAAATGGTTTCATTTGGCATGATATGAGATTCCATTTTGAATGGATCTGATCTGCATACGAAATGGCACCGAAATGTTATAGGCTAAATAAGAAAATGCGGATTATCAGAAATTTCTTCTTTCGATTTGAATGTTTTTCCCAAGACTGAAGCTCTTTCTTCTTTTGACCAAAATATATATACGCTATTTTTGGTAAAGCCCGCTTTAAACATTACAGAGAATAATTCATCTCGTATACGCTCTCTTTCTATAGACAATGTCGTGTTTTTGTTATCTTTTCGTTACAATAGGTCCCCATGGTCTAATTTCCATTTATGTGTATTTTAGTCACCGTGACCTACTATTAGTTCTAAGTAATGGGATCGTTCCATAATAGAAACGCAGAGCAACAGACAAGAGGGGGGTAAAGACATACTACTTTTGTTATTTGAAATACAAACCCTATGTTGTTTGTACTCATTTGAATCGTCTCGATGAGACGATTCCATTGGGTATCTACAATAGTTAGATTTGACGAATGATGAATGGAATATTGCATTTTGAACGAGCATTATCCCCTCTTATCTTTAGCTCGGTAAACGGTTCTAAGAGGTTACTGTCCGTTTAGACAAAACATGCTTCGGGGAAATGATTTTGGCCACTAAAAATGTTCCATTATATCTGGACATTTATAATGGAACCTGTGCTGGTATGGATAAATCTTCATTCTTCAACTTAATGTTGAATACCATTTTCCTCTGTATACATTCTGATTTCTCTTTCTATTGACAAAATCGTACATTTCGTTATGCTTTCCTTACAATATGCCCCCATGGTCCAATATCCATTTAGATCTATGTGTTTTTAAGTCCCCGTTACATATAAAAATTTCTTAGGATTGGATCGTTCCACAATATAACGTTAAGAGAATATTGCCCATCGGAAAATAAGTTTAGACACGTTTCAGAAAAATGAGTCTGGTCACTAAAATGCTCCAGTTTCTCTGGGCATTTAAACCGAACATGTACAAATGTACCAGTATGGATATGTCTTGAACATAACAAAACACATCCTTTGCCTTCGTATACATTCTCTTTCTACTGACAAATTCGTGTTTTCGTTATCTTTTCGGAACAATGGGTCCCCATGGTTTAATTTCCATTCATGTGTATTTTTGTTACCGTGACCTATGTTTGATTCTAAGTAATGAGATCGTTCAATGATATAAGCGTTTTTAGGAGATATTGTTCGCCATATTATCTTGAAAAGAATGCTACAAAAATGTATTGTTTTGATTGCCTATTAAAGGCACACGTATTCTTAAAGTACAACTAGCCTTTTCAACTTGAGAGAAATCCAATTTCGTAGAAATTGACATCGTACTGAATTACATGTATCATATAAATCATAATATACTTTCCGGACAAGTCTCTTCAAGGCCGCTATATAGTAATGATTTTCTTCAAATGATTGTATCTTTCACAAACGATTGTATCATTCACAAACGGTGCCCGGAAAATAATGGCTTAGAATATCAATACATGATCCTTACAGAAAATAGATTTAGTCTTCGCTTATGGCTTTGGTCGATGATTTTGTCATTTTTATATCGACCTTTCTTCTGCCCTTTTTCCAAGACCTTCATATTATGCTTGCTGGACGGTTCTTCAAGGTCGCTATAGTAATGAATTCCTCAAACTTAATGTTGTGTCGTTTGCAAATGGTTATATATCATTCACAACTGGCTCAGAATATCACTATGGTATGTTTGCAGAAAATTGATTTAGTCCTTGATCAAGATTTTTTACAGTGACCCTTTTCTATCTCTCTCTCTCTTTTTTTTTAGAGTTTTGCATATCTTTCACAAACGATTCTATCATTCACAAACGGTGTCCGGAAAATAATGGCTTAGAATAGTAATACATGATCCTTACAGAAAATAGATTTAGTCTAAAATTGCATGTGTGCACGTTTCTTCAAGAATGATGCAATAATGAGTTCTGCACTTGATTCACAAATGGTGCACGGAATATAATGGATTATAATATCCTTAGATGATTCTTGTAACACAGTGCTTCAGACAGAATATAAGTTAGTCGATGATTTGTTCATTTTTGTATCGACTTTTGTTCACACTGTTTGATTTATGCTCATGCGAAATCGATTTTAATGTCACTTTTACTAAATGATTCTCTGAAAGGTAAAATTATTAGTCTATTCATGAAAACATAAACGGAATTCCAACCCTGTCCTACTCAAGAAAAGGAAGAAAAAAAGGAAAAAGACAATGCTGGTTATCAGTAATTCTCCATTTCTACAAATGTTTTCTGAGCTAAGGCCCGAACCTGTTTCTTTGTATCCCTTATTTTGTTGTCTTCTACACCCTTGAACAGAGATCATTTTTTGTCATTAAGGACTGTCCCGTTTACAAAAGGATTAAACCCTTTCTCCGGCGCCTCGTATCCTATTTTCTCCATTGATTAAATCCCCTCACATTTGTGCAAGCAATGAAATGGAAAAACAATAGATATCGTCTCGTGATTGGTCCGTTTAGAGCGGAAGTTGGAAAGAATGATGGGAGACAGATATGGACTAAAACGCCATTTGTCTTCGTAACGAAAACGCCTCCGACCGTCTCTGCTCCAAAATGGGAGAACAGAAATCTAGAAAAAAAAGAGCCGTTGACTAAATGCCAAGTCAGATACAGAAAACTCTTGGTGGCCATTTTGTCTGGATTTACAAAAAAAAAAAAAAAAAAAAAAAAAAAAAAAAAAAACTTCAGTGAATGAAACGGGTCAAACGTCCAGTATTTTAAATCTATAATTGTTAGCTTTCTAGAAATTGTTTTACAATCCTCTCGGTGAAAGTGCAACACACAAAGTGACTTCATATTTGATACACTACATGTACGTGTCGCTTTCCATAGCAATATCTGGTTTCGACGCCGTCTACATCGATGTATTTATTTTATTTATCGTATTTGCGAAAAACAGACAAAGCTAAGAAATGTCATATGCCATCCATACAATGATGTGCAATCCTCACAATTGGTATGCAAATATGATATAGAAGGACAAATTCACGAGGTTTTTATAAAAAGGTAAAGGAGTGTTGATTATAGTGTCACCCTATTTAAAGGGCCAGCCAGATTTAGCTTATAAATAAATAAGTCATTCCCTTCTAATTGCACAGTACCTCCCGGTTCCCAACTCACGATGCCAGGCGTCTGACAGAGATAGGTCTACGATTCCAAATAGTTTAGTTAGCTGGCGGCCCACGAACCGGTCGCAGCAGTTTTAACCCGGCAGACCGGCTTCCACCGGGATTCCAACCTTCTACCTCCCTCTTTCAAGGCGGGCGCCCTAACCATTTGGCAATGGAAGCGGTATATTATACATGCATGACAGTAATACCTCGTCCGGATAGCTCCATCGGCAGTCTCAGCTAGATAGGAGGGGACAAATGCATTCCGAGCCTGATATTTCAAAACTAAATCCTATGATGTGGGTGCTCATTGGAATCGTCTCTATGATACGATTTCAATGAGTACCCATAACGTAGGATTTAATGAACAGTTAATGTAATATTGCATGTTGAAAAAACTCCAATGCCTCTCAAGTAGCTGTGGCTCTGGGATGTATATAATATCGAAAACTATGAATCCAGGAATCTTGTTTGGCGTTGGTTCGAATCCCGACTTGGCAACTAACTTGTCACACAGATATGGGCGAATCAAGTAGAAATCTTCTGAAAGGGGCGAGCAGCTGGTTGTTCTGATTATATGTTACAGTACTGGTGCGAGAAGAACTAGAAACATATGGCAATGTGCACCTACCGCTGGAATACAACTGGGGAATTGCTGAAAGCAGCGTTAGGCCAAATTCAACTCAGATCAGAAATGAATAACACTAAGACGTAGTATAACTTAACAAATTTGATTTAATTAAAAGTATTTGCATGTAATATAAGAAATAATACATTGTGTTGAGTATAAATAGTTCAAGATATATGTTTCGTGGTCCGCCATGCTAGAAGGGTTATTTGAAACTTCGCCATTTAAATGCTTTAAAAACAAGATTGACAATTGGATTGAATACGACATTGATTGAAACGGGTACATAACTTGAATGTAATTATTTAAGCAAACGATGAAATTTTAGACTATTCCAAGTTCAGAGGTCTTGAGAAACAAAAGCAATGTTACTGTTAACAGAAAATCTACAATCTTAACATAGAAATTCATAAAGGAAAAGAAAAAAATGCTGATTATCAGCATTTTCTTCCTTTCCTTTCTGGATTTCTAAACTATAATGCAATAAGACCGCAAAATTAGTTCTTGTTTGCGAAAGCATTTTATAAGGCAGTAATATAAGTTATCAAAAATGACAGAAAAAAAAAAAGAAAAGTTTCGATGCTGGTCAGTCTGTGTGAGACCGCACAGACTGACCAGGATCGAGACTTTTCTTTATGACATTCAATAAAGCCTTTTTAACATGGTAGGTCACAAACGAGCAAAAGTTAATTGATATATATGTATTATTGTATCATGCAGAGTGTAGTTACACGCGAGAAAAATAGAGTAAAAAAAGGCAAAAACAATGCAATAAACATGTATGTATTTATCTTATGAAATATGTAGGAATTATTGATCACGAAGTATTCACGAATTAATTCACGAATTTATTGAACGAATTATTATTTACACGGAGTAGTTTATCACTGCATTATACGACTTGCACACTTACACATAAACGGAGACGCACCCACGCACTTTCAATTAAACAATTGATGTCATATCAAAAATTAAAGTCGATGACTATGATTAATCATATGCATGTATATGTATTTGTCTGCAAATTCCATTATTGTGTATGAATAAAACAATGCTTATTCCGGTGCAAATTTATACATCACAATAATCAATGCTTTTGCTTACATTAAACACAACCTTTCACATGTCGAAATAAGTTAAGGCTATGCAAAATGGAAATCAACAAACGCTTATACTAAATGATCTAGTGAGCCACTTTCTTTTGATATTTGTTTTACCTTGACGTCGATTGAGATATTTTCTTTAATAGGTCTTCTAAAATGAGTGGCAGATAAACAATAGACCATTTCATTTATATAGGGATATGTGGCTATTGATTTTAGATTTAAATCGTGTTATGAGATAAATTGCCTGTTTGAGACGTTTTATCTACCATTGATACTTAGTTAATCGGGTTAATTACGGTATAATCTATAAAAACAAAATGTTAACAACTGCCACTCCCGATAGACGAACTACACATCTGAAACAAAAAGTGGCGTGTTCTAATTATAAATCAAAACAGAATCTGTGTTTAGAATAAGTTCATACTCTGTATTCTATTCAATCTATTTCACCATTTAAACCTTGCATTTCAGAGAATTATCGTTTTAACTTGAGCAACAAACAAAACCCTGTGAAGAAAGACAGATATATACGAATATGGAATAAAAAGAAACAAAAATAATCACAAAGTATAGATAAATCGTACTTATTGGCTAACTAATCATACTACGATAGTTTAAATCGTCACTTTTCAACAAAATTTCGTATCTACAGCTTAGATACGGGGTTTTACAGTAAAATAATACAGTAGTAGTAAAGGAAGGTATATTGCGCCATGTAGAAGAAGAAAATCATTTTCTAGTACTAAAACGTATAAGGGGATGGCAGGCGAAATATTGAACAGTGACTGATATTTGTTAGATCTTTGAAAGATTTCATTCTTTGCTCTATATCAAGCCCTACAAACACTATACAATTTTGACGGTTTGTTTTGTATCTATTGTACGATTAAGTCCTTCCTTTATTACTAGGAATAAAGATTTTTTAAGCAATGCTTATCAATACAGTCAAGTATAAGCGACAAAGAATAATTAAAAATTCATTCCCAAATCAGCAAAATTTTAATATGATCTAATTTGGAAGCTGTTACCGTCGACAAAAATGATCTTAAAGAAATTATTCGTGTTTAAAACAATAAAGAAACTGTTGAGACGAAAAGAGAAATTTCTGGTCATCAGCATTTTTCTTTTGTCTCAATATTTTCCTAATCTATTTCTATCAGGGACGTTTGAAACAATAACAAATAACCGAATGAAAAGTACGTGCCTGCATAATATTTGTATTATGTATTATTGTAACATGGTTAAGTTAAGCCAAGGTAAGCAATTTGTAAAGGTAAACAGTTACTACATCTGGAAAAGAATTACAACAGAAATTGAGCAAATTTCATACAGATAAGTTGATATCTAGTTATTTACAAAATATAATGTCATAACAATGGAATAAGGTCATTCAAACAGACACAATTCTGATCAAAACGGAGCAACAGATAAAGGGGTCATGGGGGTAACGTCTTTCCAAAATTATATATTTTACCTAATTCTTACCAACTCCAATATTATGGAAACTCATTGAAATTATCACCAAGACGGTTCGAATGAGTACCAACATCAGAGGGTTTCAAAAAAAAAAAAAAATCTAGGACACATTTATCCCATCTCATCAGTTGCTCTGAAGAACAAGTTAACTCTTTCCAAAACAGCCAAATTTTAGACGTTCCAATTTGAATGGAGCAGCAGACGACAAAACGAGTATAACTTTGTGATTGGAATTTGTATATTATAGCAAGGAAAATATTGAGACAAAAGGAGAAAATGCTGGTTATCAGCATTTTCTTCTTTTGCCTCAATATTTTCCCAAACCATTTCTATTAGGAACGTCAAAACCAGGTCTTGTTTGAGAAAGGGTTAACGGTGTTATAAATCTACGTACATGCATTTGGTAACAATTAAGCGATTTACATACATAGTCAAGACATACCCAAACTAAATTTAAGACTAATTATACATATCCGGAAGGACTGAATACTAAACGTTTGAAAATATATACTAAGTAGTAACTAAAATGAAAAATTTTACTTTAAAGTGGTAGAACAAGAGTTTGTTATAGAATTTACTTTAAACGAAAGAAGTGGTTTCATACTAAATGTTTTTATGGACAGCGAATTCTAAATAAAGGTATTTTTCGCCGGAAAGTGTCCAAGTCAGAGATATTTTCATACAAAGAGTATTTGTTTTACAATGAGGTGGTCTCAGAAAAAGGGTATCGTCTTACATTAAGAGAAACAGCTATAATAATTTACTTGATAATCGTTTTTAGTAAGAAAATTTAATTTTCAGAAATTCAATTGCTTTTGGTCAGGAGTATTTTGTCTTGTTTACTTTCAAGATATATTTGTCATTCTCTCCAGATAACAAATCATTGAAATGTTATTTCAAAAGAGGCACTCCGAAATTAGATCAGAAGACAAGAAAATAGCAGCCCCTTATACATTATTTCAAATGCAATCGTCAATAAAGTGTTGGTCCATGGGAGCGATGATAAAAATTCCCATAGAAAAACCCGTTTCAAAGAATGAGATACCTTGTATAACAAAAGCAAAAAGGAAATTACAAAAACGCAATGTCTGCAAAAAATAAAAGGACACGGAAATAGTACATTTCCCCCAAAATAGACCGGTGGTGTAATTTCTGCTAATCGTGTAGTATACAGCGCTTGCCCCATTACCCTCGAAGAGAATCATTAAACTTATTAGATTTGTGCGCCCTTGTTGAACCTAATATCTTATTGATAACAAATATAGATTCAGTCCCATTCATTCCTGCAGAGAAATTCGCCGGAGACTATGGGAAAAAGAAATAAATTTTCTCTTAATAACCTATTGTCGATCATCCGGATGAATATGGCGGCTGGTCATATACATGAATCATTCTCGCAGAATCACGCGCTCCGTGCGAGATTCCAGCTTCTCGTCTCGAATTTGTCTCGCGGCATCTCGAGGGACGCGGAATTTGACATAAAACGAGACTTTAGCTATGAGAGAAAAACGTAGTATGGGATAATGGATTAGAAACCGTCTTGCATCTGACGTTTTCATACAATTATCTTTAACCCTTTCTTAACCATATAGAAAATATGATTTTTTCCAAAATAAGAACTGTTTTGGACAACAACCGGACTATACCATACTAAAATCGATGGGTATACAAGTTAACATATTGACATAGAAAATAAT
Organism: Fragum sueziense; assembly: GCA_963680895.1. Lineage (NCBI taxonomy): Eukaryota > Metazoa > Mollusca > Bivalvia > Cardiida > Cardiidae > Fragum > Fragum sueziense. The sequence goes on from OY804597.1 coordinate 36,897,505, forward strand.
GAGGTGAAAAGGGTAATATTTCTATTAGGAACGACAAGACCATGTGCATGTATTATTTTGGAAAGGGTGAAAGCGTGTAGCCAAATTTCTCATAACATATGCCCTTACCAAAAATAGATGACATACGCAAGTACGCAACTATAAACAATTGGGAAGCTTGCTTCCGGTTTAGGACAATTACTTAACGATAATAATTCTTTTCGGATGATTCGACATAAAATGCAAAACACTTTAGATAGTCACTAACGTCAAATTTTAAGTTTCAATTAGACAGTCAAGCGCAACATAACATTATGCAATGTTTAATAAAATCCTGCTTTTGAAAGGTAAAAATTGGAAAAAAATGAACGTTTCATTTTAAGTCTCAGCCAAAGCATGTGTGACGTGTTCAAGTGAAGAGTTTCAGAATTAAAACTTAAAGATAACAATAAGCTTTCAAAAATAAACACCAATACATGTATCCTTTGGATACTTTCACTTTTATCAGCCCCTTCTGGTTTCAAATACTAGTTAGTAGCTGTTTTTCAACAAAAGCCTCGTTAATGCAGCTTAAAAGAAGCAGCAGGTACGATGTGTTTGTTGAAAAACGACGATATGTATCCTAACAATCAAAACTATTTGGGAAAGGGAACCATGATGTGATAAGAATTCTAATTTCACCCTAGCCTGTTCGGTATAGACAAGACGAACTAGCTCCTAGCCTAGAATGTGGGCGTATTTCGTACAAGTACTCATTATTACCATTGTTACACAGAGAGAAAAAATATCTATCTTTGTGTCTACTTCATTATTGGGGAGCATGTGCCCTCTTGAGAGTTACATTGTAAAATACTTTTGTGAATTTTTTATGAAAAATCAATAATAAGTATTCAACCAGAGTAACACATAAGAAGGGGTAAATGCCAAATCCAAACTCTATTTTGTGGGTACTCATTAGAATCGTATCGATGAGACAATTCCAATGAGCGCCCAGAAAATAGGGTTTGGTGAACAATTTTTGAATTTCTTTCATTGGGAAAAGCCACTTCCCCACTTTTCATTGCCTTTTCTGTATTCGTATTTATCCATAAAATCCTAACAATTTAGGAAAGGGAACTACTACATGATAAGAATTCTAATTTCACTCTAGCCGACTCGGTATTGACAAGACGAACTAGCTCCTAGCCTAGAATGTGGGCGTATTTCGTACAAGTACTCATTATTAGCATTGTCACAGAGAGAGAAAATATCTATCTTTGTGTCTACTTCATTATTGGGGAGCATGTGCCCTCTTGTGATTTATATTTTTGAAAAAAAACCCTGAGAACTTTTGCTGAATCGCAAATATACATACAAACAGAAAAGCAGATAAGAATGGTTTAAAGTGACATTTCACAAATTTTTATATAAATTTTACTCTTATTTTATCTGAAAGAGCATGTTTTCTTATGAAAATTCTGAAAATTTCAAGCCAAATATTGAACCGTTTACGAGAAATATATATTTTTGTGCTACAATTTAACAAATTTTTGAGGACAACAATTCAAATTTATATAGAAATTGTGATTTCTGTCACAACTTTAATCGCGTATTTTTCGCTTATAAATAACAACTTCAAAAAAACCGATAGCATTTCTATGCATTAGAATAAACAATCTTTGCATCAAGACATACTTTTGAAATAAATGTGAAATGTCATTTTAAGGCCGAATCTAAACTCTATTTTGTGGGTACTTATTGGAATGAGACGATTCCTATGGGTACTCACAAAACAGGGTTTGGTGAATAATTTTTCTTATCCTAACAATCCAAACTATTTTGGAAAGGGAACCATGATGTGATAAGAATTCTAATTTCACCCTAGTCGATTCGGTATTGACAAGACGAACTAGCTCCTAGCCTAGAATGTGGGCGTATTTCGTACAAGTACTCATTATTAGCATTGTCACAGAGAGAGAAAATATCTATCTTTGTGTCTACTTCATTATTGGGGAGCATGTGCCCTCTTGTGATTTATATTTTTGAAAAAAAAAAAAAAAAAAAACCTGAGAACTTTTGCTGAAACATTAATATACATACAAACAGAAAAAGCAGATAAAAATAGTTTAAAGTGACATTTTACAATTATTTTTATATAAATTTTACTCTTATTTTATCTGAAAGAGCATGTTTTCTGAAAATTTCAAGCCAAATTTCGAACCGTTTATGAGAAATATATATTTTTGTGCTAAAATTAAACAAATTGTTGTGGACAACAGTTCAGATTTATATAGAAATTGTGATTTCTGTCTCAACTTTAATCGCGTATTTTTCGCTTATAAATAACAACTTCAAAAAACTGATAACATTTCTACACATTAGATTAAACAATCTTTGCATCAAGACATACTTTTAAAATTTGAAATAAATGTGAAATGTCACTTTAAGGCCAAATCTAAACTCTATTTTGTGGGTACTCACTGGAATGAGACGATTCCTATGGGTACTCACAAAACAAGGTTTGGTGAATAAATTATTCTTATCCTAACAATCCAAGCTATTTGGGAAAGGGAACTACTATATGATAAGAATTCTAATTTCACCATAGCCGGTTCGTTATTGACAAGACGAACTAACTCCTAACCTAGAACGTGGGCGTATTTCGTACAAGTACTCATTATTACCATTGACACAGAAAGAAAATATCTATCTTTGTGTCTACTCCATTATTGGGGAGCATGTGTCTTCTTGAGATTTATATTGTAAAAAGCTTTTGTGAACTTTTGATGAAACATTAATATACCTATAACCAGAGTATGAAGAGATAAGAAAGGGAAAATGCATTTCAAAATTGTTATTTCAAATTCAAGTCATATGTTGTGAATACTCATTTGAATTTCCTGGATGAAACAATACCTATGACTGTCCAGAAAATAAGATTTGCTGAATAATTCATGAAATATTGTATTACGAAAATCGATTACCCCCTCTTACCTGAAGCTATGCACATAACCACCCATAGAGGGTACTACTTGAACAGTGCAAACATCAATTTTAAGACAAAATTAAATAGCGCGTTGCTCCTAAATACGATTTTGAAGTTCCTGAAAATGCTTTTGAAATTAAAAAAAAATAAATTCTTTGTCTACCATGACAAAATCAAGGGGGGTTGCAAAACAGTTGTCACAAAAACACAAACATTTTAACAACTTTTAATGTAAGCTGATGGTGATTTCACTGTTGGCCTAATTATTACTTACTTTTTATTGTTGTTTGTTTGAGAAGACCATGTACCAGATTTTACAAAATGTCTATCAATATATTTAGAAATAATGCCCAATCTTAAATTCCCAACGAAGAGTACATTGTCTTTTATACAAAGTATATTGATTTTTGGTTAAGCGAGAAGTAGCTAATCTAACTTCCGTTGGGAAAATGTTCTTAATTAACATCCAAATAGAAAAGAACGAAGCCACTTCCTAATTCATGTACATCGCCCAAAAGTCGTAATTAATACAAACATGAGTGTTTATTTTAAGACTCTAATCAATTCCAGTTTGTGACATTTTAGTGGTTAACGAAGTTAAAGAGATACATGGTATCTAAGTTGGCAAATAATGAAGAAAATCTTTAAATGTTTACTTTTGAATTCTCCCTCTCATAAAAAAGACACATTGTTTAGAGCATCCATAAAACTTCTTCAATATTTTCTACATTTAAGCCGTTTAGTTGAAACAAGCAATATAACGGTGTCTTCAAAATCCTGTTTCTACATTTGGAGTCAACGGAATTATGTTACAATTTCTTCTTCATACATGTACATGTACATTGATACTGATGATTCATATAAAACAGTTAACCAAGTGTTGCATCTCATTATCACTCATATGAACTTACCCGCGGATACATCTGGTGATGTGACAAAGGACGTATTTGTGACTTGTCACGCTAAAAGAAACCTTATAGGAGGTGTGAAAAATATCGACCCTAGTCAGTCTGCGCTGTCCACGCAGCCAGACTAGGACCGATACTTTTCACTTGTATACAATTTTCTAAATCTGGAATGTTTTCCCTATCTTAAAACATGTTCATTTTTCGCGTACAGTATCTGTTTGAACTGTACTGAGTCTGACAAGTTTGTATAAATTTGAATTTTTGGAGTTCGGTAAGGTCCCTTTTAGCGTGACGGGTCACATTTTTTGTTTCTATCCTAATTAGTTTCACTCATAATTGGTTGATATTGCATGCGATGGTTGCTTTAGGTTCTGTGTTAACACGCGATAATTTTGTTGTTATAGAAGGACAAAACTGGAAATATTTTTGTCGCTTCTTTACAAAGGTATGGATTGAAAATTAGTACTCCATCTAATAAGAAATGCAAGTAATGAACAACTAAGAAACAACAACGAACGTTTCAAATGCAAAAAGATTAGAGAGATTTATCATCAAGTTTGTATGAATATCAATAGAATTGACACTGTCTAATTATAAATATGTTATTGAATACATGCTCTTGTCCGTAATTAAAAAAATATCCTAGATAATACGATAATAGAAAAATCCGATTTCTAAACGAAGAAACAATATAATACAAGGATCAATATAAGAGAAAATGACAGTTCCCGGTTTAAAAAGACAGATGTAGATGGCCACAGGATATAGTTTTCTGGTTTTCTCATTCAAATAACAGGGACTTAAATGTGTCAAATACATCTGTCTTATTAAATAGGTCTGGGAAGATTCCAACCGGGACTAAAATGTGTCAAATCCATCTCTCTTATTGAATAGACATGGAAAGATTTCAATTCATATTTTGTAATATCGAAATTGCTTCATCCAGGCATTTTGTCAGTTTTGATATACTTCGGCAATCAATATGAAGTCCTGCATTCATTTTACGTATTTTTGAAATATGGCTAAAATGGTTACCTCATTAATATTTATTTAACCCTTTCCCAAACAGGACCTGGTTTTGACGTCCTAAATGGAAAAGACTTGGGAAAACATTGAGACAAAAGAAGAAACTGCTGATAACCAGCAGTTTCTCCTTTTGCCTCAATATTTTCTGTGCTATATGTTGCACAAATGTTATCTTCATTGACACTCATTTTGTTGTCTACAGCAGCTTTCGAATTGGGATGGTCTATGTTTTGGATGTTTGGGAAAGGGTTAAAATGCAAATTAAATGTTTTGCACATTTCATTTGCCACAAAACCCTAATATGACTTGTAGTTTGATATGTAGTTTATCGTTTTATGATTAGTAGAGCCTAAAACCTTGTTTTTTGTTTGTTCGCTATCTTAAAAATGGCAGAAATTGACGTGACCAGATAGCATCTTTAAATCTGAACGATCTGTAGAATATATCGTGCAAATTTCAAATTTGTATCATTATTTGAAATATTTTACAGAAAATTCTAACATTATGAAGTTTACAAAAAAAAGTTCTAAAGAATGAAGTTGCCGGGTAAAGAATTAATCATTTCCTCTGTAAAAGCATCAAATACATGTATCATGAAATCTAAATAACAATTTTTCGGAACAGCAGCATGAATGAACGAGTCTATCTTTGATATGAAATATGTGAAAAAGAAAACGAATTCTAAAAGTTTACCAGAAGTTAAATTCTAAACTTATGACGTTAACAGAAAGGTTTAAAATGGTGCTGTGTGGTAAAGAGTAAATTATTTCCTCTGTAACAGCATCAAATGCTATGAAATCTGTAGAACAAATTGTCGAAACTGTAGCATGAATGAACGAGTCTATCATTGATATAATTGTAAAAAGTATTTTAAAAAATGACGTTTACAAGAAGGTTTAAAATGGATTTACAGAGGAAATAGTTCACACTTTACCCAGCTACACCACGTAGCTGGGTAAAGCTTAAACTATTTCCTCCGTAACAGCATCAAATGTCATGAAATCTGTAGAACAATTTGTCGGAACTACTGCATGAATGAACGGTTCTATCATTGATAATTGTAACAAACTATACAATCCCGGCATGGTTACGCAACTAACAATTATACTGCCAGGGAATCGATTAAACGTTTACCTGAACAGGAAAAACTATCAGCCATGTGAGCTGCTGCAAATGGAAAGCAAATGCAGACAATTAAATCTACACCATGGTTATTCTACCATTCAATTCATTAATAAAACTTTTTTTTCAAATCTTCATTTATAAATAACACCAATCCAGGTCTTATCCAAGAGATGACCACACGTTTGCCTACATGAGCAGCTTAAAAATTTGGACCTTTTACAGAATCTGTCGTACTTTTACCTTAATTACACCGAGAGAAGAAAATGAAGAATGAACAAAAGGATATTTCTATACGAAGTTCCATAAACATATATCAAATTCAAGTGATACAAATTAAGATACCACTTTTGAAAAGGGGTGACATATCTGTCCGTTTTACAAGTCTAAGATTTATTATTCCTTCATTGGTATGATGTGTTGGGGGAGTAAGATTGTTTAAAGTAATCGATGACACACATATTGTACTAGTTTATATACGTTTCAAAGCTATTGATTGACATTATGTAACATGGTATAACTCCATATCGGTTACAGAGACAAAACCAGAGAAGGGAAGAGAGAGAAGTGCTCGAATGACAATCGAACAAAATTGTGTCATTAAAAACCGATAAGGGATCAATTACCTTGCTGTACGGCATGGCGACTAATTGTTCTGGTTTTCTGTTGCACATAGATCGCAATTTTTATGATTGAATGAGTTTCTCCATTTTATACTTTAAGTCCAATGTCGTGGTATGTGCACTATTTTTTCCCGGAATTTCTGGCTTCAATATTTCACATCATACAACCTAAGCCACCTACAGCTAATCCCACGTAGACTTTTCGTAAGCGAGTAATCCAATGGTGGGAGACAAAGGAAGTTTGTTAGATTGTTACTGTCTTATTTCTTTTAAGAAAATTTACATTCTCAACTTCAAAGTAAAAGTGAACAAAAATATGCAAGTGATTATTTTTTTCTTCGGAGAATCATCTCCCTATTTTTTATACCCTCTCCCTAATCGAATATCTTAAAACCAATCAAAAATGTTTCAAAAGTTTACAGTTAAGTTCAGGTTTTTACAAAATAATCAAAGAACTCCTTAACAACAAAGGGTGAAAACCCATTTTGTAAAGTTGTTTTGTTTTAGCAGCGCTCGTGGATGTTAATTCCAATTTTCAAGTAGGTCGATTAAACAGGATGTCAGCGCGGCATTGAATTACTGGCGTAAAAATCGATGTATTTGAACATGATAAAAATATTCTTTCCATTGAGCTTCGAGAATAGCACCACGTGTCGTCACGCGGTTCCTTAAAACCGGACCTTCCATGCCATGGAAAAAATGAATTTATATCAAAAGCTGTTTCAAATAGCTCTTAAACGTCTTTTATTCTTACATTGTCATCTAAGCCAATCGACCAAGTAACAGAAAACACGACACTACAATAGTACCGGCCGAAAATGACAGTGACGTGGGCTGGTTTTAATACATGTACTTGACAGCCAATCAACTCTGTTCGTATCTGTAACGGTGCAAATCAGGCGAATTGATTTGTTTTGCAGCAGTAAACATCAGCCTACGTCCCTGTCATTTTCGGCTGGGACTATTGTAGTTTATTTTTTTTAAATTATGCTTAAATATTCTTTCAGTGGAGACAAAAACAATTGTGCAGTTCCATTTCGAAAGACACGACAGTAGTGAGTACTGATGAAAATAAAATAAGCGTAGCATTTTCACTGTTTGTTTCATTTTGAACCACTAGTTAGAGCTATACTAGACATGAAGCTAAGGTATGTATGGGAAAGTATAAAACTACTCTCTATTGACAAAAATGTCGACCCAATTACAAAGACAAGTTAAAGAGCTAGATAATATCATGTACGTCTGATTTGAGCTTACAATGACGAGGTAACAATAAAACCTGTAGTGGCCCAGAAAAAAACATGGGTAGGGAATCCCGATATATTGATTTGCATTCTTTTAATTATTTAATTATGTACGAGCTAGATGAATGGAAGAAAGACTTGTCGACAATCCAGCGTGTATGAATATTTTACGCCATTCTTAGCACATGTGACATCATGTTACATTCACATATTAGATACCTACCCGTGTAAACAATTGGTTTGTTGTAAACATGTTTATATATAAACATGTTTACAACAAGTCATATGTTTACATGGGTAGATGCTTTGGGTACAAAACATACAAAACCATACGTATAACCTATCCGTAATTACAATATCGTTGAAGAGATGCAGGCCAGACCTACAGGTGATTTGCATTGCTATATATTGTAGCGTGAAAATTTTTACTGGAAAAGAATTTAATATTTGGTATCAGCATTTTCGTTAAAAAACAAATTTTCTCTAAAATTTGATTCACACTGGACGTCAAAACTAGGTAATGTAATACATTTGTACCGGTATGTTTTAATGTGTATCAAAATTCTTGTAAATGTCCAGTTCTAGTTGCCTGACATATATCAATTATCTCAACCTGACGACTTGATTCTAAATAAAATTCTTCCCTCTTTGTTCAATATTTCAAGGCTTTATTTGTGTTGCTTCAAGGTTTTATTTGTGATGTTGCACATCACTTTTAAAATTTGCCTTCTATAATTCATTTCCGGTTGCGGAAGGCATTACATTCGGTTTACACTTTTTATATGTATCCATCAACGAATTGAACAATGACTTTATGATTTCCATAAAAATGATTCGATTGATGTACGATATGTAATAAACACAAATGTAACTTTTATCATCATGTGATCAAATCAAACGAATCGATTGGCTAACGCTCTGGTTTCCATTATCAAACAAGCACACCGCCCTTGGGATATCTGTTCGTGGCCTGACTGTTTAGACCCCTGGTCCCAACGCAATTATTTTTTCTTATCGGACATTGAAGTTGTAAATGGCCGGGTCATCGATTTATTCTTTGTTTGATGAATGGTTTATGATTACAATTAATTGATTTATCCGTACAGAGTGTGTGGGTTCAACTCACTGAAATATTTCTGCGTTCATGAATCAAAGATGAATCGTAAAGATATGGCATGGGACCGAGAAGTGTGCCAATTGGATGCAAAATCTAAACGGCTCCTTCATCAGAAATATTGTTACGATTCTATAATGCGCTAAAAATCAAATAAGAGAAATATTAAAAAAAGAACTAATATTAAATGAATATTTTCAATTCAACAACATTTTTTTGTTATCAACATCTCCCGATAGAAGTATCTGAAGACCGGTCGGGATTTCCAGATTATTTTTACATATGGACTTATTTTAATAATAGCAGGTGGAAACACGCAAATGAAAAAGAAGCTTATGCCTAATGTCAGCACTTTACTCTTTTTCATCACGTTTTCTATGCATTTTGAGGAATTAACCCAATACCCCACAATGACTCCTTTTGACTCCTCACAAGATAATGGCTTTGGAAAACATTGTGGAAAATGAAGAGATTGCTTGTGACAAGCAATTTCTTCATTTCCCACAATGTTTTCTACCCAATATGACAAAAAAGGTCGAATTTTATTCACTTGAAATTATCGTCTGCATTATCATTGAATTTGGACAGGTCAAAATTTTGTCGTTTGGTAATGGGTTAATGGCTGGTGTATCATTAATACTACGCTGTCACCTGCACCGCGGAATCTAATTTACTATCGTCTGACAAAGTGTTTCCACTCACAGACGATTTTCCCGCGTTGTCGCTATCCATGTTACTATTTATAGTATCAGGGAGACAAACTTGACAATATAGTGAGGAAGATCAGACAAACGTTGGTCACAAATCAAATCCAATTAGAGAAAACCCAGACGACAATATTTTATCTAGATGATACTTTATGCTGCTTTATTTGGGGTCGTAACTACGGAATGGATATGTAATATTTTTTTCATATATAAGATTCTTTGTGTAAATAATTTAACTGAAATATTCTACATTTAAAATCCTTCATGATATTTTGTTCCATGTGACGTTCGCATATCTTCAAGGTAAGGATATGAGTGCTATAATCTAAAATCGGAAAATTGACAAAATTTACAAAAAGCAGTAGAAATACGATCACAATCACGATTTATTCCTGTGTTCAAAGGTACCATTCATCTCATTATTAAAGTGTAAGAAGACATGGAGAAAAAAAGAAGAAATGCTGACGGATAGCTTTTTGTTTTCTTTTTCTTCATCTTTTTGTGTTCTTTTTCTTCATGCGTTTACTATAATTATGTATTTTAGAAGTAATTCGATTGTCATGAATATTTAATCGTAATCTGCAACATGGAATCTAATTTAGTATAGTCTTTACTCACAGACTGTTTTCCCGCGTTGTCTCTATCCATGTAACTATTTATAGTATCAGGGAGACAAACTTGACAATTTAGTGAGGAAGATCAGACAAACGTTGGTCACAAATCAAATCCAATTAGAGAAAACCCAGACAATATTTTATCTAGACTATACTTTATGATGCTTTACTTGGGGTCGTAACTACGGAAAAGATTATAATAAATATATAATATCTGTTTTCGCATGAAAGATTCTTTGTGTAAATAATTTAACTGAAATATTCTACATTTAAAATCCTTCATGATATTTTGTTCCGTGTGACGTTCGCATATTTTCAAGGTAAGGATATGAGCGCTATAATCTAAAATCGGAAAATTGACAAAATTTACAAAAAGCAGTAGAAATGCGATCACAAACACGATTTATTCCTATGTGCAAAGGTACCATTCTTCTTATGATTAAAATGTAAAAAGAAATGAAGAAAAAAGAAGAAAATGCTGACGGATAGCTTTTTGTTCTTTTTCTTCATGCGTATACAATAATTATGTATTTAAGAAGTAATACGATTGTCATAAATATTTAATCGTAATCTGCAACATGGAATCAAATTTAGTATCGTCTTTACTCACAGACGGTTTTCCCGCGTTGTCCCTATCCCTGTTACTATTTATAGTATCAGGGAGACAAACTTGACAATATAGTGAGGAAGATCAGACAAACGTTGATCACAAATCAAATCCAATTAGAGAAAAGCCAGACGACAATATTTTATCTAGATGATACTTTATGCTGCTTTATTTGGGGTCGTAACTACGGAATGGATGTGCAATATTTTTTTCATATAATAAGATTCTTTGTGTAAATAATTTCACTGAAATATTCTACATTTAAAATCCTTCATGATATTTTGTTCCATGCGACGTTCGCATATTTTCAAGGTAAGGATATGAGCGCTATAATCTAAAATCGGAAAATTGACAAAATTTACAAAAAGCAGTAGAAATGCGATCACAATCACGATTCATTCCCGTGTTCAAAGATACCATTCTTCTCATGATTAAAGTGTAAAAAGACATGGAGAAAAAAGAAGAAACTGCTGACGGATAGCTTTTTGTTCTTTTTCTTCATGCGTTTACTATAATTATGTAATTTGGAAGTAATTCGATTGTCATAAATATTTAATCGTAATCTGCAACATGGAATCAAATTTAGTATCGTCTTTACTCACAGACGGTTTCCCGCGTTGTCTCTATCCCTGTTACTATTTATAGTATGAGCGAGGCAAACTTAACGATTTAGTGAGGACGATCAGACAAACGTTGGTCACAAATCAAATTCAATTAGAGAAAAGCCAGACAATATTTTATCTCGGTAATATTTTATGATGCTTTATTTCTTGCACCAATGAAGTGTAATGAACCCTTTGTATCGTTATTTTACGTATGATGTATAAATGATATAATATGATAAAAAATCAAGGGTTTGCTTTTTGTAATTGAATTTTTAAGATGGAAAAGAAACCAATTTTTCTGTTGTATTATTCTAATACGAACTAGGCAGACGACAGTATCTTATCCTGGTAACGCCTTATGGGACTTTATTGGCGGTTGAAGCAAACGAATGGATTTTCTTTCATGTGTCCCATTCTTTATGCAAATCAGACCATTTGGGACCAAAACTGGTAGACTTTTGTCAAAATATGAGGTCATTGTCTGGCGTGGTTTGACCCAAATTCGCTTCCATTTAGCCGTCGTCAATACATACCGATATATCACCGGCTGTATTCAAAATGTTGAGTTCTGCACATTGAATAAATTGTATTTATTGCGTTTTCGAAGATTATCTTAAATTTGTGACTTCAAACATTTCGAGAACCACATGCTCTCATTAAGGAGCTAACAAGGGGATTTTGCAAATTTCCGTAGTACTACTCTTCATGGAATTGGCATTACTAAAAGCTATAAAATAACAAATAGCCATAAAACAGCAAATACATTTATAGAAATCGATCCTATCTTTATATCGTTGCCATGAACAAGTCTATGAATTCTCCGAGGTACGAATAGTAATTTTATTATTTTCTTAGGTCTTCGATTGTTTTATGAAGCCACGTCTGTGAAGCATCAAAGTCCCAGAAGAGTCTGTATAGACGTAGAGGCGGGGTAGGAAATAAACTATCACTAATGCTCACTGGGTCAATATTTCTCATATAACTAACTAGTTCTTCTCCTAGATTCCATGTTTGAGGGACGTACACGCTTTCCTAGAAACATCTTTCGGCATATGATTTGATAATAGCAAGATTGTAGCTTACCTTATGTTGTTTTCTTTCAGGAAAAAACAATAACAAGGAAACACTGTTGTAAAAGAGTAGATGCAGATACGTAGACGCCTGGTAACAAACATAAATAAGAACATGCTAACTTTATAGATTCAAATACTACTTTCTCACTATTTCCTATCACCATTGAAGTATTTCTGGAGTATTGTAACGTTGATTCTGAAATATCAATAAAACATACAGTTTGGAAATTAATTCGTCAAATGACAAAATTACAATATTGTGAATACAACCGATGTACTTCATAAATGATGTGCTTTTAAGTTTTAAAACTGTTTGAAATAACACCAATCGAGGTATTTTTTTTAAAACATATCACTGTGAATAGTGTTAAAAAGACTAGTCTGTTTCTTAAATTTCAACTTAGACAACTTGTCAGAGAAGATTTCTTAAAGTATACAATGTATATCTTCTCAAAGTGTATCTATTCATAAATTCAGTTTATAGATTCATCATGAGTTTTATAAAATCCACCGAATAAAAATACGACTCCAAATAAAATATCATAAAGTATCATCTAAATAAAACGTTGTCTATGTTTTCTCTAATTGGATTTGATTTGTGACCGACGTTCGTCTGATCTTCCTCACTAAATTGTCAAATGTCAAATAAACTATAAATAGTAACATGGATAGAGACAACGCGGGAAAATCGTCTGCGAGAAAAACACTTTGTCAGACGAGGGGATTATTCAGATGACATGAGCTCTATAGTCCGGTTACGACAGTCTACATGTATTTAATTTAAAAAAAAAACTGAAATTGGCGCGATTTCAGATTAGGTCGCAAATATTTAAAAGCGTTGTGGAATGTAACTTTATGACAGAAAAGTCGTGCCTTAACCGTGTCAGAATTCTCAGGCTTGCCACAGTTTGACGTCATACGTCCATACATAAAGTTTTTCAAATTTCGTCTTCGGGAATTATTGGAAAAGACAACTGAAAGACGAAACAAGATCACTGTTCATGTTTTAAAAAATAATGAAACATTGATACTTGATAATTATAAAAGATGTTCTTGTCGGAGGAAGGGTTTAATTTTAGCAGTCAGAGGACTCTTTAAATCGATGTTTGAAATTTATGGACGATAAAGCATCGATTACATCACAGAATGTCGATTCTTTGTCCAACTTTATTGACAGACTTATCTTTACGCTAAATTTACAGAACATCGCCTCAGTGAAAGGAAAGTCACAAAAACATTTGGTCATGACAGAAAAAAAAAGCAGAACAGTTAATCATATCAAAGTGAGTATAGCGAAATAAAAAAGACAGCCTTGTATCGATTAACTCTTTCCCAAACAAGACCTGGTTTTGACGTCCCTAATAGAAAAGGCTTAGGAAAACATTGAAACAAAAGAAGAAACTGCTGATAACCAGCAGTTTCTCCTTTTGTCTCAATATTTTTATATGCCATATTTTACATAAACCCTATCTTTAATAACATCCATTTTGTCATTTATGGCAGTTTTTGAACTGGATCACCCTAAAATTTTGCCGTTTGGGAAAGGGTTAACGAAAAAAAATGCGTTGGACTAGGCACCAGATTATGAGAATCACGTAATAGAAGACAAAATATCATGATTTAATGTAAATTTATGAAACACCGTCTAGGAATAAAAAGTTATTGCATACTAAGAATTTTGTGCTACGTTGTACACAAATCCAATTTTTTATAAGCCCTATATTGACGTCTGCAACAGCTGTCATATTGGAACTGTTCATTTATCGTTTGAGAAGAGGTTAATATAGACGACAACAAATTTAGGCTTAGAGCTTAAATAACCCTTTCACAAACAAGACCTGCTTTTGACGTCTCTATTAGAAAAGGCTTGGGAAAACATTGAAACAATAGTAGAAACTGCTGATAACCAGCAGTTTCTTCTTTTGTCTCAATATTTTCTATGCCATATTTTACACAAATCCTATCTTTTATAACATCCATTTTGTCATTTGTGGCAGTTTTTGAAGTGGATCACCCCAAAATGTTGCCGTTTGGAAAAGGGTTAAATACTCTCTCCCAGTGACATTAATCAGAGTAGGAAAATCGGAAAAGAAGGCAAAAAGACAATCACTATATTACCTTAATTGCGTTTATGAAATGAATAAACATTCCACAATCGATTTGAGGCAAAATGTGTTTTGCCAGTGAATATGGATTTTCCTCTAAACCCTTTCAAAACATGCCTTTGTTCCGGTATCTATAAGAAAAAAGAATGGGGAACCATAAAAAGGAAAATGCTGATAAAGATCACCGCTGAAAATACACAATGCTGATAAGCATTTCCAATTTTCGCCAAAGTTCTGTATGCTATTTTCGCCAAAGTTCTGTATGCTGTATACGGATTATCAATTATTTGTTTGAATGACAATAGTTTAGCGAATAAAGTCGTCTACGTCACAATTGATGGTTTGGAAAAAATGTTTTAAACAGAAGTCAAAGGGTACAGCAAAAAAACGAAATGTAGGCCTAATCATGAATTAACGTCAAGGAGGCGTAATGTCCCGTATCGGGAAAAGGAAAACAGGGTCGTTAAATCATCTCTGAACTGTTTTATGAAATAAAGAGACCCCGACATCGATTCATGCTCTAGCAACGCTGACTAAGTGACTAAAACTTTGAACTTTGAATCTTTTCAAACAAGTCCTGTCTGTGATGTCGATGATAGAAACAGATTTAGCAAACATCAAGGCATGAGACGAAAATTCCGATAGCCACCTATATTTTCTAATTGCGTCAAAATTCTGTTCTAGTTTAATCCTTTCCCAAACAAGACCTGGTTTTAACGTCCTCAACAAAAGGGCATAGCAAAACATTGAGGCAAAAGAAGAAAATGCTGAAAATCAGCATTTTTCTCCTTTTGTCTCAATATTTTCTGTGCTATACTATACACAAATTAGATCTCAATCATCATCCGTTCGTTGTCTGCAGCATATTTCAAGTTAAACCAATCACAATTCTTGCTGTTTGGGAAAGGGATAAGAAAAGTTTAATTCATGAAGTAATGTCTGAGAAATGTCATGTTTCATATAGGAGAAAGTCACAGTACGATCACTAAATTATCTCTAAGTGGGGTTTTGAATTGGATAGACGGTCTAGAATCGATTTACAACAACAAATGTGTTCTATACCACTGCTTTTCTTCAACAATCTCGTAACTACAGCTTTAAACAAAGCTTCAGATGCGAGGTTTTTAAAGAAAGGTGGTGGCAAGATATATAATACATCCTTGAATCACACAGCAAAGCAAAAATAAAGCTTAGAGCTCAAACTATGACGAAGTGTCTACATCCCATAGACATCCTAAATACTAAGCAATGAAAAAATACTATCTCTCTCTTGTCTTTTTTAAATGGATGGACATCCAACCATTGAATTGAGACAGAAATCGTTTTAACAGTAGGTATGAATTTGCTTTAAAATGAGATGACAAAGGCAAAAGAAGTAACTGTGTAAATCTATGACGCTGTGCCAATGTCCCACAGAGCAGAGGTTTTATCGGGGAAAAGATCTAAACTTATAAGGTAGTCTTAATATAATTCTTAATTTTGTTTATGTCTAATATATTCTTTCTTTATGGGAAACTAAGAACCTTAGATTTTCTAAATTTATTGAGCAGCGTCTAGAAGGCGTTATGCTCCGTTTTGGGAAAAGGAAAATACTCTCATTAAACCGGGTTTTTGGAATAAGCAAACAGCCTAAGAGCAATTACGACGAAAATGCGTCCAACATAAGGTTGAGATTTTGAGACGTGTATTAGGCGACAAAAGACAAGGATTTCAGGCAAATATTAAAAAATTTCCTCAGTTTTATATCAATTGTAGATTTTTTTAGATAGAAATTAAGGAACTGTTATACCTACCAATTTCAAGGTTGGTTTTTTTTACATTACGAGTACAATTTCGGGTCTAAGTAGGACTTATGCATCTCACATGGTCTAAACTATTTACTTTGGAACAGTCCTAATGTTAACATTTAGGAAAGTTTTGAAATATGCAGATAAACATTGAAAGCAAAAAACCTACGACATTTATCGGGAAAGTGAAAAGAGGACCAGTAAATCATTCCTAAGTGGGTTTATGAAATATATAGACGGCATAGCATCGATTCAGGACAAAATTGTCTTCAACACAGGGAGAACGTTTCAGACCCCCTGTTACATGTACAAGCCATTTCCCAAATAACAAGCATTTAAACTGTTACAAATCTTTAAGAAACTGCTGTAGATGACCAAATGGATAATGCTATTGATAAAATTTAGGAAGATCTAGATCTACTGTATAAATAAAAATTCATATATTTATCTTAATGT
The DNA here is from genome assembly GCA_963680895.1 of Fragum sueziense. Taxonomy (NCBI): domain Eukaryota; kingdom Metazoa; phylum Mollusca; class Bivalvia; order Cardiida; family Cardiidae; genus Fragum; species Fragum sueziense. The sequence continues at coordinate 36,914,440 of OY804597.1, forward strand.
ATTTGTTATATGGCGCAACTTTCAAAATGAAACACTCTAGAATTTCAACATTTGGGAAAGGAATACAAAATAAACGTTATGCATTCAATCGGTCTTTTTTGACAATTTACAATGAATTCCAAACCGTCGTGTTTTTTACCAAAAACATCGTAACTGCAGCTTAAAACAAGCTGCAGTTTCGAGTTATTTGTTGAAAAATCATCGAAATATTTGCAAAGTTTTGATGAGTCAAGATCCCTTAAGAGTCTGTGAATGATCGTTTAATCTCTTTGACGTAGAATTTTGAAATAATAAGACGGGCTTATATTGATTTCTCACAAAAATGTCTTCAAATAGGCTGCTTGATATTGAAGGCATTGGTTAGTTATATGAAATAGCGTATGGATAGTTTAGTACGAAGGTCGTTTGATAAATTCGCGGAATTATTCTGTAATTTAAATTCGTGATTGAATATCAGAATTAAATCTATTTCGTGATGAATCTTAACTATTCGTTATTAAGTGTGAAAAATATCAAAATGATACGTTCGCAAATAATTTCTACAGATACCATTAGATAAGGCCATGTCTTGCCGGTTGCCTTCAGCCAGAGCGTCACGTAACGTCACACCGCCGTAATTGACGTCAGGTCTGTGAAGATAATAATAAGCGACCCGTTAAGTATTTCAACATTGTTTCCAACGACAGCTTTAAAATTCCTGTTTATGTGTTTGAACAATTAATTGTTTCCTTAACCCAGTCACTGATAAATGACATGATAAACTAGCGATTTTCTTTAGTTCGTCGGAAGTTTCGACATGCTGGCAAAATAAGTGATATTAGATCCGTACTGTCCAGGTAGGGGGCGTGCCTAGCGTTTTACATACACATATTTCTTTCTTTGTTTCGGGATCATGGTAACGAAGCCGCATTTCGCCAGTCGTTACAATTTTGTCCAATGATTTGTCGCAACCAGACTCATACCGTATCAGAAAATCACAAGAATAGTTAGAAGACTGAACATGATTCTTCGGGTCGACGTCTCGTAGAAAACGAGAAGCCAAACTACCGGAAACCTTTAACAGAATTATTCAATTCCCGTAAAATTATGATAAACGACTTATTGAATTCTTAAGAGACAACTTCACTGCAATATTCCGTACAGTCAAGCACCTATCCGCCCTGACAAGCTGCCATTCACAAGCCCTTGTACCCTGACTGACTGAATGGTTTGGTCTCCTTGGACAGTCATCGCCATGTAACGATGTTGTCTGTCTTTAACCATCCATGCCACGCCAATGCAAATGCTTTTCCACATATCGACACATTTTCCGACTTGCCCATTTCTCTTAATGTATCTGTAGGCGATAACTCTAAACAAACACAAAACATCTCGACGGTGCGCCACTAGGTCATCAGATGACGTCAGTAGTTTTCTTCGACGATTTGCTTACGACATGATCTTGAAAACACTGTTTACATGTCAACTTTTTAAATAAAAATGGGAAATTTTCAGAAAATGAGTAAACAATGTCAAACAAACGCAAGCTTATAATTTCCATGGTTCTAGCGCACATTGTTACGGTGCTCAGGCACGCTTTTCACGAACAAAATTAGTTTAAAATTCACCAAAGGCAACGTCGCGTTTATCGGTTGCTATGGAGACAGAAAAAAGTGCATTAGAGTGGGTAAATATTATTGCCGTTTTACTCCCAAATGTATGACATGATTTTCTATAGTAGTATGTAATTTCATTATTTTTGAACACGAAATAAAAAAATGAGAAACAAATTCCGCGAATTTATCAAACAACCCTCGTATTATGACCCTTTAACAAATAGAGACTCTAATATGGAATGCCTAGGAAACATTAAGACAAAATAAGAAACATTTTGCCCTCAATATTTATAGGGCTACAGTGTACACAAATCATTATAGTTTTACATCAACATCCATTTCGATTAAGACTAGTAACTCAAAACACTTTCTTTACAGAATTGGTGAACGAACAAAAATGTCGATTCCTACGTTGAAACATCTTAATTAGCAAAGTGCAGAATGTTCTAAAATTAAAACGTGTTGTATTTCTTTTCCTGTGGGAAAAAACTCTCAGAACATGGTTTCATCTTCATTCATTTCCACTAAATTCGATTAAATTTCAAAATCTGCTGCGGTAACAAGGTTAAAATCGAAGTACAAACAAAATATCGCTGCTTTTCAACGAAGACCTCGTTACTGCAGCTTAAAACAAGCTGCAGTTACGAGGTTTTCGTTGAAAAGCGACACAGTTTTCATAGTCAATGGTGAGAATTCGATTTGTCCGCTTTCAGCGAAACAATGACGTTCTAAAAATATATCTCTCTGTTTACAGTTGTGAATATTTGAAGAGAGCTGTTTGTGAAAAAGACAGTACTATAGGGGCTGTCAACACGAGACGTTGTTTAGGATAGGTCCCGTAAAACAACAACAACAAAAACAACAAAACTTTTTTTTTGAAAATCAGACTAAACACTGGACAAATTACTTTATGAACCTTTTTTACGAAGTACGTTTAACAAGGTGATGTCATTCAAAAATCCTCTTAAAACCTTCTACCAATCTATACAAAAAGCTATTGAATATAAATAGGCTACGTTATTGTTATCTAAATAGGGTTAATCTCAAAATTGTTCTAGGAGTATAACTCATCGGCTTTAAAGGTAGAGTTGTATACAAACACTTAACTCCTTGTTGTTGATATATGGCCTAACACAAACACTTCCTTTTTGGGAATAAAATAATTAGGACATTAATTCGCTCGTATAGCTTACGATAAATGGTTTGGTAAATGTTAAAACTATGTATTTGGATTTTAGTGTTTGTATACAACTCTACTTTTATAACCGATGAGTTATAGAAATGGATAGTTTTTGTTTACAGTGAAATGTGATAAGAAAGTCATTAAATTTGTTTATAGAAAAACTGGTAATGTACAATAAATTTAGACTGCATGTATGTATTATGGATCAGATCTTGTTCTACAAAGCATAGGGAAAAAGGCTTAAAATGAGAAAAAAAATCAACAGAAACTTACTAACGGGAGGGGACACCCCTCTCAAGCCCTCCCCGTCCGCCGCCCCAATGTTGAAAACCACGCGACGCGCCTGAGAATTCATAAAAAATACGCTTAAAACGATTTCCCACACTATATTCTTGACTTCTGTACATGTACTAATAAAACTCGTGAGAATTTATTTCTAGGGCAAAAAGGGATAATGCCATTACGGGGCTTAATTAAAACTCCCCTAACATAGAGAAAATGTAATTGCATATCGACAATTTTCAACCGATTCCCGTTTTCTCTAGTGGGTTTCTTCTCTCATTTAATGTTGTTTAATAATCCTTTCTGTTCCTGATTCGAAATCGTTAACGATGGAACAATCCTAATCAATTTGTGACTTTAGACTAGTCTCTTTGGACTTTTGAGTTCTTAAAAATCCCAAAGTGGAAAAAAATCGACCGTTACTAGTTTGAAAGTTGCTGCAGACGACTTAATAGATGCTGATAGGGAATGTGAACGCTGTAGCAAAGAAAACGATTTAGACAAAAGAAAAAAAGATGATTATCAACGCTTTCGAATTTGTCCTCAATATTTTCACGCGCTTCATAAGCTGTTTATGTTAACCCTTTCCCAAACAAGACCTGGTTTCGACGTCCCTTATAGAATAGGCTTGGAAAACATTGAGACAAAAGAAGAAACTGCTGATAACCAGCAGTTTCTCCTTTTGTCTCAATGTTTTCTATGCCATATTTTACACAAATTCTATCTTTAGTAACTTCCTTTTTGTCATTTGTGGCAGTTTTTGAATTTGACCACCCGAAAACTTTGCTGTTCGGGAACGGGTTAATCACTTTGGCTCTCACATTACGGTCAATGCTTTACTCGTTATCGTACATCTTAAATTTCAGATCACAAAATAGAGAGTTGAAGGGAAATAATATTTTATATTATTATGGTAAAGTTATAGCATATTGAATGAATGGAAAAAATTGCCTTTTAACAGTAATTCTGTCTATTGTTATATATGATTTTTTTTCAAAATTGTCTCTAATCATTTTACAGATGAATAAGAAGAAAATATATTGCCAGAAATCTTTCTCCCGACGAGGAAAATATTATATTAGGAAAACATTAGGGATGGTAACGAGTACCAATTTTACTAATCGAGTACTCGATCACCCTTCCGATCGAGTACTCGAGTACTCGGATAGAAACGTCGTCTTTTGGTTATAGTATCAGTGTTTTCTAACATGTTCATAACAGAAATATGCAGCATATCTTCGGTATAAATATATCTTTAGATAACATTTGATCAGTACTTTATTTGAGAAAAATCGACAATTGTTAGATATGTGATGAGAATTACAGAAAGTGTCAAAATCTTTTCATTAAACTCATGAAAAATGAAAAAAAATCCTTGTTATTCATCTCGTAGCAAAGCGTTCGTAATATTTACACATGTGGTGAGATATACACAAGTCACTATAGACTTAAAGGGAGGCATCGTTAAACTTTCTTGAATTTATTTGCGTGTAATCGGGAATTAGATGCTTTTTGGAGAAACAAATAGCGTATGAAATTTTAACAATAATCCAATAATCGGCTGATCGAATATTGCACTAACCAATCAACTCTAAGGTAAATCTTACGGACGTCTAATTAAAATGCATCGCTCCAAATCGAAGCAAAGGGCGGCGAAGGTGCGAACATTTATGACATTGTTTGACAGCGAGAACAATAGTTGTTGGCACTTGATTGCAAATTAGGACAATATCGAGGGATTAGATAATCGACGTACGACTAGGTGTTACATATTCTACCATTTGCATGGTACAGAGTTGGAAAAGAGCGATCGATATTTTCAACAACTTGAGTTTGAAAACGAATTTTCATTTTTCTGCCTATATTATTTTTTTTCTTTCCGATTACTCGATTAGTGATATTGGTAATCGATACTCGGACGATCGATCGAGTACTCGATTAATCGAGTACTCGTTCCCATCCCTAGAAAACATCAATATGACTAAATATTATTGTCTGACTTTTGCATCTTCTAAATAATGTCATAAAATCTCGACTGCTTTAAACATGAGTAAGACATTTGTCATAAAAGCAACCAGACATTGGCAATATCTATATATTTCGCTGAATCGACTACATCAATCATTATAAAATAACACCAGATTTCCAGTTTTATAAGACAGTAGGTATATTCTGCGATATTTTCTACGTCTTATTGTTTTCTTTGGGTTACCAAGTACATGGACCTTCGATAGGATTGTCATATTTTCACTATTTCATTTCGAAGTTTGAAAGAAAAGCGACCTTTGAATGAAAGCTGATATCTTTGTTCTCTGAATCTATTATTGGCTACGTTAAAAACATAACAGCTTAAAATAGGCTGGTAAATTATCAATTTTCCCAACCCATGTAAAAACTAATTGAGAACACCCCTTTTTAGCCAGAGGATGTAGGTCTAGTGTCAGAGTAAGTACGGGCTAACGTTGGTATTTTCTAAAGTCAATAAAGATGATTCAAATGAAAGTAAGCACTATAGAGACAATTCATATGATCTAAACACAGAAGTTGCAGGAAATGGCCCTAGCTTGGAAGCGGCGTGTTTTGAAGACAAACGTGGCAATAGTCTGAAAGACGGTATCAGCAAGCCGATGGTATAACCAATCACTTTGTTCCCTACACAAGTCTGCTCCTTACGTTGGTAATGAAACATATTGGTAGATGCAAGCATTTGTAAGATAAGATTATCTTCGCAGTGAGGCCTTTAGATGTCAGACGTACATTTATTGACAGGACAGATAAAAACCCGAGGTTTGCCATTTTTCAACTCTCCCAAACTAAATTCTAGTTTGGGAGAATTGAAAATTGTGTACATCCGGTTTAAGTAAACAGTTATTTTTATACCTCATGTTTTTGTAAACAGTTATTTTTGTATAATAAGACGGTGTGTAGACATGTAGATGTTTTTATCTCCGTATTTAAGTAATTATCGTTCAGAAGTAAAAGCTGATTCAAATAAAGAAACAAGAACAAGAGAAAATTCCCATAATCTGAAAGTAGAAATAGTCGTTACTACATATAGAAATGGGTTCTAGCTAAGAAGCATTGTGTTTTCACGATAAATATGGCAATTATCTGACTTGGAGTGTTGAATTAGACGCGAGGATCCGGCCGTCTCGAGACGTTTATATTGATCTACTGTATTCATTTGATTCTGTATACCGCTCTATAGATAGACCAAAATATTATTACCAAATTGGCAAATATAGTCATGTGTCTAACATTTGATAGCCTTCCATAAATCTAGTATTTAAGCCTTGTCTATCTATGTAATCCGATTTTTGCTATATAACTTTTATTTTGTCCACCAAGATCGGCTTGGTGAAAGAAAAAAAAACTAACTGAAAAAATGTTTTCTTATCTTCTTTTCGTCCACCGATGGATCACTTCAGTGGAGTATTTAAAAGATTTGAATTTAAAGAAAGTACTAATATTTTCCAGATTCCCCTTAATGAGATTGACATGTGCCACATTTTGACAACCTTTGCAGTGTTCTATGAATATCCGTTCCATAAATTACGGGTGTGTTCCCGGAACGTCGAGTCGATTTTCTTACCTATAGCGGATTAGGGGGTGCGATACGGGGTAAATTGCAAGTAATTATGACATCAATTAAATATTATCAAAAGACATTTTAAATATGTTAAGGGAGTAACATTGAAATCGAATTTAAAAGGAAAACAACATTTAGTATCAAAAAAATGAAATATAAAAAGGTATTTATGATTTTATTTTCTAAGAAAAATGATATGATGACTATTAAAATTTAAATTGACAACAAAGCAATTGATGTGATTTTTTCAATAATCTAAAATGTGAGGACCGTTGAAATGACTTTTGGCACAAAACTAGTTATCTATTTAGATCTGACATGATAAAAACACCTGAGGAGATAGTTAATAGATCTACAATATTAAAATTTTGAATAGAAATATAACTGCTGAAATAATTGATGTATTCTTCCATGTGCCTACACGAGCAGCTGGAAATTGTCAAGAAAGTCTTGAAGTGTATTAAGATGCTACAGATGACCAAAGTTTTGCTTAAAAATGCCGTAAAATCTTACAAAAAACGAACATTTCAAATTTTGGAAAACAATTGGTAAGTTCTGTACTTTCTACAAACATCTTCATTTGTTGGGTTTACCTTTTCTCTGCCATGCAACTATCAAAATGAGAATCGAAAAAGAGCGATCAAAATAAATATTAATATATCAATTCTGATCTTATTTTGTCAATGTTTCCATCCCAGTAAACAAAAAATCGAGAAAAAAAGCATTCCATAAGTTGATAGATCTAAAACACTGTCAGTAAAGGTTAAATGGGAATTTATTTCTCCTTTTCCATCCAAACTTTTTTTAGCTTAAATTTAACCCATTCACACAAACTGGCGCTTTTTGACGCCCACTAGATAAAAGCTTTGGAAAACATTGTGGAAAATGAAGGTATCGTATGTGCGATCACTTTCTTTACTTCTCACAATCGTTTCTATCCAGAAGGATAGAGCAATGCTAAATTTAATTCTTTGATTTTGTACACGTCTAAAATGTTGCCATATTGTAATGAGTTAACATGCCATAAATAGTTTTTGCGCCTTTGTATATATTTTACCTGCAATAGATGTTAAGCCATGAAAATAGAAATTTCTGTAACAATGCAAAAAGTTATCTCCTATTTCCATTCAATATTTCTTCCTATTATAGTCACTCGACATAAACGCTACCCCCTTCCAAATAGTTTCCCCCTTGGGTAACCCCTTTTCACACATTTCATAAAAGGTGCGACTCGACGTTCCGGGAATAAACCAAATTACGGTGTGAATTTTTGCTGTTAAAATTTGCATTCTATGAAAAAAAAAAATGACTTTGAAAAGAGCACGCCGTAGTTCTTAACAATCCTTAAACCGAAACAGCCATTGTGTTGAACGACCGTTTTTGTCGTCATTTGTTTGTTTGCTGGGCTATTACCTAGTCCAAGCTGGTTGTTCTGTGTAGCAAAAGTAAAAAATGTCAAAGTGCTGTAGACAATATGGCGGATCTGATAAGACCTGACATTCACGACAAATAAAAAAAATATGTCAGGGCTTATAAATAGGACTTCGCTTTAACCCTTTGTCTTGCACTTATATATCTGTGACCTTGACCAATCTGTATATCGTCGATTACGTTCCAATAAGCCATAACTACAGCTTATTCAAGCTGTAGTTACGACAATTTCCAACGTTATCGATAATATGACGAATTGTTTTGGCATGACCACTAAGTGAACGTAATTATGCTGCCCCTGACGCAAAGCTCTTAAAATCAGCCACTTAGGCGAGGGTCAAAATAACAAGGTTAACGAAGGCCTAATTGTACTTAATTGCGAACAAATGATTCTATTATCCCATTTACCGTGGATTCATAAATAACCAATGGACAGGGTACCGAATGGACTTTAAATTTGGGCAGCGAGGACTTAGCAATAATTGTACCCCCGATTTGGGCAGCGAGAACTTTGCAATATTAGTATAATTGGAAACAAGTACATGTGTAGGTTATCACATGTAATCAGTTTCCTTCATGAGATACCAAATAATTTAGTTTACTTTTTAAGTAAATAGAAATGGTTCCGTTTTTCAAATCATTGTGCCTGAGTCATAAATAACCAATGAACATTCAGTTTGGGCAGTGAGGATATTGCATTATAAGCAAAAGGGCATTTTGTTTACAAGTACATCGGCCAAGACTAAACTGCTTCTGATGTAGTTTCAAAGGCCCTATTTGACGCTTCGGCTCAGAACGTCTTTGTATCATTGTTCAACGCAGGTTCGACAATCGAAACTCCTAACCAAGTATTTTGTCTTTGAAATGTCTACTTGAAATCAAGCTTCTAAAATTGAAATAAACGAATCAGATAACTATGATAAAAATGTACTGAACAAATTAAAATTGATATGTAAGTGTCTGGTGAAAATGATATACGGTCCGAAACAAATCATTTCATGGAAAGCTATTGTTATGCGAACCTATTACTTGGTAGCACCACAAATTAATCATAATTTAAAGGAAACGTGCTGATCAGAATAACACTATCGTAAAAAGCTGATTATTTCATAATTACGCAGATTGAATAAAAGTCCTTGCACGATATAAAAGAGCCGATAAGCCATAAAACCAGAATGTCGATGTATTGTGTTATGATTGGAACAATATGTGAATATTATCTAGTTAATGAAAGGATCATAACAACGTCATATTCGTTATCAATTACGATCTACTGTAATTATACTGGATTTCACTGGCACCTTTCTCTTGAATAAATTTAGGACGAACACACAAGCATGTCAGCATTCACATCGAAAATCCCCGAATTAACTCTGTATGTACTTTTATATATGTCTTTGATAATTTGACGTCAGTATTGTAATAAATATTAATAGTCTAACAATTCTAGATATTTGGTAGACGTTAAAATCTTGTGAAATTCTAGCTGCGAACAAAAATTGTATATTCATGTATAAAGGTATTATTATGACATTCACGTGCCAGATAGGTATACATAGTCAGTTACATGATTATGACGAATTCTACGTATCCATGTACCCTACAAAAGTTGGCAATATAGCCTGTAATGGAAATCTGAAAAATCTATGTTTCATATGCAAATAAGAAGCATTCCTTTTAAATACCGACCTAGAATGAACAGTTAAAAATGTACGAAGCATCCCGTTGGTTACGCTTTACACCGTAGTAATAGCTTATTCAAGCTGTATTAGCAACACTATTGTACGTAACCCATGAAATGTCAAGTGACCTTGTGTGGAGTTTTTTTTATCACACACGTGCCAAGATAACTGTTCACACTTGTGGTTCATTACATGATTCTGGTTAACTTTACACTTAACTTGATATGTACCGAACAAATGGAAATATTGACAAATCATAACATTATACATGTATACACTAGCGATAGGAAATTTTGAATTCAGACTGACTGCAGCATGCAGCTAATCATAAACATGTTTTATCGAGTGTGTGCTCACTGGTGGATCCAGAGGTGGGGGTGTTGGGGGTTCAAACGAACCAACTGTGTCCCATTTTTTTTTTATCATTTTTTGGTCTTTTACAATTCGTTTCTTGTTAAAAGCAGTCTAATTCCACCCACCCCTTGAAACCCTTCTAAAATTACTGGATCAACCCTTGGTATGTCAAGTAACCTTGTGTGGAGGTTTTATTATGACACACGTGCAAGGATAATCGTTAACACTTGTGGTTCATTAGATTATTATGATGAATCTTACGCTTCTTACAAGAATTCCAAGAAAATTAGCATTATTACCTAGATCCACAACATGCACCTAGTGTACCAAATTAATCTGTGCACGGGAATTCTCTTAAAAGTTTTAGTTAAGGCTTCTAGTTTACAGACGGCAATAGAAACGCAAGAAGAAGCCTTTTCATGTAAGATTTTTGGAATTTCGAACTAAATGCATTTGTGCATGCGATTAATCAGTTCAGCATTAGAAGCATGCATCGCGAGCAGAAAACATTGACTGAGTCACGGGTCTAAACACGCCATTCCGAGGAATCAACTGTGACACTTTCACGATCATGAAACAGAGAGCGATTTCATTTGATTTCATGTTCAGCCCCATATTAAGACCATCTCCTATCTCCAAACCCTTTATTGCGTTAAAGGCGTGGCCAAGCTGTCGCTACCATACATTGGAACCGAACCAATATATCGATGCTTTTCATCAAAAACCTCGTAACTGCAAGCTGCAGTTACGATGTCTTTTGATGAAAAGCGACCATAATGTAGTTCTATTCCAGAAAAATATTATATTGGATTCATAGAGAGCTACTTGATCAATCATGCATAAAGATCAAAGAAACCATGACTTGACTGAAACCTGTAAGAACTAAAGCATTCATCCATTTTTAAACAGTCTAATTTGTGGACTCAACCGTGACTATGGGAACTGATCATTAACCTTGATGTTTACATTTTCGTGTTGCTCTGAAAGGTGCTCGTAATGAAAATAGACATGACACCATTTATTAATTAAGTTACAAATATGGTAACTATAACTTGTACGAGCGACAGAAGTTGTCAAGTTCCTGAATTAAAAAATATAAAGTTCTACCGTCGCAAAATATAAAATCTGTATTCATCATATTAAACAAAGTAGGCTGACTCACGCGTATGAATACTATTTCGTTCGTTCAAATCAATGACAAAGGGTTACCGATAGTTGTTGGAACAAGCCGTTTTTGTGTCCGTTTTTGTGACGCCTTCCGTAAGAATTGTTGGTCTCGAGTCTCGAAATGAGATTTGAGTGAGTTCGAATTATGCATCGAAGCTTTTGAAACCGTTCATAGTAATGTAAATAAATATAGTTGCTTTTAAAAAAAAAAACCCTCGTAATAACAGCTTAAAACAAGCTGCAGTTACGAAGAATCTGTTGAAAAGTGACGGTACTAAGATAGTTGGCTGACTCAAAAGTACGGGAACCATGAAATTCATCCATATTTCAACGAGTCAATCTGCTGAGTCAAGCGTGACTTTTGAACTCTGAATATTTGATTTCACCTGCCACCATGTTTCCGATTGTCTTTGTTTTAATGTTTTGTTTTTTTTTGATAAATCGAAGACGAACTTACCTACACTTTGCATAGTTTGCATGTCCTAAACTTTAAACGGTCCGCTAATCATTCTGATGGCAAGTATAAAACAGATTGAGCACACGGACATGCATTTTGTCAATTCAATTTGATCATTTTCTGTTGAACATTCACGGTTACATGACTTCGTACATGTACATTAGTTTTACACGTTTGCATGTTAATTGTGAATCAGGCGGTATTAACTTTTAAAACAAAATATTTGTCTGACTGAGGCAAAACGTCCCTTGACAGCCAGAAGTGGCTATCAGCAGTTAAAATTTAACTGCTGATAGCCACTTCTGACTGTCAAGGGACGAAATTTAATAATCTAACGACAGAACAAAAGTTCATGTTTATGATAATCTTTAACGCAACTACTTGCATAAGCGCAACCTCTTGTGGCACTATCACTGTAGGTGCATTCTTTTTTGTCTTTTATTTCTCCTGCATGTCATGAAGAATTCTGGCGAGTTATCACAATCATATCATCAATACTAATTGGATTCGTTTAACTCAATTCTAAGTGTTAAACGGGATAATCAATTATATGTTTCTATAAATAGTTCAGCTAATTTCCACAAGTCATTCTCGGATCCCATGCATCCGAAAATTGATTTATTTTACGGACTGTAAATATTGAGACTATCTCACTCCTGTCTCTACAAATATCATCAACTGAATGGTTCTTTGATAGCTTGATGTGTCATCGGATTTGTCAATGATATAGTCAGTAGAATGTGTAATTATTCGCCGTTTGAGACGAAGTTAGCAGAAATAAGCTTTTGATTGAAAATTAATACATCAAGTACCTGAAGTCAATCCTCATCTATGTCGTAGGCTAGGTGAATGGCAGTTTAACGGCGGTTGTGAAAATGCTACCACTTTAAAGTCAAAAGGTTGGTGTTTTTCGCAATGAATATGTAACAAAATGGGAAAGCGTACACCGGAACTCATTTACCAGCATTGTGACGTCATCCCGTTTTTGTCTTCCAACGCGTGTAAACAGTCTTATATTATGAATTTCAATGATTTCAATTGTCTGTTAAGATTTCGTTACTAACACCAATTGAATATTTGTTTTGCCATGGTCCGGTAGCATTGTTTAAAAATGTTTAGGGTCAATAAATTCGGAGTACCCCTGGTTAAGCAATGAATTGGTTGTATCGCTACTCCGAAAAATGTAAAAGAACGGACACAATGTTGTATTTCTACGTTCATTGACAATATTTGAAGGGTTGGTTACATCTGGAATTCGAGCTATGTGGTGCGCTGTTGAGCACATGTCACGCAATAGATAGACATCACACGCATATAAACCACATGTTACAACAAGTCGCTGTAGTTAGGGTATTTCAAAGGATTAAACCAATCGTTGTACCTTTGTGTTCCGATTTGTGTAGCGCTGACCCATTTTCGAATTTACAGTATTACATGCACTACGCATGCATCTTTTATAATGTTTTCGCACTTGTCAAAATATGAAACATTGTAACTGAAAACAGAATGATTACAGAAAAGGGATTTTCTGCAACTGAAGGATACAATGTTTGTCGTATTAGATTGTATTTAGTTAATAATTGGTGATGAAGAATATTGAAAAAAATTAAATTGAATCATACACTATAAAACTTACAAGTGAACCTTCATTTTTAATCGATGATGCTGTTGTATATTGCTTCTAAGTGCGCTATTATGATAAGCAAAGGCCAGAGGACTCTCCTACCCACCGCCTTATGAAATATGTACAACTTTGACAATATGATATATACAATTATCCAGGAGCTCAAACTATTACTGTATTTATGTGCATAACATCGATACTTTTCAATTACAATATCGAAACTACGAACTATAAATGAAATGTAGTTATGGGGTTTTTGTAGAAAATCGCGATATGCAACTCTAGCATTCCTTCAGCTCTTCGTTTTATTATTCCGTGTCTCACGAGTCCCTACTATATTATTCCGGCACATGTACCATATTTCCCTCGTAAAATAAGCATAACAATGACATATGTTTTACATTATCTTACTTGTATCCACGAGTAATATGCATCGTCGATGAATCAAGCAGTAAACAGCGGCTTGTCATGAAATCTAGCCATATATTTTATCCGGCTAATGCGTTTACAGTAAAATCTATATAACCGAATAATAGAGAAGAATTTAAGGCGCGTTACAAGAAAACGGTCTTGGAAGTCTTCTCAATGTTCAGTAGTTGAACGATTTGACAAAATACAATTATACAAAGACCTGGATAAATGGCCTGTAAAGCTTTTAGGGTTGCCATGTATCTTAGTCTAGATCAGCAGTTAGCCTTATTATAACCTGATCTAGACTGTTGATTCTCACCAGAGTTGCTACAGGTCACGAGTTTGAGTTTATTGGGGTTTTACGCCGTTTTCAACTACCAGGGTCATATCGCGGCGGCTGGAGCGCCTAACCGTGGGTTCCTGGTATTTCTCGCACCAGTACAACCACAATATCCAAACCGAGCCTCCAGCTGCTCTCTCATATAGATGATTCACACCCATTGGTGAGAGACAAATGACTTTTGTCAAATGTCAGAATGGATACTGGCCGAGCCGGGGTTCGAACTCGAGACCCCTGGATTGACAGACTCCGACGTAACCGACTGAGCTATCCGGGCTCGGCACTACAGGTCACGAAGAAGCTAACATTAGAGAACATTACTTATCCTGCAGAGACTGTGCGTTTGCACAAGCTGATCTGGAGTCTTGCTGTCCACAAAAGTTTTAATGGTCCCTTTTCAGACCCCCGCTCATCCCCCCCCCCGTTTCAATTCAAAATGGGTCCTATGTAAAGTTGATTATTTACTAAACGCACCGATATACATGAACACTCCTATGGAAAGTGTCAATATGTTTTTGTCTTTCCTAAAAAATGCGTGGATTTTTGCATGACATGTTACATATATTTATTTTAAAACTGAAATTCTCGGAAAAACGGAAGTATTCTTTCTGCACTGATATAATGTTATTTGCCCATTTCGCGTATGACAAGATCACTCATTCTACTTCCTTGTTTGATATGACAAAATAAACATTGATTTTTGAAAGATTAATGCTTTTGGCTCGAAGAATCTGAAAACTGAAAACATTGTTAAAAGGTCACAAATTTTAATCCTTTGTTGGACAAAAAAAATGACAAGGAGAGAACAAGAAAACATTTTGCAAGCACTGATTTTAGATGAGATTAGATTGAAATAGTCAATTCCAGAAAACAAGAAATGCATTTGTTTCGAACCAAAACCGAAAAAATATAAAGACGATCAATTTAATCTTAGACGTTGGTCGATAAAAATTGATAACATGATATAGATGTAGATCTAAACGTCTTTCTGAATTTTACGATAGTTCTAAATTGTACCATTGCTTTATCAAAAGGAATCCATTGATTTATATAAAGGTAAAGGTAAAGGTTTGTTTATTATAGTGTCACCCCTATATAAAGGGCCAGCCAGTTTTAGCTTATGAGACACTCTCTTTCTCAATACGCAGTACCTCCCGTATATATATGACACATATATATATTTGACACAGGTGGTGGGATTAGTTCCTTATAGAATATAGCGAAGACAAATATTTGTAAAGGGTAACTGCATTGTAGTGCATCGTCTGAGTGCAGTGATTTCTGGCTTCAATCGATAAGTATATAGCCTTGATATGTTGCTATTATTTGTAAACTTCTCCTAAATTCCCTCACAACTGTCTACCCTTTCCAAGCCAAGTTTAACCCTTTTCCATACGTTGCATTTTTCAGACAAAAGCTGTGTTATTAAATTCGATGTAGGTAACAAAGCTATGTGGCAGCACTTTGCGATGTCTTTCTTTAATTATTTATTCGAGCTTTGTTCACATTTATAATACTTTTTGCTAATACATAAATGTAAGACAGTCTGAAATGCTATCTTTTTGTCGTTTGGAATATGGCTTACCGACATGCAATCACGATTTTATCATCAAAAAGTGCGCTTAATGGATTTTCAATATGCAATTTTTCATTAATTATTCACAAATTCCTACGTTGTTGGTACTCATTAAAATGAGTAGCCAGAACAAGGGTTTTTGTTTGAACTAGCAATTTTGAATGGTTTCCACGCCTCTAATATGTTGCTCTGATTTGGTTATTGCTCAACACTATATTAAAGTGCTGTATTGTACTTTCATTGAATTATTTTGACGCAGGCTTTCCTTTCGTGCAGATTCTTAAAATGTCTACATCCGTCTGCAGTAGCTTTCAATTTGGACCACCCTTAAGCATTGTCGTTTGGGAACGGGCTAACACAACAAAGTTAGTACTGTACTGTACTTTCATTGAATTATTTTGACGCAGGTTTTCCTTTCGTGCGGATTAACGTATTACCGACAAATGAAAGCTGCTCCTGGGTCGATAATTCAACAAAACCGTAACAGATGTGACTTTGTTCTACAAATATGGGGAAATACGGGGAAAATGTCGAACCCTTGCTGAAATAAGTCGTGTATAGCTCATAATAAATGAACTGGCAGATTGGACTTTGTTCTACAAATATGGGGAAATACGGGGATAATGTCAAACCCTTGCTGAAATGATTCTTGCAAGAGTTCTTCAATTAGCTAAACCTCTAGACCAGGGGTTGTATTTATCATCAAGTATATCCAAATTGACCTTCAAAATGAGCATAATAACCCATCCAACCGGCCAAGACACACGTCTCGTCCAATCAGATGGCTTGTAATGTAATTTAGATTTAGACATTTAGTGTACACGACCCCTGTTTATACAAGCACTGAAAAGCACATATCTATATGTTCAACAGAAAATCTTGAGGGGACAACAACATTCTAATTTCCATATTTGAAATTCAAATACAATGTACATGATGTTGGTAATCATTTGAATCGTCTCGATGAGACAATTCAAATGACTACCCAAAACATAGGGTTTGATGAACATTAAATGAAATATTGCATTTTCAGAGCCACCATCCCCTTTTATTTGTGGCTTTGTCTATATTCATGAAGATATTAGGGATGGTAACGAGTACCAATTTTACTAATCGAGTACTCGATCACCCTTCCGATCGAGTACTCGAGTACTCGGATAGAAACGTCGTCTTTTGGTTATAGTATCAGTGTTTTCTAACATGTTCATAACAGAAATATGCAGCATATCTTCGGTATAAATATATCTTTAGATAACATTTGATCAGTACTTTATTTGAGAAAAATCGACAATTGTTAGATATGTGATGAGAATTACAGAAAGTGTCAAAATCTTTTCATTAAACTCATGAAAAATGAAAAAAAATCCTTGTTATTCATCTCGTAGCAAAGCGTTCGTAATATTTACACATGTGGTGAGATATACACAAGTCACTATAGACTTAAAGGGAGGCATCGTTAAACTTTCTTGAATTTATTTGCGTGTAATCGGGAATTAGATGCTTTTTGGAGAAACAAATAGCGTATGAAATTTTAACAATAATCCAATAATCGGCTGATCGAATATTGCACTAACCAATCAACTCTAAGGTAAATCTTACGGACGTCTAATTAAAATGCATCGCTCCAAATCGAAGCAAAGGGCGGCGAAGGTGCGAACATTTATGACATTGTTTGACAGCGAGAACAATAGTTGTTGGCACTTGATTGCAAATTAGGACAATATCGAGGGATTAGATAATCGACGTACGACTAGGTGTTACATATTCTACCATTTGCATGGTACAGAGTTGGAAAAGAGCGATCGATATTTTCAACAACTTGAGTTTGAAAACGAATTTTCATTTTTCTGCCTATATTATTTTTTTTCTTTCCGATTACTCGATTAGTGATATTGGTAATCGATACTCGGACGATCGATCGAGTACTCGATTAATCGAGTACTCGTTCCCATCCCTAGAAGATATTAACTACACACTTTATCAGGCGAAAAGCAGTTCAACAAGAACATTGAACTACGTCAGTAGCAGTGGTGGAAACAGAGAGGTGGGGTAAGGTATCAAACAAAACCCCTCTGTTGCCTGGTTATTTCACTGTCATAGGAATTGTGTAATAATAATATTAATAAAACGAACCCCCTTTTTGTATACTCAAACCCCTCTCAGTGATCATGGATCCACCGCAGAGTACGTTAAAGTGACATTTCACATTTATTTTTTCATGTTTTACTTTTATTTTATCTGAAAGAGCATATTGAAAATTTCAAGCCGAAATATTGCACCGTTTACGAGAAATATATATATTTTTGTGCAAAAAAATAAACAAATTGTTGTGGAAAACAGTTCAGATTTATATGGAATTTGTCATTTCTGTCCCAACTTTAAAGGCGTATTTTTTCGCCTATAGATAACAGCTTCAAAAACTGATAGCATTTCTATGCATTACAATAACCAATCTTTGCATCAAGACATACTTTTAAAAAATGAAATCGGAATGTAATGTCCCTTCAAATAATAATTCACCTAATTTAATATTTCCGTTGCCAAACACATCGACATGTAGCAAAGCTTTGTCTGATACCACATGAATTAAAGTACTAAGCGTCGTGTACCTGGGATCCCCACCATGTTTCTTAGAGCAATGAACTGTTACGGAATGTCATAATAATGCCGACCATGTTATGTATTGTTATGCATAGCATTCAGTAACGTAATTATGAACATTCGACGAGCCAAAATACACTGTACAGTGACCGAGATTTGAACTATAAACACTTGAATGATACAATGGATATTTTTATACCATGCTAGATATCTGCAATATATTTTATACATGATTACTAGATCTACCAAGAATCCAAATCACCAACAAAACTAAATACATTTTTAAAGCAAATGCATATTCTTCAACAAAAGAATGAAATCCAATTCTACCAATCAGATTGCTTGAGACATATGTCTCAAGCAATATAATTGGTAGATTTTTAATAAAGGTTCACAGATACAACCAAATTCTAAGCCAAATTTCCTGCTATTTTTCTCAGAATAACATTCTGGTAAAGAATGTCATATGGTGAACACGCTTGATATTGTTATGCATAGCATTCAGTAACATAGGAACCTGGGTACAAATTACATTGCTACTCAACATGTGTTAAATTACGCTGACAACGAATCATAACACTGACTTCATATACCGAATAACATCATAGCTAGCTACTAATCGAAACCATGAGTATGGTAACAACAACGTTTCTTGTATTATGTTTCGACACAGTAAACATCTAAACTACAGTATCATTTTATGTTATCCCAAAGCTGCCTTTGTTTTGACATCCATTACCTAGTGGAAGCTGATTTCCCCATTCATCGAAATATTTTCTGTGTTAAAGTGTCAAAAGACGATTTTCGTTATCATTTTCCATTTTGTTGTCTGTCTCAGCCTTTAAGTTGGACCAGTATACAATGTTTGTTTAGGAAAAGACTAACCAATAACGGGGTTATGACCTCCAAAAACCGAACGATTTCACATCAACAGCATTTCTTACAAGAGCTCTTACAACCTGAAATTGTCTGAAATAGTTTTGTGAAAGATCGAAGTTTAATAAAAGGAAAGGACCGACATACAATAATAAAGTTTGGTCAGTTTGCCACCATAGCCATAAGTACAAATGCGTTTTAATATACGTGTATTGTCTTAGAATTTGAGAGTATATGGAGTTCTCCTAAAAGTGTCACAGCTCAAGGTATTACATTGCAACCAAGCAACAATATTTCACAATTCTTAAAATCACTGGTGGTGACTCGGCCAAAGCGAGGGACGTTTTTCGCTACAGCAAGGTATAGATATTTTGCATTTAAATGTGAGTTTAAAGATAAGTTTTTTCTAATGGCAATGAATTTGTTCTAACAAAAGACCGTCTTTACCGTTATGTATTGACAAACCGTCGGTATTGTTATAAAACTCACAACTACGGCTTTATCGAAGCCGTGGTTACGAGATGTTATAACAATACCGACGGAATACATTGTTCGTGAAAAAACGTCCCTCGCTTCGGCCGAGTTCACCACCAGTGAAAATGTATACACGTACAGGCAAATGCGGCTCCAATTCTCAGAAATTGTCACCGCACACGGGGGTTATGACCGATTTTTCATCAAAACTAGTGCATTCCCCTCTCAGGAATAAAATGACAAAGATCAACAGCCTTTCGAGACATAAAATTTAGTCGAGAGATAAAATTCAACAATGCGCCATTACCTAGCAGAAGTCAGACAAAAATAAAACCACAAGAGAAATCTAATGAAAGAATCTTGTAACCTAATATTTGTGATTCCACGGAAAATCATACAAATATTGAGCGGATATATCACTTGATATAACGTAATTTCTTTTTCCCAAGGAATAGACGAACACAACGAAATTCTATTTTTGCTTATTTCTCACAAGATCAAAATAGGCACGTCTGACACAATTTTAGCAATCATGTATAATCCACATAATCCACTATTGTCATTATCTCTAAAAAAAAAAAAAAAAAAAAAAAAAAAAAAAAAAAAAAAAAAAAAAAGAAGAAGACGGTGTACAAACAAGGAAAAATCAGATTGCATGTGTGTGCATGCTGGACATTTTTCTAGGTTGTTTGCCGAATCGAGTATTTCAGAATGCTTTAACACCAACGGATACACTTTACTAATTGTTGTACAATCATATTTAAAACCAGTCCTAAAATCAATTATTCAGGCAATTTATATTACATAGGATACTCTTACAATGCTTTGAAAATTCATTCGCAAAAAATATGGAACCATTGCATGTAGGCTAAATGTTTTGCTAAATTCTGATAGTGTATGCTAAGACACCAACAAAGCTCTTTTTTGTGATACATTGAGCTAATTGATATTTTTGTTTTGAAACGAAACAATTCTAAAAATGAGTCCATGCTGGTCTTTATTTTCCTGAAACTGAACTTTGATCATGGAAAAAAATGCATCATTGCATGTCATGCTAAAGTTTGAAAGTGTATTCAAGGTCACAAATTACACCCTTTTTGAAGACACTTCCACAGACTAAAAATTAAGACGCTGAAAATACTTTCGAATTGTGTTATTGCAATTACTCAGCCTATGTTATGGGTACTCATTTGAATCGTTCCGAAGAGACGATTCAAATGAGTACCCACATTACAGGGGTTTTGACAAATAAATCATATTTACATACAAAATGTCCACGTGAATTTAGCAAATTTTTGCAGGTTTATTTCAGGACACGAATAATACGCTCTCCGACGGCACCGTCAGACATTTGATAGACGATGTTTATTTCTTCCTGCTTTACGACTTGGAATTAATGACATCGACGGAATTCAAAAAACGACGCAGACAACAAAATGATGTCTCAAAATATCATCTGTAGGTTAACAAAAACCTCGTAATTATATTCTATTCAGGTCGTAGTTACGAGTTTTTATGTAGCAATTAGTCGCCCACCTACGATACCCTGTTTTCATACGTGACAAAAATTTCCAACAAACTTGAGTCAGGAGGTAAAAATGTAGCACATTCACGTGTAGAACAAAACCATAATTATTCCATAGTTCCATACTTGTATTTTATTATTTAGTAAGTACTTGATCATATTTGTCGAAGTTGTTAATGGAACTATTGTTTAATCGATTTGATGAGTGTTGCTTAACCCTTTCCCAAACGACAAAATTTTAGGGCGGTCCTCTTCAAATGTTGCCTTAAAGGACAAAATGGATGTTGTTAAAGATATGATTTGTGTAAAATGTGGCACAGAAAATATTGAGACAAAAGGAGAAACTGCTGGTTATCAGCAGTTTCTTCTTTTGTCTCAATGTTTTCCAATGTCTTCTCTATTAAGGACGTCAAAACCAGGTCTTGTTTGGGAAAGGGTTAATTAACACTTTCCTTAAAATGTCCCGGTTTTAACGTCTCATATCAAAATTGTTTTAGAAAGCAGCGAGACGAAAGAAGAAGATACTGATAAGTGTAGTAGGCCTACTGGGTATGATCTCCATACCATGTAATAGACATTCCATAAGTAAAGTACAGTCGACACTCGATGTGTCGACATCGGATAAGTCGAATTTTCGCCTAAGTCGAAGTTCAAATCTGGTCCCGTCCTCATCAATGGACATATTTTTTTTCCAAAAAAAATAATTTCGAACTGAATATAGTTATTGAAATATAGAAGGAAAAGGATAGAAATTGCTCGAAACGAGCAATTTCTTTCCTTCTCCTACTATATTTCAATAATAACCGTACTTAATTAGTTCCAAAAAACGGTCAAATATCAACTTTATCGAAGCCGAACAAAATCGGATGAGTCGAACTCCGGATATGTCGAGGTATTTTGACGGTTCCTCCGACTTCGAAACAACGAGTGTCGACTGTAGTACTATTTTTGTTGTCTGCATTACTAATTGTTGTTTTCATTTAAGACCAACCTTAAAGTTTGGGAAAGGATGAACTAATGACTATCTGAAATTGACTCAGACAAGAATGAAACATGGAAGATAGTTCACGAAATCTGGGACTTGAATTCGCAATTCATAATTGGCCGGTTTTTCCCGCTGAAATAATAATCAAGATATACCGCTCAATGTTAGAAATTTTTTTGTCTTATGGCCAAGCAAGCATTAGATATAGTTTGAATGCAGACTTTTTGGTATCTTAACAGGTATTTCATTAATTTCTAACTTTTGTAAAATCACGTACGTATTGATCACGTCAAAGTTATATAAATATCAAAACAATTTATCTAAAAAAAAAAAAAAAAAAAAAAAAAAAAAAAAAAAAAAAAAAGTATGGCAGCCAAACATTTTATTCGCTTTATGGTGGACTATATTTTGTGGTCAATGTAAATATGCTCACACGTGTACGTTAACAGTAATTTCATTGCTTTGAAAAAAACAAAAAAAAAAACACACAGCTTGTAAGAGTTTTCATAGAAAAAAATTATAATCAATAATACACCATGTGTATAATCACTTAATACACATAAATCGCGGAGAGATAAAACATTTTGTTCCTTTATAGGACATTGATAATCTTAAGATTTTCCTCCTTCAGTACTTTGAAAGAACAGATTGTCGTCGCTTTTCAACAAAAAACTCGTAACTACAGCTTTAAAGAAAGCTGTAGTTACGAGGTTTTCATTGAAAAAGCATCGTTGTGTGAGTTTTCTTAGAAAAAAATGGTAATCAATAAGTACAGCGTGTGTATAATTACTTAATACTCATTACTCACGGAGAGATAAAACAGTTTGTTCCGTTATAGGACAATGATAATCTTAGATTTTCTTCTTGGATAACTCTGACTATCATCTTTTAACCCTTTCCCAAATAATAGTTCCTGGTAAGAAAAAACACACAACAGAAAAAATGATAATTTTGAGCGACAGGGCGCACATGCTGACAATACCTATTTCCACAATTTGGTATCTACTGATGGATGGGATACCTCTATCATATAGTAAGCTGTAATACTTTTAACATTCTTGTTGTAATGCTCAATCAGAGCGTGCGTTTTTAACGAGACCAAGTCGAGAAAGAAATCAGATTATTGAAAAATGGTTATTAGTACTTTCAGTACTTTGTTAGAACATCTTGTGTGAGCTTTCCCAGAAAAAAGGGGTAATCCATAAGTACACGGTGTGTATAATTACTTAATACTCATAACTCACGGAGAGATAAAACAGCTTGATCCTTTATAGGACATTGATAATCTTAGATTTTCTTCTTGGATAACTCTGACTATCATCTTTTATATCCTTTCCAAGATAATCATTCCTAGTATAGTAAGCTGTAATAATTTCGATATTTTCCTTGGAATACTCAGTTAGAATGTGGCCCTTTTTTAACGTGGTAAAGTCCAGAATTCAGATTGTTGGATAATTGGTAGATTACAGTACTTTCAGTACTTTGATGACACAGCTTGTGCGAGTTTTCCTAGAAAAGGGGGTAATCAATAAGGTATACCGTGTTTATAATTACTTAATACTCAGAAATCACGGAGAGATAAAACAGTTTGCTCCATTATAGGACATTGATAATCTTTTTAGATATTCTTCTTAGATAACTCTGACTATAATCTTTTTGACCTTTCTTAAGCTAATAATGACTAGTAAAAGCCAGTGGGAAACCCCAATACGAACATTGAGCAAAAGGGTGCACATGTTCACATTTCTCATAACCCCATAATATTTTCTACATTTTCAAGCAAAATCATCGAAATTGAAGAAGACGTACGCGTGTCTCTCTTGTTTTTGTTACCCGCAATTTCAACATTTAAGGGGGAATGCTCCAGTTTTTCGGAACACTCGGTCTTTACTGTAGTAAATTAAATGTTTCGTACCAATATGTTTCGCTACCATATTTTCAATAATATAACACATCATTACAATTTACCATTTTCGACGTTAAAAGTGTATTTATTATGCGAAACTGATTTCCTCAAAATGGAAATCGATTATTAGAGCAAGAAAGTTGTAACTGTGTATGCAGTTACCACTGTTTTGCGTCATTTTATTCATGTGTAGCTGATAGAAATTGCTGTAATTCAGAAATAAGTGCGCTGACCTATACATTTTCTTTTTGAATTATTACCAGGACATATTACTTAATACAATGAGGGAGTTTTATCAAATTCTATTATGTAGAACTTGAAATATTTCCAGAAATATGCAAATTTTGACATAAAACACTCCAGCTTCGTTGATCTAACCGAACACGTGAGCATGCTGTTTTATACATTTGCGCGTTTATAGAAGCACATATTTTCGGTTTTCTGTTCTTATTAAATGTAAGACGTTACTTTAAATCCGTTTTCGGGACTAAACGATGAATATACAGCATTTTATTAGCATTTTAGTTACCTTGGAAGGTGCAAGAAATTGTGCATTTTTTCGCTGTAGGGGTATGTGATACAAATGCCTATAAAATTCAAACAAGATCGCTGACCATCCATTTTTATTTTATTTTTCAATTGGTAATAACATGTAATTTCAACATACAAAATATGAATAGATTCTATTATTGGGGAAAAAAATAGGAAACTGGAGCATTCCCCCTTAATAGTACAAAATTTTGTCGATAGATATAGTTCACTGACTTTTTTTGTCTATGTTTGTTGTTTATGTTTATAACCTTGAATTGATATGTAATGCAAATGTTTCTTATACCAATGTTTGGTGCAAAACGATCGTAAGTGTATATGAAATCCATGAGACCTTATATTCATTTTGCGACATGCCATTAATATTGAGACTGAAGGTCATTGTATTGTCTTGTTGGATAATATTATAAACCCTAAAACTTCAAAATAAGGACCAAGATTATTTTTCTAAAAATTCTTTGTCAATGATCAAACCTATTTAAAATTCAAATATGTTGAGAAAGTTTCATTAGAAATGCAGATTCATTGTCATTATCATTTTAAAACGACAAACATTCTTCGGTGAAAATAATTTATAAATAAACACATAGACGAAATAAAGGAACTTGAAAATAAAGTGGCTGTATATATAGTTAAAATCTTCTGAGACCACTTCCTTACAAAGTAAAATGTGTATTCTACCTCTTTAAAGTAAATCTTCGTATTATTTTTGTTTGTAAGTGTATTCAGTCCTTCCGAATTGGGCGAATCTTAAATCATGAGTTAGAAATATTTTGCAACTTAACCCTTTCCAAAACAAATTCTGGTTCTGACGTCCCTACCTAATGTACTTTGAGAAGGAATTAGAGAAGAGAAGGAAATAATGATGACAAAGATTTCTCCTATTCTCAAAATGCTTTCCATGTTATAGTTTATATATGACTTATCTTTTTAACACTGTGTTTTGTGTATAGATATATCGTAGGTGGGATGTCAGAATCTCGTACCTACAGCTTTTCCAATCTGTAGTTATGGGGTTTTGACCCCCATCAGCAATATATATTTAATCATTTTTGTAAAACGCCATTGAATATGAACTGTCGTAAAAATAGGCGTTTAATCAAATATAAACAGTTTAAGTTTAAGTTTAGTTTACACATTTTGCTCCAAAGAAAATCATATTGTTTCATATCTGTTCACATTTGGACTCTTGGCCATCTATTACTATGTTGGTTTTGGAAAGGGTTAAGTTTATATAATACAAAATTGATAATACACGTACTTAATAATTCTTTCCCAAACAATACATGATCTTTACAGTCCTAAGAGTAAAATGTCCGAAAAAAGAATGAATAAAGAGAAGAAAATTGTAATAATCATTACTTCCATATTCTCCATTCTGATACACGAACTTTCTACTGTGTGAAACCTATTTTAACCCTTTCCCAAACAAGACCTGGTTTTGACGTCCATAACAGATAAGACTTGGGAAAACATTGAGACAAAAGAAGAAACCGCTGATAACCAGCAGTTTCTCCTTTTGTCTCAATATTTTCTATGCCATAATTTACCCAAATTCTATCTTTATTAATGTCCATTTTGTCATTTGAGGCAGTTTTTGAAGTGGATCACCTTAAAATTTTGCCGTTTGGGAAAGGGTTATTATCTGCAAAATAGTTAATTTTGGACAGCCAAAAGTGTTGTTTGGAAAAGAATTGATACATGTTAGTTCATAAGATTTGAGTTACCTAAAATCTGAGTTTGGATTTCTAATTTTATCGCAACAGCTTAGTTCATAAGATTTGAGTTACCTAAAATCTGAGTTTGAATTTCTAATTTTATCGCAACAGCTTAAGCACATGGCTGCTGTTGTGAAAGTTAAATGTGTCGAAAGTTGACATCTATCTTGCATAAAACATACTATGACCAAAAAGAGAACTCTATTACTCAACTCCAGAGAAATAGATACGAGGTATTTTGATATTATAAATCATGACTTTTGAATTTATCATTTCATATACAAACTTTGTGTTGTGGGTGCTCATTTGAATTGTCTTGTAAAGACAATTCAAATGAGCACCAACAACATAATGGTTAAAACCCTTTACCCCCCTTACCTGTTGCAATGACTGACTGCAAAACTTGCACATGCTGAGCAAGATAGAAATCTTTTTGAACAAATAATGTCAGGAAATCTTCCATACACTATTCAATACTAAATCTTATCCTTACATACAATACAATTCTTCGTCAAAACAAGACATATATACATATATACGAATTCTTGTGCAAAAGTGGAATGATAGGAAAGAAGTGGCTGGCGTCATGCTTGAAAATTGGTGCTAAAACAAATATATTTAAAAGACAAGAATTTTGAAATGTTTGTGATAATCTATGATATATTTATAAAAGAGCCTTGGTAGATTTATGGGAAATGACCATTATTTCATCCGAGACCGAAAGGAGAAAGTATTTCTCATTTTTTAGAGAGAAACTATGCATCCTTACAACCTTGCTCTTTGGCAAAGACTGAGCTTGATTCATGGTAGCCATAAATGCTACAAGGACCAATTTCCTCATATTATCACACCAAAATTGTATTTCGACCTGTAATTGTCCTATACTAAGGATGCCATTTATTGTTCACGTTTCTCTGATCTCTACGATAACACCGTTTTCAAGTGACGCCAGCCACGTGGTTTTTATTGCTAACACGAAAGGAAAAATGATTATAGAAATACCTGTCTACGAGTTCACGCATACGAGGTCACACGAGAAAAATCCAGTCGCTCAAAAACGTGTCAAAAACACATGCACTCACGTGAGCAATTGTTGTTTATTTATATATATTCCATCCGTTTGTCCATCCGTACCTCCCGATATCGTTCACTTTATTCCAGTGCTCCTTTAATATCGCGTCACATAATACCAAATCACAAAGCTCACTATGTATATCTTTGATCCTTCTGAGTTTGTTAATTTAGGCCAATGTACTTGCGTTTATTATTAGTAGAAGTATTACATGGACTAATTTCTTCTTAAAGTGACATTTCAGAATTTTTTGTCATAAATTTTACTTTTATTTTTATCTGTAAGAGCATATTTCCTTATGAAAATTCTGAAAATTTCAAGCCAAAATATTGCGCCGTTTACGAGAAATTTATATTTCTGTGTTAAAATTGAACAATTTGTTGTGGACAACAGTTCGGATTTATATGCAATTTATCGATTATGTCTCAACTTTAAATGCATGTTTCTTGCTTATTGGCAACAACTTAAAAAAAACTAATAGTATTTCTACTCATTAGAATAACCAATCTTGGCATCAAGACATACTTTACAAAATTGAAATTGGAATGAAATGTCCCTTTAAATCTCATGAATACGATCATCATTATCAGAGAAAAAACGGGCCATGATACTGACCAAAAGTCAACAAATAATAATTATATGAATTGAAATTAGTACCTAAGCCTGAAATATGGTCTAGAAACATATGTCAGAAGTATGCCTAACAAGAAAAGTCAAAGTGTTCAAATGTGAAAACTGATTTGTGAATATAATTTTGAGGTATATGATTAAAAAGTTATTTTAGAAAAAAATCGTTGGAATGATAAGGTTGGTCTTTGGGGAGGTTTTGGAATCGACGTTGTAAATGTAAGTAGGTACAGCTTAAATCGTTTCAATTATATATTTGAGCAAGTATTCTTATGACTGAACATCAGTATTCAATATAATTCTTGAAAGGGTAATTTCTTTTTTCGAAAAAAAGTGGAATAATCTTCATTACTCCCCGTATTACTGAACTCAGAATAATCTTATCGCTTTTGAAGAAAGCATAGAACAAGACCAGCTTGCATACCCGTACAGTCTGAACTTCATCTACACTACGCCGATTGCATTTATTCAGCTCGACAAAGGTTAAAACGAGGTAAAGGGAAAGGAATGCCTCTAATTAATTATGGATTTAGATCAGTCGGTTTATCTATAGTTGTCCACTCATAACAATTGTTAATAATCAACTAGATATTGATTTCACGTACATATCTATAGACCTTTAGAAATGAACGATAATGTGAAAAACACCACAATAGATCTAGGTGGGGCTTTCCAAGAAAATTTGCATTTTACGTGTTTTATATTAAAGAGCTACAGAAAAGAAAGGATATTGGCCTTTAAAAATGAAATGTCTCATGTATCGTTAATCCAATCTATGTTGTCGGTACTCATTGGTATCGTCTCATCGAGACGATTCAAATGAGTACCCACAACATATGGTTTAGATTTGAAGTAACACATCTACAATGTGTTTAGCCCTCTTCTCCGTTGCTTCGATATCATTTTTTTGGAAAAAAAGATGTGAACCTTACTAGTACAATAACATGTTGTATGTTACCACTTTCCATATGTAAGTTCGGAATGTCGCATTTTGAATGTTACTTTTAAAGAAAAATCATTTATTATAAAAAGAGGTAATTTAGCCCGTAAGTTGTTGAAATATAATTATGCTCACGCTGAAGGCTGAATATACTAATAAATTCACTGATTCAAAAGCACTGCAATCGATAATAAAAATCATATTTTAGATCTTTCCAAGAACGTCTATAGAACATGAAAGTTTATTATTATGTTCAGTTTTATATTTCAGACTCAAAAGATGATGAAGCTTTAGTGCCATTACGCGTTGAAAGTCGATTGCTACATACTTGGATGTCATATCGTCGCTTTTCTAAGAAAACCTCGTATCTGCAGCTTAAAACGAGCTGCATATACGAGGTTTTCAAAGAAAAGCAGCGATATGACGATATTTCTTAGTAATTGTGCATGGTGTCATTATGGAACTAAACGTAGGCATATAGGCTCACGCTCTAACATGTCCAATGTATTATTGACAGCACAAAAGATGTAAAACCAGTATCATTGTGTGTTTAGCCCATTACCAAAGGACAAAATTTTGGACTTGTCCAAATTCAAAGATGCCGAAGACGACAATATGAATTAAATGAAATTTCGCATTCTTTGATCTTTCTAGGTAGAAAAGATTGTTGGAAATGAAGAAATTGCTTGTTACAAGCAATTTCTTCATTTTCCACATTGTTTTCCAAAGCAAATATCTTGTGAGGAGTCAAAAAGAATCTCTGTGTGGTAATGGGTTAATATGTTCTCAAACAAATGGTACAAAATTACGATGAAGCTAAAACTAAAATAAATTCTTAGCAGGCATATACGCAGTTTGGCCGTAAGTTGTTCAAATTTCCATCGGCAGCACAAAAGATGTTAAGCCAGTTATATTACGAGTTTAATATCACTACACTGCTTTAATTACAAATTACAAGTATTTGAAATTCTAATTTAAACCAAGAAAAAAGTACGCACAGGCCACAAGTTCTTTAACTTTCTATTGCTAGCAGAAAAGTGCCATTTCTTGTTAAATATCACTACACTGCTTTAATTACACAAAAAAACAAGTACTTGAAATTCTGATTTATATTCGGTTTCAAAGAAAAAAATATGCAAAGTCGCACGTTCGCTAACTTTCTATTGCTAGCAGAGACGATGTTAAGCCAGTGCCATTACGTGTTAAATATCACTACACAAATTTAATTACAAAGTACAGGTAATTGAACGTCTAATTGTCGGGCTTAGTGGTAAAAGTACGCAGAACAGATTTTAACCAAGTGTCATTACGCGTTGAATATCACTTTGCTGCTTTAATGACAAATTACAAGTACTTGAACTTCTAATTTAAATTCAGTTTTCAAGGAAAAAAGAAGTTCTTTAACTCTATATTGCTAGCAGAAAAGATGTTCAGTCAGTGCAATTGTGTGTTGAATATGTCTACACTGCTTTAATTACAAATTAGGCCTACAAGTAATTGAAATTCTAATTTTATTTTGGGTTTCAAAGAGAAAAGTACGCACCTGTTCTTTAAGTTTCTATTACTAGCAGAGACGATGTTAAGCCAGTGCCATTACGTGTTAAATATCACTACACAAATTTAATTACAAAGTACAGGTAATTGAAAGTCTAATAGTCGAGTTTAGTGGTAAAAGAGTTAACCAAGTGCCATTACGCGTTGAATATCACTTCGCTGCTTTAATGACAAATTGCAAATACTTGAAATTCTAATTTAAATTCGGATTCAACGGAAAAAGTACGCGCAGGCCGCAAGTTCTTTAACTTTCTATTGCTAGTAGAGACGATGTTAAGCCAGTGGCATTACGTGTTGAATATCACTACACTGCTTTAATTACAAAGTAGAAGTAATTGAAAATCTAATAGTCCGGTTTAGTTGTATAAGTACGCAGAACATATTTTAACCAAGTGTCATAAAGCGTTGAATATCACTTTGCTGCTTTAATGACAAACTACAAGTACTTGAACTTCTAATTTAAATTCAATTTTCAAGGAAAAAAGAAGTTCTTTAACTTTCTATTGCTAGCAGAAAAGATGCTTAGTCAGTGCAACTGTGTGTTGAATATGTCTATACTGCTTTAATTACAGATTACAAGTAATTGAAATTCTAATTTAAATTCGGATTCAACGGAAAAAGTACGCACGGGCCGTAAGTTCTGTAAGTTTCTATTGCTAACAGAGACGATATTAAGCCAGTGCCATTACGTGTTGAATACGTCTACACTGCTTTAAGTACAAATTACAAGTAATTGAAATTCTAATTCTATTTTGCGTTTCAAAGAAAAAAGTATGCACACGTTCTTTTAGTTTCTATTGCTAACAGAGAAGATGTTAAGCCAGTGCCATTACGTGTTGAATATCACTATAAATAGACATCTAGTCGTGAGACTCGGCGAAAGGTTACGGTATATTCCAATACATGTATATAGGGAGGAGCGCCTATTTTCCACTGAATAAAAGCGAACAATGGCAGGTATTGCGTGCTGTCCGCCATGCCGTGTGAGTTCAGTAGCTGTATCCAGATAGTACTTCGTCGATTTAGTACAGGGAGACGGGTTCGAGTCACATATTTTTATAATTCGAAATCCCCCTTCCCCCGTCAATTTAGACTCCCTGATCTTTGATCATTCACAGGTCGTTGTCTATCTATACACTAATTTAATTACAAAGTACAGGTAATTGAAAGTCTAATAGTCGGGTTTAGTGGTAAAAGTGTTAAACAAGTGTCATTACGCGTTAAATATCGCTTCGCTGCTTTAATGACAAATTACAAGTACTTGAAAGTCTAATTTAAATTCGGATTCAACGGAAAAAGTACGCACATGCCGCAAGTTCTTTAAGTTTCTATTGCTAGCAGAGACGATGTTAAGCCAGTGCCATTACGTGTTGAATATCACTACACTGCTTTAATCGATAACAATGATGCACGCCTCAGTAGAGATTGTTTCTATAAACTGTCCTGTAAACCACAGGCACTCGCAGCTAGTTTAATACAATTCTTATTGTATTGAATTAGAAACGCCAAGCAGGCAGTGTAGTATATGATCAGACTGCACGTATGTGCAGGCTAATCTTGTTCTTTGCTGACTGCCCTAACCACCTGAGTATCTAGTGCTTTGAGATTGTCAAAAAAACTTGCAATGCCCTTCTAAGTAAAGATTGTTTCTATAAAAAGGCCTGGAAACTACAGACACTCACAGTCGCTCTTTTATAATTTGCCGAACTGAATTAAAGCAAGAAAGCAGTGTATGATAAGGTCAGAGCTCCCGGCTGCCAATGCGGCCGTTTAAGGTTGTTTCTAAAACGGGCATGAAAACCACAAGCATAGTTTTTTAAGAGAAAATTATTCACATGTCCTTCAAGCTGTCTGTCCGTTTATTTGTCTGTTTTCTATTACGATAGTATTCATATATACTCTCTTACGAAGCAGAGCCAAATGATCCATTGGTAGTCGATTTTAATTCAATATGGTTGTATACCGGTATACACGGATATATCGGTATTCTTTTTCTGCCTGTCTTTCGGCCATCAAATGGAATATTGTCGAATATCTTAAAAAGAGACCACTTTGTTAACAAGAAATTGTGCGTGTATGCTTACATGCAAAATGTTACATTCAAATTGCAAAGTAGATCTAGACAGATCAAAAATATTTAGAAAATACAGAAGGTCTTGAAATAATTATATGGGCAATGATTACATAATCTTTCCTTCAGCCAGTATCAATTGTGAGATACATGGAGTTTAATATGAATAATTCAAGAACAAGTAGATACTCGTAATATTAAATTAATAAAGATGTAGAAGTAAAAAATTGAATCAAACAATAATGTGCTTTAGTGTGCATCAACTAAGTTATATGATTGAGTCTATTGCAAATCATGTCATCAGTGAAAATTCATATTTTAAGGATTTTAGATAATCAAATGTGTGTTTGAAAGGTATTTCCAATTCTTTAAAGTTACGCAAATTTCTATGCGTACGTCGGCCTATGAAGTTATAATCATTTATTCTTTCATCGAATATCATGTAGTGATTATTTTTAAGGTCAACATGACTTTAGATGGATGCATTTTTAGTCTAAACTTTACATGCAAAGATACTAAAGATATTGACAATTTTCAGGCAATCTTGATAGTGTTACACATATTGTTCTCTTTCTCGCTTTTTTCTAGGGTCGCATAAAAATGAGCCTTATTTCTAGTCCAATTCTGACATTGCACTACAACAAATCTGATTGGCCGGGCATTCGTCTCGACCAATCGGATGTTACCTTTCTATTTAATTAAGAATTAGAAAATTGGAATCACTTTGTTTGTGAGTAGCCTTTGTAGTTCCTTACTTAACAATACAATTTTACAACGTAGTGAGTAGTCTGGTTCCCGCCTCTGATACACTACGTTGTAAAGAGTCTGGCAATACCTGGCAAACCGCGTCCATTGATTGGTTAGTATACACAAATGATGAAACGCCTCGACCAATCAGAGCCGCTCGTTGATGGTCATATTTATGACCATGGAGATTAGCTATTACCGTACCTAAATCCGTAGTAGATTTCAGGGGCGGGAACCAGACTACGTCGTGAGCCGTCTTGAGTTTTACATATCACAATGTTTTAGGTGGAAAGTTTTACCAACCCTTTCCCAAACCAAACTGATTTTGACGTTCATAACTGGAAATAAGTAGACAAGTGTTCGGTGAAAAGTGGAAAAAACCCTTGATTATCGGAATTTTCTCCTCTTTTTCAACATTTTCTTTGCCAATCAGCACTTCTATTGTTATCTGCAAGACCTTTGAACTTCAACAAGCCCTAAATTACGATTCCAATGTTTGGGAAAGGGTTACAAATCGTCGCTTTTCAACAAAAACCTCGCAACTGCAGCTTAGAACAAGCTGCAGTTACGAGACTTTTGCTGAAAAGCGACGAAATATTAATACATAAACGTACATCACATGCGTCCTCTACCCGTTTTGTGAGCATAGAATTTATTGAAATTTTCTGTAATGATCGGTACGGGAATTGCCAGCGTCAGGACCCCCGATATGGCACAAAGGCAGCCGATAAGTTTACCCCACAGCCCCACAGGGACCTGATCCCCGTACCCCACGGTACACATGGTGATAAGGGCCCACCAGAACCCGTCGGGGATACTTTTGATCTGCGACCCCTCAACTTCGTGCTCGGCGTAGAAGACGGCGCTAGAAAACAGCAAAATACAGACGCCCATTGCCACCAAAAAGAGTAACAATCCCTCCAAACTGGCTTGAAATGTTAAAATTAACACTTGTAATCCTGCCGAATGTTTCGTCAACTTGAATATTCGTACCAACCTAACGACACGTAAAAACGCGAGCGATGCACTCGACTTTGACGATTCACAGCTCTGATTGGAAAAGGAATTAAACAAGGTGATATAGTACGGAACAACGGCAGTAATATCCACCAGGTTCTTAAAATCCTTGAAGTAAGAAACTTTGTTAGGACAAGAGAAGAATCGAAGAAAAACTTCCAAAGTGAAAAAGGCTGTGCATATTGATTCGAGCACGAAGAACGGTTCGGAGTAGCTGAATTTCTCCCCTTCTTTGCAAACCTTTTTGAGTGAAGGTAGAGTTTCGATACAAAACAATACGATAGACAACACAGTTATTATCACTGATAAAATTGCAATTGCATAGGCTAGGCATGAGGTCTCCGGGTATTCCATCAACTTCCATACCCTTCGTTGTATTGGGTGTTCGGGCAGTATCATCTCGTCCTTGATATAACCTTCTTCCTTCTTATAATGGTCTATGATATCCTTTTCGATTTCGTAAAAATCCAATTCTGATAGAAAGATGTCGTCCGGGACCGGATCTGGACGCCGTAAATATCCGCCATATTTGTAATAGTTGAAAACAGCTTCAAAAGTCGGTCTATGTCGATCAAAGAAGTATTCATCTCGCTGCTGATCGTAAAATTGTAGACGTTTTTCAGGGTTTCCGAGTAATGTATCCGGATGTTTATTAAGCGTTGAAGCCCAAAGTTCGTAATACTGTCCACTGACGTTGATCGTAATCCTCTCGCACGTGTGTAACATGCACGTGTGCGGTATGGGAATGCTGCAGCCACTACACGGCGACACGAGGTCGCTGTTGGGCGACACGTCCGATTTATCCAGCCCCGTCTTGCTGCCGTCCGACTGGTGAGCCTGGTACACGCATAGCTGGTCCCCCTCGTCACTGTTCATACGGTCCGTCCGCTCGTACGACTTGCGGAACCGCCTCTGGTTCATAATCGAAACTACATGCGCCATCTTCGTGAGCCATCAACTCCGCTAGACACATTAATTTTTCGTTTCCCTGCGAAAATCAATTTCTCCAATTATCCAAAATAACACCTTGAAGAGGGTTTATCCGAGAACGTTCATTTCCTGAAAATCCATAGAGAATAAATGCATTATATTTTCAAAAACGGATTCCAATTTCAAACCCGTATCCAAAGATAACGCTATTTTTGCAATTTTATATCCAATTTTAAAAACAACGCCGCGCCTCTGGAACTAGAAAGCTAGCAAAGCTTATAAAAGCTACACGTAGTTCCTACCCTGAGTGAATCACGTATAAATCCATTAACGGCGAATGTAAACATCCAACTAATAAATCCATTTACAGAATTCTTTGACGGGCTTAATATTTAATATGCTTTTCCGGCCGAGCCGATACAGGTAATGCCGCCTGCTTGTATCCAATAGTGTAGAGAGGGCCGAGTTTGATTGGTGTAGAGCGGTTACTGCTAAGCGGAATCTATCTAACTTCAGTGTTTTCCTCGCCTGCCTTTCACTAACTACCGATCAATAGCTATAGGGGATTATAAGATTCGCTTCAAGAAATATAAGTTTTATTTTGTTGCACTTCTTTTATAGACATACGAAGAATACATATTGAAAAAATGTAAATTAAAGACAAGGAAACAGTTGTTTAAACAAAACAACAGACTCCTTCCAGTAAATCTATTTTTCTTAGTTTTCGCGTGGTAATAAGCGTAACAACAAATTATTCTGTGCGTCACAAATCATAGATGTTTTATATTCTGTTACGGTACATCTTGTCATTTAGCTTGATTACTTGGGGTCTGTTATAGTCCGGGGGTTACATTTAGGCTCTGTATATTTGTAGCATAGCCAAAAAAAATTTTTTTATAAGTAACAGAGTTACAATTAGAGTTACAACAAATTGTTTTATGCGTCACAAATCATAGATGTTTTATATTTTGTTACCCCACATCTAGTTATTAAGCTTGATTACCGGGAATCTGTTATGGTACGGGGGTTTACATTTATGGATATATATGTATATTTGTAACAGAGCCTTACATTAACCACTTTATGAAAAAAGGCTTGGGAAAACACTCACAATAAGTAACAACATGGGGACCATGATGGTCCTAAATCGCTCACCTGACCCAAGCCTGAGTCACAGTCTTGTTCGAGTATTTGAAATTGTGACTTTAAGACTGAAAACAAACTTATGGTCACCAATATTGTTTTGTTTTGATTGGTCACTTAAGTCGAAAACGGCATTTTTGTCACATTCAAGGGCACTTTTTGAACTGAGCAGATCGAAATTCAATCTCATCTTTAAATCTTATGGTAACCAACATTTCATCTTGGTTAGTGAATAATTGTAGATGTTAGAGTGTACACAAAGTCGAAGACAGTCGGACACAGAAATTTTGTCAAACTCAAGGGCACATAACTCAAGACTTTTTTGTCTGATCACAATGTTAATCAAACTCATCCGAGATCTTACAGATCCCAATACTGTTTCCAAGTCGTGTTTTGATTGTAGTCGAAAACGGCAATTTTGTCAAAATCAAGGGCACATAGCTCACGATTTCTTTGTTCAATTTAACTGAAAATCATCCTTATCTGAGATCTAAAGTTTTTTAATACTGTGTCTAACTTTTGTCTTGATTGGTCTATAAATGTAGATTCTAGAGTGTAAACAAAATAGAAAATAGTCAAAACAACAATTTTGTCAAATTCAAGGGCATATAACTCATGAGTCATGACGTTCTTGTCCGATTTTACTAAAAATCATATACCCATAAGATCTTATATGGTCCACAAATTGTGTCAAAGTTTTGTCCTGATTGGTCAATATTTGTAGATGCTAGAGTGTAAACAAAGTCGAAAATAGTCGAAAATGGCAATTTTGTTAACTTCAAGGGCACATAACTCCGGACGTCGTAGTTTGATTAGCCTAAAATCGAATCATTCAAGATCTTATGATCACCAACATTATGGACAAGTTTTGTCTTGATTGGTCAATATTTGTAGATGCTAGAGTGTAAACAAAGTCGATGATAGTCGAAAATGGCAATTTTGTTAACTTAAAGGGCACATAACTCCGGACGTCGTAGTTTCATTAGCCTAAAAATCGAATCATTCAAGATCTTATGATCACCAACATTATGGACAAGTTTTGTCTTGATTGGTCAATATTATAGATGCTAGAGTGTAAACAAAGTCGAAAATAGTCAAAAATGACAATTTTGTTAAATTCATGGGCACATAACTCCGAACTTCCTAGTTCGATCAACCTGAAAATCTAACTCATCCTGGTAGATGCAAGAGTGTTAACAAAGTCAAAAGTATCTATTTTTGAAATTCAAGGGCACATAACTCCTGACTTCCTTGTCCGATCTGAGCCACAATCGATTTTTCCAGAACTTATGGTCATACATGTTTTTACCAAGTTTGGTCAAGATTGGTAAACATTTGTGGGTGCTAGAGTGTTAACACCAAATTGTAAACGGACGGACGGACGACGGACGGTGAGTGACCACAATAGCTCACATTGAGCACTTCTTATTCAGGTGAGATAAAAACAAGCTATGTACACACAAGGAAAACACTCTAAGCATAATTTAACAAATTGTTTTATGCGTCACAAATCATAGATGTTTTACATGTATATTTTGTTACCCCTCATCTAGTTATTAAGCTTGATTACACCGGGATAATCTGTATATTTGTAGAATAGCCGAATTTAGACCATTTTCTGGAGGAAAGAGCAAACATGCTCAAAATCTAAGATCAAGCTAGACACAAACAAAAACTGTTCTTGTGGTAATTATCGTGGTAACATCCCAAATGGTCTACTCCCAATTCGTCTACTGTCCCAACTCTTCTACTTTCATGTCAAATCATCAATAAACAACATTATATTTTGTTTTAAGAAAAGAAGTCATTATATTCACAAATGAAATAAAAATGCAAACATTTCAATGAAAATGATATAATATCATATTCATATACAAAGTAAAGAAAAGTAGACGAAATGGAAATTATGTCCAAAATAGTAGACGAATTGGGAGTAGACGAAATGGGAGTAGACCAAATGGGATAAAACCATTATCGTAACAAAAAATATTTTGAGGGAAAAAATGGAAAAGATGTACTTTTGCATTCCCGTAATGCATTTTTTTCGTCACATAAAAACAATTTATATTCAATCACACGTTGAAAAATGTAATTCGTATTCGTTTAACACGATTTAGCATTCGACGCAATTCATTGAAAATGCTAGAGTCCACAAAATTTTAATTTTGCATGATGTACCTTTATTTGCAAAAGTGCATTGTCTCACACATTAATACATGCCTTTCAAAGTATTCATATCGTTAGGTTTCTTCAAACAGTTTTTTTTCAAGGAAAGATAGCGATATATTTACTCTATCTCGTTTAGAAATAGTAAATCTTGTTTGTGAAACACTAGAATTACAAGATATCGCGTAATTCATCACTCCAAGAAAATTGCTTTTACATAATGTACTTTTAATTTCCCAATCGTATTTACGTCTCCTCGATAAGATCAATATGCTAGACAGGTGCAGTCTAGTCGGTGGTGTTTTTCTCACGTTATGTAACACCAAACTTCTTGAGAATCGCTGCTGCAGCAGTGTTTATATTGTATTGAAATTGGCAAAAAATGCTATTTGGATTAGTCAGTAGATGGTTCCAATAGAACGTTCGAATAGGTTCGAGTACGTAACACATGTTAACGACACCGCACGAAAAATTCCGACGTCGCTTGAGTTCAACCGCATCCCCAAAATATTGTTTTATTTAGAAAGATGCTATTGCCTAACCTTTTAGCTCACCTGAGCAACATGTTCAAGGTGAGCTTTTGTGATCACCCTGTGTCCGGCGTGTGTCGTGCGTTGTGCGTTATGCGCCGTGCGTCGTGCGTTGGAAGTCGTCAACATTTCTTCAAACATCTTCTCCTCCTTAACCACTGGGCCAATCATAACCAAACTTGGCAGGCATGTTTCCTTGCTGACCCTTATTCAAAACTTGTTTTCAAATTTTTGATTTTGACCAGTCTAAGATTTGGCTAGTTGGGAAATTGTTAGATATGTTCAAACAGGGTTCTTTTCAACATGACATTTAAAGGGTGTTATGGTATTCTCATACTAGTATAATTCTAAATATAATTCAAATAACTCAACAATCAATCTGATTGGATATGCATCTTGCCCAATCAGATGGCTTGTGATGCAATTTAAAATAACAAAACAGGTTTTAAACTGTTGATGAATACAGACCTAGCTGACCCTTTAGTATATAGCATATGATAAATGACCTGGCAGAGCATCTCTAGCTAACAGCTCGAGATGCTCTGCCAGATCATTTATTGTGAACTATACCAGCTAGAGATGCTCTGCCAGGTCATTTATTGTGAACTATGTCAGAGCCCAGAGGCCAACTTGAATTGAGACTTGGTTTTCACAATTTGGTGTACTGTGTATGTTTGTAGGGTTACTGAGTAGCATGGGAGCTGCTAATTATATTGAATGGGCTCTAATGCCATTTGCAAGTGATATGACAAGTCGCAATGGAATAATAAAAACTTACTGCAGACAACAAAATGGGTGTTGAAAAAAATAGGATCTGTCAAAAAAGTAGGCGTGGCAGGGCGGGGCTTATCAGACTTAGAGAAATTGTTAAATAATTCTTTGAAAATCTTCTTCTCATTGACCATTGTGTCAATTTTTACCAAAGTTGGCAGAAATGTTCCTTGGGTGACCCTTTTCAAAACCTGTTTTCAATTTTTTGATTCGTCAACAAGTATGTGCGTGGCAGGGCGGGGCTTATCAGACTAAGAGAAATTGTTAGATAATTCTTCAAAAAACCTTCTTCTCATTAACCATTGATTCAATTTTTACCAAAGTTGGCAGAAGTGTTCCTTGAGTGACCCTTTTAGAAACTTGTTTTCAAATTTTTGATTTGTCAAAAAATGTGGGCGTGGCAAGGCGGGGCTTATCAGACTTAGAAAAAATGTTTAATAGATCTAATTCTTCAAGAATCTTCTTCTCATTAACCATTGAGTCAATGTTTACCAAAAAATGCCGGAAATGTTCCTTAGGTGACCCTTTTCAAAATTTGTTTTCAAATTTTTGATTCGTCAAAAAATGTGGGCGTGGCAGGGCGGGGCTTATCAGACTCAGAGAA
The DNA here is from genome assembly GCA_963680895.1 of Fragum sueziense. Lineage (NCBI taxonomy): Eukaryota > Metazoa > Mollusca > Bivalvia > Cardiida > Cardiidae > Fragum > Fragum sueziense. Next base: position 36,954,937 of record OY804597.1, read on the forward strand.
ATTGTGATATAACTCTTCAAAAATCATCTTCTCATTAACCATTGAGTCAATTTTTACCAAAATTAGCAGAAATGTTCCTTGGGTGACCCTTTTAGAAACTTGCTTTCAAATTTTTGATTCATCAAAAAATGTGGGCGTGGCAGGGCGGGGCTTATCAGACGGACAGAAATCATGAAAAAAATCTTTAAAAAGCAACCATTGGTCAAATTTGAACCAAACTTTCAATGTGTATCCATGATTTTTTTATTTGTCAAAAAATGTAAGCATGGCAGGGCGGGGCTTATCAGACTTGGAGAAATCAATAAACAATTCTTTGAAAAAACAAATTCTCCTTAACCGTTGGACCAAATTATACCAAATTATATAGGAATGTTCCTTGGGTACCCCTTTTTAATTTCTGACTCCTCGAAAATGTGGGCATGGCATGTGGGACTTATTCGACTAGGAGAAATGATAGGAAAATTCTTTAAAAATCAACTGTTGGGCCAATTTGAACCAGGGATGTTGCTTGAGAGTCTCTTTTTAACAATTTTATTGTTTGTGAATTTTTGATTTGTTAAAAAATTGAGTGTGGCAGGGTAGGGCTTATCAGACTATAAAAAATCAAAAAGAAATTCTTCGAAAATCAACCATGGGGCTAATTTAAACCAAGTATAGCAAAATGCTCATTGAATTACTCTCTAAAACACTTGGTTATAAATTTTCGATAGGCTAATAAATGTTGATGAGGCAAGGCGGGGCTTACCATGTTAAGTGTATTAATGCTTGTAGTGTATCGTTTTGATGTTTCAAAATTTAATTGTAAAAGTGAATACTGATTTTTTTTTATTTGACTTCATTGCATTCATTGGAAACTATGAAATTCTATTTACAATAATTTGATAAGACATTTGTATATTTGTTTACAACAAAATTTATATTGTACACAATCAGATACACAAAGAACTCAGGTGAGCGATATCAGTGCCTTTCAGGCACCCTTGTTTGTCATTGTCGGACCAGTGAAAGATTATTAAACGGGGTGAATTTTCTGATCAGTATATCAGAAATATATGTTTACTAGTATCTAAAAGAATGCAAAGTGTATAACGATCGCCATCTTACTATGCCACAAAATTACTGTAATTGATGGCAACTATCCGTAATTATTCATTTCATCAAAAAGAATCTACGCTCGACATATGTGCATAGTAATCCAAACATGCATTATTATAATGTAAGATCTGCATACTTTGATAAGCTGTCATAAACATTGATACCATAGTGGGGGTAAAGGTGTCATATAAAGCACCCCCTTTCTCATGACAGTTCATACCAGTAAAGGGGATGATAATCTAGCTATAAATCAGTGACACAAAATTTATAGACCACCGAAATAATGTATGAGAGCCAAGAATGGGTTTTGGGAAGAGTAATAATTATTGGCCATCTTTAATTATTCATCTCGCGCCATTCATTGCTAGTTCATTCATTTTAAGACTTCGCCAGATCAATTGTGGTCGAAATTTACCGTATACTTCAGAGTACTCTTTTTCTTCTAACTCGGTCTAGATGGACATAACTTGGATACCTAGAATTATTTATCAGAATGGAAAGATATACGTCGTAATATATATGTGGCAACAAAATGATATACTGGAGCCCTAAACGAGTTTAGGAAGGGTAAAAAATACTTTAAAATAATTGCTTAATAATTCACATTGTTTCATTCATTGTCCCTTCATTCATCGCAAGACTTCACCAGAATATTTCCGTGTGGAAAAATCTCATATCTGGGATCGAGGGTTGAAATGGTTGGTCTTTTCTAACAAACCAAGTCTTTTTCGCGAACATAGGAAGCAGTATTTTAGGTCTTATTGGTCACTGGTCAGCTTTAATTATTCATTTAACCCCATGCATTACCACACGTTCTTAATATTTTGAGAACTTAGACAAAGCAGTGGTTTTTTGATTACATATAAATAGAAATAATTTGATAGCGGCACCCTTTTCTGTTAAACCAGTCTACATATTCGCAAGAGGATGCCGAATTATCTATCAAAACAGAACGACTTAGGCAGCACCAAAAGGATATATGAAGGCCAAAATTGGGTTTTGGAAAGAGTAATAATTATTGGCCATCTTTAATTATTCATCTCGCACCATTCATGGCATATTTATTCGTTTTCAGACTTCGTCAGGGTTTAGGGAGGTAGGATAATGGTCTGGGACCAACACAAAATACTAAAGCCTTTTTCTCACAAACAAGAACAAAAAGGAGAAATGCGGAAGTGATATCTCAAGACTTCAAAATATTAATTTACAAGCAAAATGATATATGAAAGAGCTTTGGGAAGGGTAATAATTATTGGCCTGTATTTATTATTCATCTAACATCATTCCTGGTTTCTTCGTTCATTATAAGACTTCGTCAGATTGTAGGGGAAAGGATAATGTTCTGGAACCAACACAAAATGTTAGAGTCTTTTTTTCACAAACTAGACCAAAGAGTGAGAAGGAGGAAGTGATATTTCAAGACAACAAATATTAATTTAGACGCAAAATGATATACGAGGGCCAGGAATGGCGTAGGAAAGGTAGTAATTATTGGACAGTATTAATTATTTATATAGTACTATTCATTGCCAGTTCATTCATTTTAAGACTTCGTCTGAGGGCATTTGGAATACCTCGGATAATTCCATCAAAGATCGAATCATTGACTCGGAAGTATGTGTAATAAAGTACAGTTTTCGAGGTCATCCAAATGAACAACCATGGCAACTTGCGGGACTTACAGGTTGTAATCATTCTAAAAAGAGAGGACACTGGAACTGCAAACAATTCATTTCAGTATCATTGTCGCTTTATTGTTGACATTAGTTACAGAAGAACGATTTGTGTTATTGTTGTTGTTCTATTATATTTTATTCTATTCATAGTCTGAAAGTAGTTCTTCGACTTGCATCCAAGGTATGATTCGACAGAATTGTCTGTGTTTAGGGTGGTCACACTTTTTTTCCAAAAGTATTCCAGCCCCTACAAAATATATACCAGCTTACAGAGAATATTGAGAGAAACATAAAACTGGTTGAATTGTGAAAATCGAACATTGCGTTATGGAATAATGCTTATTCAGATTTTTACAAAGGGAAGATAATTCTGCCGAATTACTAGTACGTTATTGTTAATTTTTCAAAGAACTTCTACATATTATATATCATTTTAAAGGTCTGAATGAGAGGAACTCAAAACTGCTTTTAAAATCGGACATTTATTAAAATAGGTACGCCCCTTTGAAGTTTTACAAAGGATGGCATTATTCTACCAAACAATTTAGGCCTACTTCTTCAATTTCTACACAGCAGCAATAATTGTTACATTATTTCAACCCTTCCCCGAACAAGACATGATTTTCACGATCATATAATGAAAAGGTTTTGGAAAACATTGAGACAAAAGAAGAACATGCCGATAACCAACATTTTCTCCCTTTGCGTAAATATTGTCTTCGCTTCGTTGTGGGCATGTCATTTCCGTGTCATTGCCTCCGATAAAAACAAGATTTTACGACATACAAAATAGGAATTTCAAACAAAAAAAAATAATTAAAACTTTCAAGTGATCGATTATTAACATTATACATCTGGTTCGTGAGGAAACAGCCTTTCAAAACATTGACCAAAAAGAGCACCATACATTTGAACATGTCCATTTTGCAACCTGTAAATTCAATCTAATTAAATTTTTGGCTGCCTCTCCCTCCCCCGAACAAGACCTGATTAGACCTGGTTTTGACGTCCTGAACGGATTGTATTGAAGGTGAAAAGATTGAGGCGAAAGAATCTTATTTTCTTTTACACTCATTCTGTCGCCTGTCACAGCTTTCAAGTTGGATGACCATAAAGTTTTACTGTTTGGGAAAGGGTTAAATGGATGTTTAGGAAGCCCATGAGAAACGCCAATTTTGTAAATCCCTTTGGACTGAGCACGAAGTGCTCAAGATGAGCTATTGTGGTCACTCACCGTCCGTCCGTCCGTCCGTCTGTTCGCCTATAATTCCTTGAAACACCTCCTACTCCTTAATCATTGGGCTGATTTTGACAAAACTTTACAGGAATGTTCCTTGGATGACCATATTGAAAAATTGTTCGCGATTTCTTGATTCGTCAAAAAATATGGGCGTGGCAGGGCGAGGCTTATCGAACTTTGAGAAATCATTATTTCATTCCTTACAAATCAACCATTCTGCCAATTTCAACCAAACTTTGCAAGAATGTTCTTTGAGTCACTGTCGTCAACATTTATAAATAAATTTTGGATGAATGGAGTTTAGACAGAAATTACCGATAAATCGCGGGGAATTGAAAAACACTTCCCATTGTTAAAGCCTTTGCGCTTGAACGCGCTAAACTAAAAGCACAAAATGTTTTATTATTTGAATAGATATGATGTTGAAGAAGACATATATATGCTTTTCTAGGATTTTTCTGCCGCATAGTTCTTGCCATTTGAAGCCGAGTAAAATGTCCTATTTTGAATACCTAATCATCCACTCATAATTCATCGGTTTCGTATTAACATACACGGATGAATAGATCTATTTTCCCTCTTTAATTTGATATAAGATTTATGAAAATCCGTTTAGAAATGGCAGTGCCAAAGCAATTTTATCACACATACCCACGCGTCCTTCTAAGGTAACGACCGAGTTAAAACAAAGAAACGCAGAGTTGACCCACTTTTTCAAATAGAGATTTAACACGAAAAGAAAGTGTATAAGGTAAAAGTATTTTATCATAATAAAATATAACTATTTAGTTTTAAGTTTTTACACATTTTTTGGCAATTTAATGTGTTATTTAGGCTGAAAATGCCGTTTGTAAATTACTCGTTTTTACATAGAATCAGATACAGGCAGTATTTTTAAAACGAGACTGTGACCACACTACTGTGGTGTTCCAAATGCGTCTGAGGGTAGGCTGGTAAGATAATTGTCTCATTCGACTCACATCGGGTGTTTTCGAACTCTCAATATCCCTCTTAGTCCGGCAGAAAGAGCACCTGACCTGGATTTAAATACCATAGAAAATATTTTTGTTGTTTCTGAAAGCTGACATGGTGTAGTTATGAAAAATGGCGGGTATTAACCGGGTACCCTTGAGCAACTCTTAGAAATCAAGATGGCGTCCAAGATGGCCGAATGCCATGGAACACGATCATATATCTGATCAAATGGATACATTTATGACATAAAATTGTTAGGACATGTCCAGAAATGTTAAGAAAGTACCTGTAATGCAAATAAACAGTGAAAGTTCCAATATTAAGTGGTATTTCTACAAAAATCTGGTAAATTTGTAAAATCTTACCCCACCCACCTCATTTAACATTGAAAAATAAAGTTTCGCATAATACTGTTAACATTTGCTTTAATCTATTGAAATAAATGCTCTGATTTTTATCAAAATTATGAAATTAAATATTCGCAATGATAATTGAGGCAAAATTGCGTCTCTAAGAATTCAAATTGGCATCCAAAAATGGCGAAAAAAGTGATTTCTTACAAAAATAACAAGTGCAGTGTATTGTCTTTTGGTTGTCTATTACTTTTTTAGAATAATATATAAAAACATATACGACGTACATATATGTGAATACATGTTAATGTACTAGTACCAGCAGCTTAATGCATTCCTTATTTACATACAGAAAAAAGAAGAGATCCTATATTTTACCCCACCCACTCCAATTTTCAGTATATGAAACTCATCTCAATCTTAATAGAACCGCAACTAACAGACTTAAGCAAATCATATTCAACATCCATTTAGCAGAGCTTAATACAAATTTAATATGTTTTACCATAATATCAGACAGAAGAATGCGTCTTTCACTCTCTAATCTCTTTGCAAAACAACCCATGGATTTGCTGCACACTAGATGCGACGTCTGTCATTCTTTGTAAATAACTCTTTTTTAAACCACCTCTGATAAGAAGCATGGATATTTCGAATTTTATGACAATAACAATCCTGACAATAAAGGTTTATGATCGCTTGATAAATATCCACGACTGAAAATAAACTCTTTGTCAACTCTGATAGGTTGCTTTTGAACACATTATAAGACGATCTTCATCATTCGGGTTAAATTCCTGTAAATTCAAATGCTGGTTCTTTCAAAGACCATAAAGCAAATTTTAGTGCACCCAAACATTTTCTATAGAATTATGTCAATTGTAACTAAATGGTTGCATACCTAGGCATTCGTTCACTTTGAAACAAACACAAGTTTAGGATAAAGTCATCACACAAGACATTTACTGCGTATTTTCTCGGTATGATGAGAAGTCAGGGATCGTTTTCCCGCCAAGAAGCATCCTGAACCACTTTCCTTATTGCGTACACAACACATGCTGTTTCCAATAATTTGTTTTCTGCAGCGTAGACCTTGAATCGTTGCCTAGATTGACTTGATTTCACTCTGCTCTAGCTGGTTCATTTAAGGTGACAGTTGATCACGAGTATTATACCGACATCTATCAAACCGTGCTTGTACTGGTCCAACATATCAGTCGTTGCTGGTAATAGACTGCAACAAGCAACTTTAAATGATTCACAAAATAGACAATGTCGTCATAGCTGTTACAATTATGAGATAATATTGAAGTATAAAGATGCATGAAAACGTTATGTATCTAGGATTTTAGGTATAAGATTAAATTAATTCGATTTCAAGGAGAACCAGTTCTGTGTAACCTTAAGTAGTGTTTCATGCACCTTTACCTTACCTCCTGAAAATCAACGCAATTGATATGGCTACTTAAACATTCAATCAATTTACAATGGCTTAAGAATGAAAGCCAAACAAGTACTTAAAATAACTAAATTGTGATCACTAAGACATTAAATTTATTTTGGCACTAAATATACATCGAGCAGTTACCGTCAATATATACATTAAGAGGCAAAGTTGTGACATGTCACAAAAGAGATCATATGGGAAGTGTGAAAAATATTGAATTTGATCAGACTACGCACTCCGCGTAGACTGGCTAGCATCTCAGCTTTTCGACGAAAGGTAATTTACTGGATCTAGACCTTTTCATATACATACATTTCCCAAATTTAACACTGGTTGTTGTCTGCTTATTCTGAATTTTGTTTTATTGTCTTTCCACAGGGTCCCTTTAGCATTACGGGTCACAAATTATTTTTCATATCATTCTGTTTGCTGAGCACATATTGTTATAAGATGTCTTAAGACCATTTAATGAAATTGTATCAAGGACAGTAATGCTTTCAATTAGTTTTTTCCAATGGGTGTAGAAGATAAGATGGTAAGTTGATATGACCTTGCAGCTTCAAGCCCATAAGAAGCAAATTCATATGGGGGGGCTAAGCCCCTGTCCATGCAGGCCAGTGTCTGAATACTGGAGAGGCTTGAATGCATTTTCCTTAACTTGTCAGTTTACAATAAGGAAATTTCGGCATTTTGGCCAACTTAGGGGGCTTAGCCCCACTCTCCCCCCCCCCCCCCCCCCCCCTCATTTTCTTACCGGCCTGGCCGTTTGGAATTGACTCGTTTTGTAGAAAAATCATTCTTTTATTGAGGACGAAATTACTTTTTCATGGATATTGTAAACAGATAAGAGAGCGCAAAGACATTATTTTTTTTTTCAATTTCAAATCCAAAGCCTATGTTGTGGGTACTCATTTCATTTGTCTGTAGCAAACAATGAGTACCCACACAATAGGGTTTTATGAACATTAAGGGATATCTTGCATTGTAAAAAGCCAATACAACCTGTAATCTGTAGCCCTGTATAAATTGTTTACAAACCGTTAGAAAATGTGTAAAAAAGATGTACAAGTCTTACAAAGTATTTTGAAAAGGCGGCTATTCTGGAAGTCATTTCAAGTCCTCAAAAACACTATATCATTTAAAATTTTAGTTTATTGTGCAGTTTTATTTTCTTGAGTGTTTTTTTTTTACAAAATTGAATGAATAGTCAATTGTTGTACATTTTTGAAGATTTTTTCCTATGCTAAATGTAGTGGGTGGGGTAAGATAGTGCAAAAACGCTATATTCTGGTACAAATTTCACTAAATTATATAAACTAAAGATCTAAGACGCTCTTAGCAATTCACATGAATGAAATGAAATAAGTTATTGCCATTTCAAAGACGATTTTAGAACACTTTTGATGTTTTTTTTTTAAACCTAAAACTTCATAATCCGCCATCTTGGACGCCATCTTGATTTATGAGAATTGCTCAAGGGTACCCGGTTAATACCCGCCATTTTTCAAAACTACAACATGTTAGCTTTCAGAAACAACAAAAACATTTTCTATGGTATTCAAATCCAGGTTCGGTCAAAAAATGCCATTTTTCTGCCGGACTACTGTTGAATTAGATAGCCATATTGTACAAATTTGTACATATTGCTCCGCACGCATAACGCATGAAGCAGGCCACGCATCCGTTCAAAGCTAAATCTGAAAAAGACATTGAAATCAATCAACATTGATTTAAATGATGTGATTTGCCTACTTATATCATATCATGTTATATTTTGCCGAAAAAGTATCTATTGCGCTTGAATTACAACGTTTTCAATACGCGTGTGTTATTTTGATGACGTCATTTACGAGTGTTTACTTTCACGTTAAATATGGTGACGTCCATAATACGACCGATGTATGTTTTGAGCCCGGAAACGTGCTGGGTGGGCAGAAAGATAGCTGTCCATGACAAACTTGAAATGTGAGCTACATTCATTTTCTCACAACCGGCCAAAAAAGCGAAAATGGCAAAGTGATATTTCAAGATAAATTTATACATGTACAGTAGCATCAAATTAATATACTAGAGCCAAGAAGTGGTTGGAGGAAGGGCAGTAATGATAGGTCTGTATCAAATGCTCATCTCGACCAACTCATTACTAGGCTACTTTAAAATTCCTTATAAGAGCCTTCGTCAGAAGGCAGGCGATACGAAAACAATCTGAACCCAACAAAGTATGATCACAAAGTATCCCAAAATTAAAGACATTCCAAGTAGGTCGGTCAGGCTTGAGGGTCAGTACTTTTCATTAAGACACATTCATTGTCCCCTTAAATTATTTTATACGATACAAACTTTTCTATCTTAAAGGGGGACCTGCTAGTACTTTTCATTAAGACACGTTCAGTGTCCCCTTAAATTATTTTATACGATACAAACTTTTGTATCTTAAAGGGGGACCTGCTAGGCTGTCGAAAATGCAAATGGCACAAAAATAACAAACCAGGTATAACGTATGAAATTACCAACCTGAAGGGGTAGATCATTTATGTCCATTGTAAGCACTCATCTACTCTCCAAAGCCCGAGGTCTATTGATTAACCATCAAATATTACCTCTGCCGCGTTTGGTACACAAACAGCCTATTTGGTCGTCATAATCTAATTATAGCACATCATTTGAATTATCGAATCAAAATCATTTAGTTTTATCTTGCATGATCATTACGTATACATTACGTCGCTTCTATTTTTGGCTGAAGCCGGTAACATTTGAATTATCGAATCAAAATCATTCAGTTTTATCTTGTTTGATTACGTATACATTACGTCGCTTCTATTTTTGGCTGAAACCAGTAATTTGAAGCGTCAGCCAATGAAAGTTTATATCAGCTTTTTAAATTGTTTTGTTGTGTAAAGCCAACGATTGGATACCGAAATCCCGCCAAGGCCCCGAGATTAGACGTGAAATGACCCCGCGGGAACAGAGCATCATTATATCATAATGGAATGAAGAGAGAATGTGCTCTGTTCTTAAGAGAGTAGCACTCATCGAGCTTTATTAAGTATTAGAATCCAAGTCAATGAATAACGTGCCGATCCGCATTTTATTGTCCTTGTTTTTGTTTTGTAACGGTTACACATGCCCAACTTTCAAAAAGCAATTACGTCAGAGGTACGTCATCTGTGCTCAGCGACATTCAACACACCGTACAACCGGCTGCGTCGAAAGTCAGCGAAGACAGATTCGGAATCTGATGTCAGGTGCATGGTAGGTCAAATTAATTTACTTTCATAAATTTAAACGAAGGATCTTTGGTATTCTATAGTTGATAAATACGCGTATAAATGTTCAGTGCTTCTACAAAATATATACCTTTCCACGCATCCCTCGCAAATAAGCTCGCAGCCATCGCCGCAGCCGGTTGTACGGTGTGTTGATACCGCCGGAGTGTGTTTCGTTAACCTTGATCTTGTCTCGTTTTGAAAAATAGAATCTGTAAACACGCTTGTAAAGGATTGATCTATAGCAAAGGAAAGATGGTTATTCGCCGTGATTGAGGTTTTTATGCATTGCAAATTGTTTTCCATGTACAAATATGAGTTCCCGAATAGTTCGGAAGCATAAAAACCTAGCATGGGCCCCTTTAAGGAGAGAAAAAATAATTCAGTCTTTCATAAAACAGTAAAACAGCCCACAGTCTTATATTCCATAGGTTTGTCAGGGTCAAGACATGTTTTGACTTGTCAAGACACCTACAATATACGTTGACGCCACACGATATATGGGTAACTCGATACATGCTTTTATATATTAATGAGAGAAAAATTTCTTCAGCCTTTCATGAAAGACATTCCAAGCAGGCTTGTAAGGGTCAATACGTTTCTGCAAGACATGTTTTGACTTGTCTTGACATTGACACCTTCAATATCGCTGCTTTTCAACAAAAACATCGTAACTACAGCTTTGAATAAGCTGTAGTTACGATGATTTTGTTGATAAGAGGCGATATACGTACATTGACGCCACACTATATATGGGTAACTCGATACATGCTTTTATATATTAATGAGAGAAAAATTGCTTTAGTCTTTCATGAAAGACATTCCAGTACAAGCGCCTTTGAACCAACCCGGGTAGAATCAATTAATTCATCAAATATTTATAGAGTCGTATTTTTATATGAGACTGAAAAACAAGTGTGCCCATCCTTTAGAATTCCACTGGAAAACAGGTGTTTATTATTCACATTGTATCGTATTAAACTTGCTTGGCTATCGGACTGTGCGGTTGTGTGTTTGAGTTCCGCTCGCAACAAGATGCATGACCAAACAAGTTATAAATGTAACAGCCAAAGCGTCAATATGCGTGAACACAGTAAGGCAACACAAGAGAACACATTGTCTATTTGGAATTTTTAGTTATTCATCCAACATTCGTTCCTTATTCACTTTCATACTTTCAGATACATTTTAGCCTGGGTCTGGACCCTTGTTTTATTGGAGAACATAATGAGTACAGATTACACTGTGCATACAGGCCTCTATGAACGGCGGAGCTAGGCCCCCTAAAATTGGCCCAAAATGTCGAAATGTCCTTCTATTACACTGAAGACGAAGGGAAGATCCAATTTGGTCCCTCTAATATTCAGACACTAGTCCAGACAGGGGTTTTAGCACCCCATAAAATATTGCTTCCTACGGGCCTGGCAAATGTATGTACACTCTAATCAAGAGCAACACTGTTTTCTGTTAGCTTCTTCATAACAAGTGACAATTTTGAGATCAGCAGCATAATAAGACTGCAATCGGACATATATCTAAATTCACGATGGAGTTAAATGCCACAATGATTCTATTTAAGATTCCGACTCAAATTCATTTGAGCCCGAATCCGGAAAAAAGTCCTTTAAGGCTTTTGAGCCCAACATGATTCAGGACCAGCCTGCTACACGCAGGCTGATAATGAATCATGATGGTCTCCGAAAGCTTAGTTTTGACCTGTAGCGACTGTGTGACAGCAGCATGGATCCCGGTCAGACTGCCATTAGACATAGGTTGATCGTGATACACGGCTGTCTCAAATGCTATGAGGGAGCTCTTTCCACATACTGGCCCATTCGTTGTCTTCGTGCCATAATATGGTTGTACATGTGATTGGCTATTTCTCGGAAGGCATGCATATACATGTTCGGGCTCCTGAAACCATTTGAGCCGGGATCTGGAAAAACGGCCCTTATAGCAATTGAGCCAACAATGTTTCAAGACCAGGCTGTTCTCAAGTGCTGTCTGACAGGGATACATGTTGCTGTCTTACAGTTGCTACAGGTCACAAAGACATTATTGGAGACCCAGGTGGTTCATGATCAGACTGCATGTACATGCAGGCTGATCTTGAACCATGTTGGGCTCAAAAGCCTTAAGGGACGTTTTTCCAGATCCTGGCTCATTTGTTTATGTGGACGACATAAGTTATGCCAGTGTCGTATCCTAGCCAACTTTACACTACGATGCTGTTACAAGGCATTGGTGTTTCATAAACACATCTTGTTTAAATTTTGTAATTATTGATGTCATTTGACATGGCACAGCTTAAGCTTGCATTATCCTATTGCATGTGTACTTTTCTCTAAAGTAGTTAAGTTATATTTTCTGCAATTCCTTTCATATCCTTATGCTATGATTTAAGTATCTACGGTGTATGTAAGGCTATTTGCGAAATATTAACATGCTTCGCATAAATGTCAAGGACATGTCAAATGAAATCAGCACTAAATACTTTGTAATATATAATATGACAAGGCCATATTTTATACATCTGACCAGCAAACTCATGATATATTTAAAATGACCACCGGTCAGCGAATTAAGTTAATGATACCCTTATGCCTAATGGATACTAATCATCGGTAATTGATTTATAACGATGGAATTTACGAGCAATTATCGTACGAATATTATAGCAATGTAGGCCTACATGTACATTTGTACTTGATATCCGAATATCTATTACAGAATATCACTGCTTTTCAACAAAAACATCGCAACTGCGGCTTATCTTGAGGTTTTTGTTGAAAAGCGACGATATACTGTTTATGTCGCAGTGAGACGTGAAACTGCCATCAACTTTCCGTAGTTCGATTCATCCGACTTTGTTCGATCATGACACGATTGGTGTGAAACTCTTTTTGTTGCTTCTTTTCAAATAGATACATGCAGGCTTGTTGTTGAAATTCAGAGGGCAACAATGCGAAGTTTGATCTGGATAGGCCTATTTGCATTTGTTGGTCGCAAATGCTATATGGGCACTGTACCATATCAAAGCTCAAGTATTTACGTTTGGTTTCTTGATGACAAACGCTGCAATGGTAATAAGCTGCGTGACTAATACAGTTAAGGTATGCAACCCCTAATAAGCACCAAAGAGCCATCGGCGAAATTTGAAAAGTACCAGTAATTCCTAAACTGTGTTTCATTTCCATTCCAAATATAAACATATAAACACATTTGCATTTTGGGACGATTTAGAATTTTGAATTAATGCATATTTATGGAAATATTTGAAAAAAAATGTTCAAAATTACCTCCATTGAATATGAAGTAATTATAGTAAAATAATATTTGTATTTTTTTTCTTGAAGCATAATCTTGTCGTTGCTTGTTCGACTCACCACTTCTCAGATCTTTCCTGGAGACGAGATTTAGAATCAATTTATGAATCCTTTCCCAAACAATTCCTGCTTTTTTGAGATCCCTATAAAAATGGAAACATTTAAATTAACTAGAATTTTCTCCTTTTCGCTCAGAATTCTATATGTTCAAACAAATGAGATTATGACATCAAATAATTTGCCGTTGAAATAAAACCAAAATACATTTACATGTATATTACACAATCTGAAAATAAAAATAAATAACCAAATGACTTTACTATGACTACCCACTGCCATTGCGCACGATGTAAACAAGTCAAATAGGGTGTTACTAATTGACATAATATAACCAATTAGTTACAGCTAATCATAGATCACTAATGAAGGCCAGTTGGGGTCCATTACTGTGAAACATTATAAGACAATGTGCGTCATTCTTCGATTAGAACAAGATTGTTGTTAGATATATGTATTATACATTTATTATGTTTATTCGACCTTCGCGTACTTTTTGCAGTGGTGGTTTATTATTTTCGAGGAACAAAGGCCATGCGTTTAGTCAGTGGCGGATCTAGAGGAGGTCGGTGGGGGTTCAAACGAACTCCCTTCTGAAGCTTAACTATTTCATTTTCATGCAGGAATTCAGTCAACCTTTTGTAATACTAGGAAAATGAAACATCCAACACCCCTCATGGAAATCCTAGTTCCGCGGCAGATAGTGTAAGTGTACTTCCAAGAGAGATGACTTCTCTCAAAATGCTCTCTGGCCTAGACTAAAATAAAAGTCAATACAGAGGGCAGCATTAATGATCACCAATGTTGAAAAAGAAAACGATAGTATATACTCCGTAAACATTGACCTGAGCCTGTTGAATATGCAATGTGTAATTTTTATGCGAAATTATCACTCTCCAACATATGTTGGCACGAGAAGCATGTACAGAATACAAAGTCACAATGCATATGGAAACTATCGACTCTGCTTGACAGTGACTATTGCTGGCGAGTATCGATTATTCCGTGTCACAATTACCCATTTCATATTCTCCGGTATCAGGTCAATATTTACGGAGTATACCAAGCAAATAATTTTGGGAAAAATGAAAATATTTAATGTCGGTTATCAGTATTTTCTCAATTTTCCCAATCAAACAATTTGAATTAAGGGAAATATCATGACAAGTATTTTTTATGGCAATACGATATGTTTATTGCGAGACCATCTGTGTACTCTACATAGCTGAAATTATTTGCTCATTAGACCATTCCTCTAACCTTGACTCACGTGTGATCTATAATCACTGGGAACTTACCGACATATTCTAAACTGTCACACAAAATAAAGTGTGAATTCGGTTACAGGAAAATGTTTTCCTAAACAAATTGATATCATAATATATGATATCAAAATTTACATTTAACCGAAATTTGGGGTCTGTCCCTATATACGAGGGACGGTCGGAAAGTAGTTGGACTTTTGACTAGTTCTCTAAAACCATTCATTTTTTTAACAAAATTCTTTCTACACTGTTTAAAGAAATTATCCATCTATGTCTATGCATTTTTACCATCTCCGTAGGAGCTTTACTATTGCCACTATTAACCATGACGTAGACCCACTGTATTAGGTACTGTGTAACCACCGGTATCAAAGGCGCCCTGGTCTCAAAGTTCTTCTCAGCAAGCATTTTCATCAGTTCTAGATACAAATAAAAGTCGTGTGGGGTAGGGCCTGGGCTATAAGAAGAGTAAAACAACTTTTGTCATGGGTAATATTTGATAATCTCCACTGTAGATGCGGTGGTATGGGAGCGTGCGTAATTGTAAAGTAGAAAACATTTTTCTTTGCTAATCTGGGACGCGTTTACTTCAGCATGTATTCTTTGGTTTTTTTTTTCGGAATTACTTCAGAATTGTACTTAGCAATGACAGTTTTTACCATTTGACATGAAATGACTAACTGTCAGACCTCGTGAATCCACAAAAGCAACAAACATGACTACCAGCCGAATGTAAAAGCTTAATCTATTCAGAGGTGGGGAACCAGCTCGTTTCTATGACTGCTGTGACTGCGTTTTTATCCCAAGTTCGGAATTATGAACCATTATTCAATTGTCAGTGATAATGTAGTTCAAAAACTTAAATTCTTCGCGATTAAAATGACTAGACTGTTCTTTTGTTTTGGTTACCCTTGTTGTTCCTCTAACAAATAGCCTATGGTACATAAAACCCCTATCACATATAAGTGGACAGAATATTGCATATATTCAACTTTCTTTGAAAATAAACTGACCACATTAATGGCAAATGGATGTAGATTTCACCAATATATAATGTGTTGATACAGTTGCAAATGGAGAGACAGCAGCACGAAAAGTCCAACTACTTTCCGACCGTCCCTCGTAGATGTTGTTCTGGTCCATGAAACCACCATCTTTGCAAGGCGAGGGTTACCTCCACTTTCTTCCTCACGAACGTAACATTGCTTATACGTTCACTCTATTTATCCAAGCATTCTAACCTAACAGTTAACAGAAGATATTGTCTATATGTGGGGAAAATTGGCTGAGTGACAAAGCTCTGGCTCAGATATGAATTCAAATAACGTTCCTATGGGATGTTCTAAACAATTTTTGTGAAAATGTTTCTAAATTGTATGAAGAGTAGGCAAACCCCCTAACAAAAGTCAAAAATTCAAAACTTGAGAGCAATGAAAATTACTTTCCTTGAAATCGCATATTCGCACCATACAGATTTCGTTCCATAACTGATCACATAGGCCTAGTCCATTACCCCCGGTCTTACCTTAAAGACTCATTTACATGTGGCGTGACTCATATGTGACTATTTTCTTGTGTTTTTTTTATCCGAAAATACAGTTTCCAGATACAATAACTTTCTAATTTTGACTTTTCCCCTGAGATATACGAGTTCGTGTAATTTCATTAAATTCAAAATGCCAGACCTTGTCTTTTGTTTAACGAGTCCCTGGCATAACCTTTGTTTTAAAAAGGGCATTGTTTCATCGACAATATAGCTCACGATAAATGACCTGACAGAGCATCTCTAGCTAGTAGCTAGAGATGCTCTGCCAGATCATCTATCGCTAGCTACACCAGCCACCATTACATAGGTTAAATACATGTCTCGCGAAATCAAGCTCTTTGACAAAAAATCCAAGCCAAACTAAAATGAAATGGGTGGTCAAATAACGGAGCTTCCATGACAATTTGTCAAAGAACAAAAACATTAGACCTATATGTGAGTCTCCACATTTTAGTTTGGTAATATTCATTTTTTTAGATTCGCCGAGCCATAATTCTGTGGCATATAATATATATACAAGCTAGATCAGATCAAGTGCTCAATGAAAAACTATTGTAACTACCTATTTTTCAGAAATACACTTTTTTTTTGCATTTTCTGGATCATCAAGAAGGAACACATCATGTGTTCTAACATTAGGTTTCAATTCTGTATACTTAAAAGGATATTGAGAATTTTAAAGAAAAAATCTTCTATAACTTTGAGAGAGTCAAGAAAAAAATTCCCTCTCCTGTAAAATTTTACAAAATGTAGTTACAATAGTTTTGCACCAAGCCTTTGAAATGATATATAAAAGAAAAAAATACTTATTTAACGTATACAACCTATCATTAGCACTGAAGAGCCAGAGGCCAGAGTGCCAGTAATTCATAAACCGTGTTACATTTTCGTTCCAAATACAAACATAAGCATTTTTAGCTGTTTAGAATTTTGAATTAGCTACTTGTGAAAATATTTGGCAAAAATGTTCCAATTTACCTCCCTTGTATATGAATATAGAGTAAAATAATATTTGTAAATTATTTTCTTCTTGAACCATAATCTTGAAATCCGGCACGGTGAATCAACTTTTGTGAAGTGTATTTACAAGTGTGTGTTATTTAATGCATTTCGTATGACTACAAAGTAGTGTTTTTAATGGTGAGTCATATACCTTAAAGCTTTTATATCGGAACGGTTATTTGAGGATATTGCAAGCGACCATTGTCGTGGAGAAACAAAAAGGCAGGTAGTGGCTAACATGACCGTACTGTATATATATGAATGCGCAAGCTTATCACATATTTGTCGCTCCGAAAACAAGTATTTCAGATTCCGCAAATTATGAGTTCCATTGCTCAAATATTCAGAATTCAACTTTTTAAAAATAGTTTTATTTACCAAGATCCCCTTCTCTAGAGCACCAGAGTATGACCGACTGGAAAAGTTAGTGGGTCTACATTCAGCTACTTTTCATTGTTCTCCTTTTTTACTTTATTCATTTGGTGCCATTGCTCAAATACATGTATTCAGAATTTAAGTTTTTAAAAATAGTTTTATTTACCAAGATCCCCTTCTCTCGAGCAACAGAGTTTGACCGACTGGAAAAGTTAGTGGGTCTATTCAGCTACAATGTACTTTTCATTGTTCTCTTTTTTACTTTATTTATTTGGTTCCATTGCTCAAATACATGTATTCAGAATTTTACTTTTTGAAAATATTTATGCCCCCGTATCGAGAGATCGGGGGCATATTGTTTTACTCGTGTCCGTCCGTCTGTCCGTCTGTCCGTCTGTCTGTCTGTCTGTCTGTCTGTCTGTCCGTCTGTCTGTCCGAAAACTTAACATTTGCCTTTTTTTCCAAAAGTATATGACATAAAAAGCTCAAATTAGATATGCAACTTCCTTTCAATGATATCTATCTGTTCCATGCAATTTGACCTTCCTCAAGGTCATCCGTTAACCCTTATCAACCCTTTACTCTGCGAAAACTTAACATTTTACTCCGAAAGCTTAACATTTGCCTTTTCTCCAAAAGTATTCGACATACAAAGCTCAAATTAGGTATGCAACTTCTTTTCAATGATATCTATCTGTTCCATGCAATTTGACCATCCTCAAGGTCATCCGTTAACCCTTATCAACCCTTTACTCTACGAAAACTTAACATTTTACTCCGAAATCTTAACATTTGCCTTTTCTCCTAAAGTATTTGACTTACAAAGCTCAAATTTGGTATGCAACTTCCTTTTAATAAAATCTATCAGTTCCATGCAATTTGACCTTCCTCAAGGTCATCCGTTAACCCTTATCAACCTTTTACTCTATGAAAACTTAACATTTTACAAAAATGGCCATTTCGGGGGCATTTGTGTTTCACTAACACATCTTGTTTTATTTATCAAGATCCCCTTCTATCGAGCACCAGAGTATGACCGACTGGAAAAGTTAGTGGGTCTATATTCAGTTACTTTTCATTGTTCTCTTTTGGTACTTTATTCATTTGGTGCCATTGCTCAAATACATGTATTCAGAATTTAACTTTTTAAAAATAGTTTTATTTACCAAGATCCCCTTCTCTCGAGCAACAGAGTTTGACCGACCGGAAAAGTTAGTGGGTCTATTCAGCTACTTTTCATTGTTCTCTTTTTTACTTAATTTATTTGGTTCCATTGCTCAAATACATGTATTCAGAATTTTACTTTTTGAAAATATTTTTATTTATCAAGATCCCCTTCTATCGAGCACCAGAGTTTGGCCGATTGAAAAGCTACTGTTCGTCTACTTTTCGTTTTTCTCTTTTTTTATATAATTTTCTGGTTCCATCTCTTAAATATTTAGTAGGGGTTTTATTTTTCAATTTGTTTAATTCTTAATTTTGTTTTTATTCATTAAGATCCCCTTCACAAAGTTCCAGTGTTGTTTGGCCGACTGGAAAAGTAACTGTTCAGCTATGTTTCGTTTTTCTCTTATTTTGACTTTTGTTTATATAATTTTATTTTGAAACGCGTTATTCTATCAAATTTTATTTGATATTCGGAGCATAAAACCACCATAAATTTGTCGCGTGAAATAAAACATTTCTCTGTAACGAACCAATAAAACAATGTCTCAAATGTAAAATAAAAAGAAAATTCGAGTCATCTGAAAATTACTCTCTTAAGAACAGAACAAAATTAATTCTGTCTTCATTCCATTATGATAGAATGATGCTCTGTTCCCGCGGGGTCATTTCACGTCTAATCTCGGGGCCTTGGCGGGATTTCGTCGGTATCCAATCGTTGGCTATACACGACAAAACAATTTAAAAACCTGATGCAAGCTTTCCTTGGCTGACGCTTCAAATTACCGGCTTCAGCCAAAAATAGAAGCGACGTAATGTGTACGTAATGATCATGCAAGATAAAGCTGAATTATTTTGATTCGATAATTCAAACGATGTGCTATAATTAGATTATGACGACCAAATAGGCTGTTTGTGTAACAAAAACGGCAGAGGTTATATTTGATGGTTAATCAATAGACCTCGGCTTTGGAGAGAATCTGAAAATATGATTCCTTTGTGCTTTGAAATATTTTTTTAGATAAAGTTCTGCTAAAAGTCAAATTTATACTTTACTTTGTCATAGGCTACATAGAAATCTTCGATATGGTGCTGTTGCTTGAATCCTCTCCCAAATAAGATAATGTTTTTCGACACCACAAATAGCTTTCGAAACATTATTCAAAACCTTTGACATAGAAATACTGATAATGAAATTTTCCTGCTTACATCAATATTGATTGTGTTATGTTGCATATTAATCTTTTGTTTATCAAAATCTTCTTTGTAAAATTCCGGTGGTTTGAAATTGGAGTTGTCGAGATTACGGATTTTGCTAAACGGGTTGATATAATGCCGAAAGACTTCACAAAAAATAAAATCGGGTTATTTTCTTTAAAACTTTTTAGCGTCTACATTTGTAATAAAGCATTCTTTATTATGTCACACATGAAGATCAATTTATAGTAAGTTCTAAAAGCCAAGTGTTGTTTCAACGTTTAAAGAACTATCAAGAGACAAAAACCAAGACTAGCATTTATCCAAATATGCTGCCAACGACATGCTAAATACCGTTAAAACCAGTTGAGAATAGCGAGATAGATGTGGTTTTAAAGACAAAATCAAACCACTTTACCCCTTACCAAACGGCAAAATCTTAATCTGATCTAAATTCAAAGGTATTGCAGACGACAATTTCAAGTGAATTATTTTCTTTCGTTTGTTATTTTTGGGTATACAAAATGTGAGAAATGAAGAAATAATTGCTTGCTACAAGCAACTTCGTCATTTCTCACAATGTTTTTCAAAACCTTTATGTTGTTGGACGTCAAAAGCGTGTCTATATTTGGAAGTAGGTAAAGACATAAAACGTGTAGCATGAATTGGGAGACGTTTCAAAAGCGTGTCTATATTTGGAAGTAGGTAAAGACATAAAACATTGTTTTAGTCTTTCCCAAACAAATACAATAACAATAACTACGAGTACATAGTCGAGGTAAAGCAGGAGAAAGGAGAGAATGCTGATCACAAGCATTTGTGACCCGTCACGCTAAAAGGGACCTTATCCGAACTCAAAAATCCAAATTTTGACAAACTTGTCACACCCAGCACAGGTCAACCAGATCCCATATGAGAGAAATGAACATATAGTAAGATAGGGAAATCATTCCGGATTTAGAAAACTACATAAAAGTGAAAAGTGTCGGCCCTAGTCTGGCTGCGCGGACTGCGCAGACTGACTAGGGTCGATATTTTTCACACTTCCGATAAGGTCCCTTTTCGCGTGACGGGTCACATTTTCTTCTTTTCCATCCATGTTCCTTGGTAGCCTTTTCTTTGTAGGGTGTCAAAACCAGGTCTTGTTTGGGAAAGGCTTAACCTGATCATTCAACATTCTGTATTAATCCTTATCTGTATTAATCCCCCAGAATTAAGATGTAAAACATGCAATCTAGAATAGGGTCAAACGTCGCGTAGGCCTGTAATTACGAACATGTAGATTTATTTTATACATTCTGTTCTTGGTGTAGTGGGAATTGTAAGCCCCAAAGTTTGGCATTGACAGTATTTATTCATAAATGTTAAGGTAGTTCACCCCTAATGAGATTCGCATGATGTCGGGATTATTTGGGCGACGTCGAAAACATTCGGCGGTGGAACTATCGGATACGGAACGACGTCACGCCATACGAAAAAAAAACAATGTTTTGTGAATCTCGAAATGGCCACATTAAGGGTATTCAACCTTAAGGCAGACACGGTCATCTGGCCAAACTGATCGACCAAAGACAGTACCTATGCAAGGGAGATGATTGTGACTATAAACTATTATGTCTTTGACAAAATGTATTCTCCCTTAGAATGACATAAATTTGCAGTTCTTAATATGCGAAGTTTTTGCGGTCCAGTATCATTTAGCCTATTTCAAACTAGACTTCAAATATTTGTCATCTAAATTAAGCTATGTCTAATGTAAGCATTATGGGCAAAGAGGAATATTTCAAATTAGGATTTTTTCAAAATATTTTTTTTCTGCTCATTTTTGTTGCGCTATAAAACCACCTCTAAATTACACTATTAGGATAATGTTTTCATCATGCGTCAATTTAATTGTACCCACTGAAAAGAGAGAGAGAAAAAAAAAAAAAAAAAAAAAAAAAAAAAAAAAAAAAAAAAAAAAAAGATCAGCACCTGTTTATGAAAGTAAGACTGATGGTGAACTTCTGAAAGTGTAAAATTACCCGTAAAATTGGTATGAGCCGGGATCTGGAAAAACATCCCTTATAGCATTTGAGAACAACATGGTTCCAGATCAGCCTGCGTATACACGCAGTCTGACCAGGAACCATGTTGTTCTCCAATATCTTCCTCATGGTCGGTAGCAACTATTTGAGAGTAACATTGCTGCTGGCTAGACTGCATCTAGGTACGTAATGATCTTGAAACATGGGTGTCTCAAATGCTATAAGGGACGTTTTCCAGATCCTGGCTCGTTTATTTTTAAACATGGATTGGCTTACAGATGTCGGCGACTCTGGAGAACTGGTTCATATCTTGTGATATGGATCGAATGGTGTTTTTTTCGTATTGTATGCTAGCTTTGTATGGATTCCGAGTAAAATGGAGAATAAGAAATGCATTATTTTCAATGATATTCCGTCTCCCGTTCTAGGTCGTCGTTAGAAAACTGACCTCCTCCTAATCCTGTCCAAATAATAACAATTCAAACTTGTTTCATCAATTTCGTTGAAAACGATAACAATATTAAATCCGTTTTATCAAAGGAAGATATTGAAAAAAATGCAAATACAATGAAAGCGCATAGAGAACGTCAAAACGGAAGAACATTTTGGGATCCAATCATTAGGCCTATGTTATCCTTTAGAATGTCTCAAAAGTTACTGAAGCAGTGCCATGTAGATAGAAGTAGATAGTATACATATAGATAATTATTGTTGATGGTTTAAGCCTTTTTAACCGCTGTTCTTAAAGCCGTAGTAGGCTACAAAATTTAATGAAACAGTTTCCGAACTGAATTATTGGGGCGACTTCTGCTGCATTCTACAATAAAGTGATTCTTACGGTCGATACATAAACTTCCGGTTTGTCATCGAAATCGGATTTTCATGAATGACGCATCAGCTGTCAAATAAACAAAGTGGTTGGGATGGCTTTTCATCCGCATTCAGACGCAGACGAAACTTTTGATTATTTATTCAAAATCGTTCTGATTGGCGACGCTGATGTCGGCAAAACTTGTGTCGTACAGAGGTTCAAATCAGGGACGTATGTTGAGAAACATGCGAGCACGATCGGTGTCGATTTTACCATGAAAACTTTACAAATCGACGGGAAGCTAGTTAAGGTGGGTTTTCCCCAAAATTTCGACTGAAATTCAACATTAAATTGAACGTTTCACCATACACGTAACACCATAGTAAATTCAAGCAAAGTTCTTGCCAGGGCTGCGTTCAGTAGACAAATTGTTAGCAAACGTTGGCAACAGTCGCTACTTCTTTGAGTGACACAAAATTCACAGAATTCAGCGGCGGATCCAGGATTTCTGTGAGGGGGTTCGAATTTTCAAATAGGATGGGTGGGTTCGTTTTCCTAGTTTTACACAATTTTGACTGAATTTCTGCATGAAAATGAATTGACCAAGTAATCCGAATGAAACGGCCAATATTAGCTAACATTATGTCTTACTGAACGCAGGGCAGGTTTATCTTTTGACTAGAAATCAGTTGACATGGCTAGTACTGTAGTTGTCTTGGTAGTCTGACTGTCTCTGGTTTTAAATTCTATAGATCTACTATCCTATTTCATGTGGTTTGGGTTAGGATTCAAGATAGAAAAAAGAATTTATATAAACATATCCCCCACCGTAAATTAGCCCAAAACAAAGCACAACAATTATTGCGCCTGGCATACCAGAGATGCACTGTCATTTTCTTCTTTTGTGTCTATATTTTTGATGCTTAATTGACAATCATTGTACACATCTCCTATCTGTGTTACATTGCAGACATTTATTTTGTTGTCTGTGGTAGCATCATGATCCAAATTAGAGCAGCCTCAACATGTGTTGTTTTGGAAAGGGTTAATTTGTCCTAGTATTATCTGTTTCAGTTACAAATCTGGGTTACAAGAGAGGTTTAGAACTATAACACAGAGCTACTACAGAAGTGCTAATGGTGTAATCATGGCAAACTATTATCCCTTTCCAAATACCCAGTTTTATTAGGGTCTCAAAAGAAACAAATTAGGAAGTTATTAAGGCAAAAGAGGAAAATGCTGATCATCAGCATTTTCTCCTTTTGCCTCAATATTTTCATTGTACACATTTTCTATCTCTGTGACACTCTAGAAATTCATTTCGTTGTCTGAGCAGCTTATTGTTTGGGAAA
Organism: Fragum sueziense; assembly: GCA_963680895.1. Lineage (NCBI taxonomy): Eukaryota > Metazoa > Mollusca > Bivalvia > Cardiida > Cardiidae > Fragum > Fragum sueziense. Next base: position 36,979,114 of record OY804597.1, read on the forward strand.
GGGTTAATTGGTCCTGTTTTCATTTTTCAGTTATAAATCTGGGATACGGCCAGGCCAGGAGAGATTTAGAACTATAATACAGAGTTACTACAGAAGTGCTAATGGTGTAATCATGGCTTATGATTAAAACCTTTTCCAAAACAAGAGCCAGTTTTGATATCCCTGTAAGGAAAGTGTGGGAAAAAATGTGGAAAAGGTGTGGGAAAAATATTGAGGCAAAAGAAGAAAATGCTGATGATCAGCATTTTCTTCTTTTGCTTCAATATTTTTGGTACTTCATAGTGCACATTTCCCATCTCTGTGACATTACAAACATCAATTTTGTTGTATGTGTCAGCTTTAAATTTGGAGCAGCTTATTGTTTTGGAAAGGGTTAATTGGTCCTGTTTTCATTTTCAGTTACAAATCTGGGATACTGCTGGTCAAGAGAGGTTTAGAACTATAACACAGAGTTATTACAGAAGTGCTAATGGTGTAATCATGGCATACGATCTGACAAAGAGAAACTCGTTTGACAGTGTACCGAGGTGGTTAGACGATGTGAAGCGATATGCAGGTCCAAATATTGTACAGATCTTGATAGGTAAATAAAAAGTTTCTGTGGTCAAGGGGTAGAGAGTTGACCTTTAGACCAAGAGGTTCAGAATTTGACTCCCGGTAGTCGGGGTTGTTCTGGGCTTCTCATTGGCCCACACATTCGGCATGAGTACTGTTGATTCCAGGCAGAAGAATCGAGAGGGATTAAAATAAATAGAAGAAACTTGCTTCCCAATCGATGAAAAGTAAATAAGTTTAGAGGAACATCTGAAGAAAAAAAAAATATATAATCATAATTATATGGTTGAACCTGGATCTTGAAAAGGGTCCCTTAAAGAGATTGAGACCAACAAGGATCCAGGGCCCCGTTTTACTAACGAACTTACAATCATATTTTTGTGTAAACTGTGTAACAAGGCATCTGATTGCACGAAAAATTGGATTAGCAGGGATCAAATTTCAACTTTTTTGCCACTTGCTAATTTTAGCGAGTGCTTATTTTTACAACTTGCTAAAATGGAAAGTCTACTTGCTAAATGCAATTTAGCGAGAAAATCTTGTGATTTTGCTTAAAATGCGCAGAAACATACAGATTTGACTATTCATGTATTCCATGTCAAAATTAGTTCAATCCTCGCTAAAACACCTATTTTTGATGTTCTTAATAGAAATGCTTTGCATTGACCTAGTTTTATTCTGTCATTTTGTTGTCCAATCTTGATCGCCAATTTTTCTGTCTAATGACCAAGTTATGAGTAAAAGCTGCATAGCAATTCATTCTATGATCGTAATACTTAACTCAGAAATAGGTGTCAATGACTGTCACTCGCTAATTCTTGCATTATTCGGCGAAAATCGGTGTTTACTTGCAGTCACGTTTTCCTACTTTCATGTCTATTACCTCAGTCTTAATAGGCCGTAAAGCGTCTGCTTGAATAAGTTTATTTACGTCACGTGATATCAAGGTCAGTTTGCAGTTAATTTTTCACTATCGATCTTATGGGTAAGTTCATATGGCAACGCGGGTTCGACCCGGGTAACTCGAGTTCCATATGAACAGACTCGGGTTCGATGCTAGTGACGTCATTTCAACCTTTTAACCTCGACTCCAATAACCCTGGCCAAGGCTGGTGTTACTCGGGTTCCTAGATGGCGCCAAAAGGCGAACAATAACAACAAAAGCCAGTCCGAATAAAAAAAAAACTCGTGCATTTACTCAAAATATACTTTTTTTGTGCCATGTATGAATGTTTTAACAAGGACTATCATTTAAATTAACCGATTTCGATTTATATATTGCATTTTATGGCCTAATTTTCGAATCTACTAAACACGTGTATTTGTTTACACCCGTCAGTGGATAAAGTCGTGCAAATGGATTGTTCTATGCGCATACGGAAATTATTTTTAGACAGTCTTCCCCGAGTTGAACTCGCGTTCGTCATGAAATCACCCATGAGGGCTTGACAGAATCTACGTCATTTTTGAACATAGCCAATCATAATTGTGTGACTTTATTCACGCTGTGAATTCTGTCCATATTTGGTTATGTTTACTACAGTTTGTTTACAAAAAGCCCGCGTGTCAGGCAAGCATGCGAAAAAATAATGACACAATAAACCATGCTCGATTTTGATTGGCCGTATCCCTCTTTCACGAGAGTCAACATGATGTAACTTCTCGTACATAGCGAGAGTCTCGAATCCTGAAAATGCGATTTTTATTAGGTCAACCTAGTGGTATGAAATGGAGACAAAAACAAAACCCCTTCGAAATGATGAGAACACTATCTTGACGCTGAGTGCTTTTAACATGTATGCTATGAATATTCTTTTAAATTAGTTTTGTCTCATTTAGTGTACCGGCCCCCAGAAGTGGATCCATATTTGAGGATTTTATGAATCGCTTCGCAGGTAGGCCTACTCCAGCTTCAAACGATGGCGGCAAGCCGCGAAGCCTTGACTTTCATTCACAATTCAAACCCTATTTCTAGAACAAAAAATAAATTGGCTTTTGGGGACAGGCTAACTTAAAACTTCCCTTATTTGTTTTTGAATTTTCTTTTTTCGTTATAGATCTTTTGTACTTTCATTTTCACCCAACATAGGTCAGCCAGAAAATCAGACTCGCAGGAAAAAGCAAGTGCTGATTTTCTCAACTCGCATTCCGGGAAATTCACTCGCGTTTTGCGAGTTAGCGAGTGCGAAATTTGATCCCTGAATAGGCCAATCAGGTTTGTTGTTACAAGTAATTACACAAAAAATAATCGTACGTTCGTTAGTAAAACGGGGCCCTGATCAGCCTGTGCATGGGCACAGGCTGATCAGGATCCATATTGTCCTCTCACAGCTTTTTCATTAGCTGTAGCAACTGTAAGTTAGTAGAAAAGATTTAAGTTAGACTCTATTTGACTACAGGCTGATCACTTGGATGTGGAGTATCATTTGGAAATAAACTGAAATGTATCAAACATGTCAGCTGACCAGAATAGCTTTAACCCTTTCCCAAACAAGACCTGGTTTTGATGTCCCTGATAGAAAAGGCTTGGGAAAACATAGAAACAAAAGAAGAAACTGCTGATAACCAGCAGTTTCTCCTTTTGTCTCAATATTTTGTATGCCATAATTTACACAAATTCTATCTTTAATTACTTCAATTTTGTCATTTATGGCAGTTATTTAAGTGGTTCGTCCTAAAAATTTGTCGTTTGGGAAAGGGTTAAATATATTTCAAGTAATGGTGTACCCTGATGAATCTCTCTTAAAGTTTTATACAGAAAAGGGATAATTTTAAGTTTACAAACTAGGTCTTGAAATCAAGGAGTTTAGAAACCAAGTCTTACATGAATACCCATGCAACTGTAATAAAAAATGAAGAGATGTCTTCATACCTAATTAGTTGGACTATACTTTTTGTATTTTTGAAATAAATAAATAAATAAATAAAAGCTAGGACTGTACATTTTGTATTATGATTTTAAAAAGAAAAGAAGCTTAGTCTATATCATAAACATGCCTCAATTTTCTAGGAAACAAAAGGGATTTGGAACACTTACGAGAAGTTCCGTTTACAGAAGCAAATGCCTTTGCTCAACATCATAACATGGTGACTCATCTTGAAACATCGGCTAAAGAAAACACCAATATAGATGAAACTTTTGTCAAAATTGCAAAGGTGAGTGAATTTCTGTATTTCGAAAGTAAACTGAAAACTTATCTGTGATGATTAAAACAGTTACAATATTTGCAGACTTTATTCCAAAATTAGCGCTTTTATATTAAGTTAACATTAGATAAGTCCTTTTCCTAGTTGCTTTAAACTTTATAACGGAATAATAGGGCATTTGCTCTGCCTTAAGAACAACTGTGTTTTATGGCATATTATTACAAATATATAATCATAATGTAATATGATTTTTATGCCCCCGTAGCGAATGATCGGGGGCATATTGTTGTATCATTGTCTGTGTAACTGTCTGTCTGTCATTCAGAAACTTAACATTAGTCCTTTCTCCAAAAGAGACATTTTGAAGTATTGGTGTTTGACAAACAGTCATCTTGTTTTTACAGGAATTGATACGAAGATATGGAGGAGATATAACCATAGACCCAGCCAGACAAGACAGCCTAAAATTGGACTCAAAATCTGTAAACAAAGGATGGGGGTGTTGTGGATAATAGGGTGATTGTGTACAAAATGTACATTCCAAGTGATTCATATTACATGATCTCCCTCATTTTGGGGTTTACGGCAAGACCACAGTTAGTGCATATGGAACCTGAATATATACATGCTGGTGTATAAAAAATGAGTTATTCCTTTACCAAATGACTGAATTTTAGGGTTGTTTAATTTGAAAAGCTGCTGTAGACGACGAGATTGATGTTGAGAAAGGTGGGATTCATATACATTATTGCACAGAAAATATTGAGTCAAAAGAAGAAATCGCTGGTTATCAGCATTTTCTTCTTTTGTCCCAATGTTTTTTCAAGCCTTTTCGATATGGTATGTCAAAAGCCCAGTCTTGTTTGGGAAAGTGTTATAGTGGCTATTAAGACCAACAAAGATCCAGACCAGTTGGTCTTAAAGTTATCCATGCTGTACTTTGATAGATCTAGCTTTTATAGCTTACAAAGAAGCTACATGTATGATGGAACCCTATGGATCAGACGGCATTTATGTACAGTCTGATCTGGATCTACAATAGATCTAGTTTCAAATGCCACAATGGCCATTTAAACCCTTTCCCATACAAGACCTGGTTTTAACGTCCCCAATAGAAAAGGCTTGGGAAAACATTGAAACAAAAGAAGAAACTGCTGATAACCAGCAGTTTCTCCTTTTGTCTCAATATTTTCTATGCCATATTTTAAACAAATCCTTTCTTTAATAACATCTATTTTGTCATTTGTGGCAGTTTTTGAAGTGGATCACCCTAAATTTTTTGCCGTTTGGAAAAGGGTTAAGACTGGGACTCATATTCATATGCACGAACAGTAGTATTGTACTTAACCCCCCACATGTGCAATCACATTTTACGAAGTTTTACCAGATCTACAAATCATGATAATTTGTGGCAAAAGATATATAGAAGCATATAGAAATACACAATTCTGTGAAAACTTACACATTTTTGACCCATCACTTTTAAAGGGACTTTATCGGATGATTGAAAAATATCGACACTAGTCAGTCTGCGCAGTCCGCTCAGCCAGAATAGGGCTGATACTTTTCAGTTTTATGTAATTTTCTGAATCTGGAATAGTTTAACCATCTTACTATATTTTCATTTTTAACATGCAAGATATGATTCAACGGTGCTGAAGTTAATCCCAAGTTTATCCGTTTGTGTCAAAATTTGGATTTTTGGAGTTCAGATAATGTCCCTTTTGCCATGACGGGTCACATTTGAGACAGGTAATCTCATTTGCTTCATTGGTAACGGTAACCTTTTGTGCGGGTATAATGGTTTCAACATAGAATTGGAGTAGAGCAGAAAATACCCAAATGTTAAATTATTAGCTCACCTGAGCACGAAGTGCTCAAAGTGAGCTATTGTGATCGCTTTTTGTCCGTCGTCCGTCCGTCTGTCCGTTCACAATTTCTTCAAACATCTTCTCCTCCTAAACCATAGGTCCAATTTTAACCAAACTTGGCAGGAATGTTCCTTGTGTGACCCTTTTCAAAACTTGTTCGTGAATTTTTGATTTGTCAAAAAATGTGGGCGTGGCAGGGCGGGGCTTATCAGATTTTAGAGAAATCTTAAGAAAATTCTTTAAAAATCAACCATTGGGCCAATTTGAACCAAAGTTGGCAGGAATGTGCCTTGAGTCTCTCTTTTCAAAATTTATCCACAAATTTTTACATTTGTCAAAAAATGTGGCCGTGGCAGGGAGGAAGGGGCTTATTGGACTTAGAGAAATCATAAGAAAATTCTTTTAAAATCAACCATTGGGCCCAACTGAACCAGACTTTGCAGAAATGTTCCTTGAGTCACTCTTTTCAAAATTTGTTTTCAAATTCTTGCAATTGACAAAAAATGTGGCCGTGGCAGGGTGGAAGGGTCTTATCGGACTTGGAGAAATCATAAGAAAATTCTTTAAAAATCAACCATTGGGCCAATTTGGACCAGACTTTGCAGAAATGTTCCTTTAGTCACTCTTTTCAAAGTTTATTCACAAATTTTTACCTTTGTCAAAAAATTATGACCGTGGCAGGGAGGAAGGGGCTTATCGGACTTGGAGAAATCATAAGAAAATTCTTTAAAAATCAACCATTGGGCCAATTTGGACCAGACTTTGCAGAAATGTTCCTTTAGTCACTCTTTTTAAAGTTTTTTCACACATTTTTACATTTGTCAAAAACTGTGGCCATGGCAGGGAGGAAGGGGGCTTATCAGACTCAGAGAAATTGTAAGAAAATTCTTTAAAAATCAACCATTGGGCCAATTTGAACCAGACTTTACAGGAATGTTCCTTGAGTCACTCTTTTCAAAATTTGTTTTCAAATTCTTACAATTGACAAAAAATGTGGCCTTGGCAGGGAGGAAGGGTCTTATTGGATTTCGAGAAATTTTAAGAAAATTCTTAAAAGATCAATCATTGGGCCCAAATGAACCAGACTTTGCAGGAATGTTCCTTGAGTCACTCTTTTCCAAATTTGTTCTCAAATTCTTACAATTGATAAAAAATCAGGATGTGGCAGGGAGGAAGGGGCTTATCGGACTCGAGAAATCTGTCCTATTTCTCTTATCTGTTGCTCTGGCTGGCCCCATGTTTATCTTATATAAACAAATAAGGGATTAGCCTTAGCTTATCAGATGGTAATCCTGTGCTATATTCTTTCAATCACAGACCAAATCTTGTTAATTGAGCCTATCATAAACGATCAATCTCTAACAGATCAGAATGCTTTGAAAATTAGCCCTATGTTGTATATTGCGAAATCATTAAATAATTATTGAAAAAAAAAACGTCAACAATTGTGCTAATTCATACCCAACCTTACAAGATCGATTGGAACAAAATTATTTCTTGATTGTTTCCAAACAGAAAGTCCTTATAAGTTTCATGCCTTTGAATTTAACAAAATTGCCATTATCACTCTTGCCATCTTGATTCAGGTGAGCGATTTAGGACCATGATGGTCCTCTTGTTGTTAGAATTTATTGTTTATCTTGCATACTTTTAGAAGTTGTGAACTTTTTGAAGGCAACAGGGCTGTAATAATGTGTTCTTGGTGTTTACTTTGCGGGAAAATACATTTAAAGGACTTTTGAGGCATGGTTTTTAAATTTGCTTAAAAAAGCCAAGTTTCTTTTACAGTTAATGAAGGCTTTATAACGCATAGAAAGTTAATGATAATCCGTGAGTTATTTGACTATATCATGGTTGTAGTCTTGAAAATAAGACTTAAATTTTTAAAGGAATACACCATGAGCTAGAAAAAATCTTGAAAGGTAAAAAATATGGTTGTAAAAGGGGGAAATGACCTAGCAAATACATGTAGATTTATTTACTTACATACTATATTTAAATGATTTTGCAGCTTTTGAAATCATGGTCATCAACTTAAGACACAGTCTTAGATCTTTTTAAATTGGTAAATCAGGCACTTTTGACTTTCATTATGTTAATCATCATAATAATTTACATCAATTTGAATTTGGTTCACGAAAAAGAGTCTCAGTAGAACATAAAATGGCAATACATGTATTGTTTTTCTGTTTATCTGTTCATCATTACCTCCAAAATATTGCAAAATCTGTTTGACCTTTGAGAAAACTTTTATTTAACCCTTTTCAAAACGGCCAAATTTAAGGGTAGTTCGATTTGAAAGTTGCCGCAGATGAGAAAATGAACATCAATTAAGATATAATTTGTGTACAAAATAGCCAAGAAAATACTGAGGCAAAAGGAGAAAATGCTGAATATCAGCATTTTCTTCTTTTGTATCAATGTTTTCCTAAGACTTTTCTCACAGACGTCAAAACAAAGTCTTGTTTGGGAAAGGGTTAACCATTACTATGGGTATCTTCATCTCTTGTTATGTAGCAAATACACAAATTGCTAGACTTATATTTTTCCTTGCATTTGAAATGCTTTCGACTCTTGTCTTGATTTCTGTGATTCAGATAAAGTCAGATATGTAGATAAAACATTGAATGATATTTCTAGATTGTAGTCGTTATATGCAGGAATTTCTTGTATTTAGATGTTACAATGATGTACGAATGATATACGAAGTTGTGTTTGAAGCTATTAATTAATTTGTCCCAGAATATAATGCTCATTAGCTTTAGACCTTTCCCAAACAGTTTCAGAGGGCAGAATTAACATAGTCTGATGTAGAAAAGCTTCAAGAATAGAAAACATTAACGATTTTAAAAGAGAAAGGGAGAAAATGCTGTTTATCAACATTTTCTTTTCCTCTGCTTTCCGAAGCCCTCTTTATCGTAGCCATCAGAAGGTTTTCCTCCTTATATGAAAAACCATTCTATTTCATGGATGTGAAAGCAAAGGATTATTTAGACACTGTTTTAATTTGTTTATAGTAAGGCATTTTATTGTCATCTTCGCCAGCCAAGGGTGACATCTACAATGTAACGTCGTTTCTGTATTCACCCTTGGCGTATTTAGTCCGATTTTCTTGGTCTCCTGGAAAGCGTTTTCATTGGTTACAGCGAGGTCTCGCTGGAACCAATCAGACTGTCGACTGATTCATTTGTTATGAATACCCAAATCATGACAACGGGCGGGAAAAAGCAATACATTTGCAACTCAAAAACACGAAGATGGGCGATTTTTTCTAAGAATTTCACTGCAATAGACAGGAATTCCCTAACTTTAATCGACGAATTATGATACTTTTGACAATTCGACCAAAAAAGCAGCTAACTTTTACATAATCCGCATGATGTATGACGCGAAAGTCAACGCGCGTTAATGACGTCATCAATAATGGACGTAAACAACCAGCAGAACTACCGACAGGTGGCGCTTCGCGATTTCAAGAAAATCGGACTAAATCCGCCAAGGGTGAATACAAACGTAGGTGGGTTCAACCTTGGCTAGCGAAGATGTTTTATTGTAGGTGCATTTTCATAATGGGCTAAATATCATATGTGAACTGTGAGAGTCAAATACTTGTACATGTATTTATATTGTTTTAACTTACATTCATGCAATGTTATGAGAATTATTTTATACATTAACCCTTGCCCAAGTAGCTAAAACGTTCCAATTCAAATGCTGTTGCAGCTTACAAAATGGTTGCTGCCAAAGATAAGATTTGTATGTAATATAGTACAGAAAATATTGATGCCAAAGATGAAAAAAATGGTTTTCCTTTTGCTTTTTGTTTTCCATTTAGACAGTTCTATGTGATTTGTCAAGTTCAGGGCTTGTCTGAGAAAGGGTTAATAAACTACTGTAGAATACATGTTTCATGGGTTAAGTGGACTCAACCTGTCCACCCATATGTATAAAAGTATAGCAAGATTTGGAAGCAACTTCTTGAATGGCTTATATGCATTTTTAAGTTGCTTTGCAGTTTTATCTTGAAATCATGTATGAAACTTTTTGAAACAATGTGCCATTTTCAACTTTATCTCCGTGTATTACAAGGATGATTTCCCATAGTATCTGAATCTATTCTCATAAAAAAGATAAGTTTCAAGTAGTTCTTGGAATGGTAATTGCATTATAAACTCACATTCAGTAATTTTTTTTGTATAGATTTGGGCAAAGACTTTTTCTTTTTTGTGCTAAAAGATTTTACAATTTGCCATAATTGAATGGTAATAAGTGATGTATTATGTACACTTTCATATTTCACTTCATGTGTCCCTTGTTGTTAGATTTCTGTTATTGTTGTTGTCGGAAAGTTCAGCTATCTTGAATCGGAAATGTTTGTTCTTTTAGGTCAAAGAAAATGCCAACGTATTAAAAACCCTTTACCAAACAAGACCAGGGTTTGAGGCCGCTATTAGAAAAGGCATAGGAAAACATTAAGGTTAAAGAAGGCTAAATCTTTACCAATTTGTCATCTGAATCAGGTTTGGAATAGGACCACTCTAAAATTTTGTTGTTTGGGAAAGGGTTAAGATCAAATAGAAGATTCCCGAAAGCGGCATTACAAGGATATTTAGTCTTTTTATACGCCGTCGGAGGCGGACATATATTGGCGTCATCTTCTCTGTCTGTCCGTCCGTACGTACGTATGTCCGTCCACTTTTCTTGTCAAGGCAACTCCTCCTAAGTTTCTGGCTGGATCTTTTTGAAACTTGGTCAATGTTATCACCTCAATTGGTAGATGTGCATGAAGAAAGGATTTTATAGTTCATTGATTTTTGCCTGAGTTATGCCCCCTTAGAACTTAGTCTCTGGGACTTATTGAAATTGCAGTCTTGTCAACGCAACTCCTCCTAAGTTTCTGTCTGGATTTTTTTGAAACTTGGTCAATGTTATCACCTCAAATGAAAGATGTGCATGAAGGAAGGATTTTATGGTTCATTGATTTTTGCCAGAGTTATGCCCCTTAAAACTTAGTCTCTGGGACTGATTGAAATTGCAGCCTTGTCAACGCAACTCCTAAGTTTCTGGCTGGATCTTAATGAAACTTGGTCAATGTTATCACCTCAATTGATAGATGTGCATGAAGGAAGGATTTTATGGTTCATTGATTTTTGCCAGAGTTATGCCCCTTAAAACTTAGTCTCTGGGGGCTGATTGAAATTGCAGCCTTGTCAACGCAACTCCCCCTAAGATTCTGGCTGGATCCTAATGAAACTTAGTGGATTTTATTACCTTAATAGGTAGATGTGCATGAAATAAGGATTTTATGGTTCATTGATTTTTGCCTGAGTTATGCCACCTTCAAACTTAGTCTCTGGGGCCTAATGGTATTTTAGCCTTGTGAATGCAATTCCTTCCAGGTTTTTGACTGGATATTTATAAAACCTTTTTGTCATTTTTTGTCTCAAGTTTTATAAGTGGCGGCGTATATTTTGACCATGGCACTCTTGTTGTACAAGTGCGATATTCATAAATCAAACACTTGGAATTTGACAAAATCTTCAGTAGGGTAAGCCACTGGTTTTGAAATTGTTTGAAAACGTTGAAATACGTCACCTGATAATAGGATTCTTTCCTTGGATGAATTTATATTATTTACCAAAGAATTATCTACGGTATTAAGCCACATGGATCTTTTCAATTAGTGTAGCTGTCAATTTTTCGACAGATTAATTGCATACATTTGTTTTCTATTTCATTTTGTTACCCCTTTTTAATGAATTGAATGAAATGGTATTTCTTTGTCACCTTTGGACAAGTAATGTCTTTGAAACACGTATTTTGATTTTATTTGAGACTGACAGCAATGTTTGTAATGTTCATCATTTGATAAAAAGATAATTGTCTTTCATATTCAAATTTGTAAACATTTATTTGTACCTTAATCTTTTGATATGCTGGATTGATGATTATTTCTCAAAATTTAACCTTATGCTATGCCGTGAATGACTATTAGATTCGCTTAACCCTTTTAAAACATTTATTGTAATAACCGTACGGGATTTTAATTTAGATAATTTGTGGGGAAAAGGAAGACATTACTGATAACAAACACTTTGTCGGTGGGAAATCAAAACATTGTAATTCCCGCCTTTTTAAGCTGTAGTTATGAGTTTTTGATCTCCCATCGATGATTTTCTCACTCCTTTAGGCTTTCAGTGCCATTTAACCCTTTCCCAAACAAGACCTGGTTTTGATGTCTCTAATAGAAAAGGCTTGAGAAAACATTGAATCAAAAGAAGAAACTGCTGATAACCAGCAGTTTCTCCTTTTGCCTTAATATTTTCTGTCCTTTTTATTACACAAATACTATCTTTGTCGACATTGGTTTTGTCACGCAAATCACCTTTCAGATTGAATCAGCCTAAAATTTTGTCGTTTGGGAAAGGGTTTAAGTGAATTTTTATGCCCCCGTATCGAAAGATCGGGGCATATTGTTTTACTCCTGTCTGTCTGTGTGTCTGTACGTCGGTCCGTCCGTCTGCCTCTCTGTCTGTCATTCCGAAAACTGAATGTGAAAACTTAATTGTAGAATTTTTCGGGGTACATTGGTGTTCCATAAACACATCTTGTTAACTTTTGTAGCTACCGTTTCGTCTTCTCCAACACATTTGGACCACCCTACAGTTGTGTTGTTGGAGTGTTGATAAAACAAGACGACCCTAATGAGTTACTACAATGTTTGGTTTCGTCCAAGACTATTGAAGATAGCATTCGCTGCTTTTCAACAAAAACCTCGTAACTGCAGCTTAAGACAAGCTGCAGTTACGATGATTTTGTTGAAAAGCGGCATATTAATGTTGAAAAACTGTCATTTTATCATGTCCAACGATTTGTGTAACATCAACTTGTCATGTCAACTTGTTTGTTTGGTTAAGAGGTGAGTGTAACTTATGTGAGCATGTGCAATAAAAGTTTAAATTTATCTTCTTGTTTTGCTTTCTCCTTGTTAGAATATTAGAGTGGTCCAATTTGCAAGCTGCTGCTGATGGCAAAATGTTTTGATGCAGATAAAGATGGAATTTATGTACAATAAAAGATGTAAATTATTGTAGTGAAAGAAAATACGGATTGTCAACATCCTTTTCTTCAAAGTTTTCCCAAAGACTTTCAAGAATATTAGGAATCTTGCTTTGGAAAGTGTTTTTAACTTTTCAATCGATATTTTTATTAGCTCACCTGAGCACGAAGTGCTCAAGGTGAGCTATTGTGGTCGCTTTTTGTCCGTCAGCGTCCGTCTGTCTGTCCGTCTGTCTGTCCGTCTGTTCACATTTTGTTGTTACCACTCTAGCACCTACAAATATTGACCAATCTTAACCAAACTTGGTCAAAATAATGTATGACCATAAGTTCTCGGATGAGTTCGATTTTGAGTCAGATCGGATCAGGAAGTCGGGAGTTATGCGCCCTTGAATATCAAAAATAGCTAGTTTTGACTTTGTTACCACTCTAGCATCTACAAATATTGACCAATCTTAACCAAACTTGGTCAAAACATGTATGACCATAAGTTCTTGGATGAGTTCGATTTTGGGTCAGATCGGATCAGGAAGTCCAGAGTTATGCGCCCTTGAATATCAAAAATAGCTAGTTTTGACTTTGTTACCACTCTAGCATCTACAAATATTGACCAATCTTAACCAAACTTGGTCAAAACATGTATGACAATAAGTTCTTGGATGAGTTCAATTTTGGGTCAGATCGGATCAGGAAGTCCGGAGTTATGCGCCCTTGAATATCAAAAATCGCTAGTTTTGACATTGTTACCACTCTAGCATCTACAGATATTGACCAATCTTGACCAAACTTGGTCAAAACATGTATGACAATAAGCTCTTGGACGAGTTTGATTTTGGGTCAGATCAGATCAGGAAGTCCGGAGTTATGCGCCCTTGGATATCAAAAATAGCTAGTTTCGACTTTGTTACCACTCTAGCATCTACAAATATTGACCAATCAAGACAAAACTTGGCTAGAATGTTGGTAACCATACAATAATGAATGAGTTCGATTTTCAGTGTCATCGAAGAAGGAAGTCCGGAGTTATGTGCCCTTGAATTTGACAAATTTGCCGTTTTCGACTTTGTTTACACTTTAGCATCTACATTTATTGACCAATCAAGACAAAAAATGTCAACAATGTTGCTAACTATAAGCTGCTGAATGAATTAAATTTTCAGCTTGATCGGACCAGAAAAACCAGAGTTATTGGCCCTTGAATTTCACAAAATTGTCGTTTTCAACTTTATTTTCACTTCAAAAAACACAAATATTGACCAATCAAGACTTAACTTGTTCACAATGTTGGTGACCATGAGATCTTATATGATTTCATTTTTCATATTGATTGGACTAAAAAAGCCAGAGTTGTGTGCCCTTGATGGTGACAATATTGCTAATTTCGTTTTTAATTTCACTCAAACAGCAATAAATATTGACCAATCAAAAAAACAACTAGGACATAAGGTTGGTGTATAAAGGTCTTAGAGATACCCTGCTAGTAATACCCGAAAGGGGAGTTGGGCAGTATATATAGATAGATAGATAGATAGATAGATAGATAGATAGATAGATAGATAGATAGATAGATAGATAGATAGATAGATAGATAGATAGATAGATAGATAGATAGATAGATAGATAGATAGATAGATAGATAGATAGATAGATAGATAGATAGATAGATAGATAGATAGATAGATAGATAGATAGATAGATAGATAGATAGATAGATAGATAGATAGATAGATAGATAGATAGATAGATAGATAGATAGATAGATAGATAGATAGATAGATAGATAGATAGATAGATAGATAGATAGATAGATAGATAGATAGATAGATAGATAGATAGATAGATAGATAGATAGATAGATAGATAGATAGATAGATAGATAGATAGATAGATAGATAGATAGATAGATAGATAGATAGATAGATAGATAGATAGATAGATAGATAGATAGATAGATAGATAGATAGATAGATAGATAGATAGATAGATAGATAGATAGATAGATAGATAGATAGATAGATAGATAGATAGATAGATAGATAGATAGATAGATAGATAGATAGATAGATAGATAGATAGATAGATAGATAGATAGATAGATAGATAGATAGATAGATAGATAGATAGATAGATAGATAGATAGATAGATAGATAGATAGATAGATAGATAGATAGATAGATAGATAGATAGATAGATAGATAGATAGATAGATAGATAGATAGATAGATAGATAGATAGATAGATAGATAGATAGATAGATAGATAGATAGATAGATAGATAGATAGATAGATAGATAGATAGATAGATAGATAGATAGATAGATAGATAGATAGATAGATAGATAGATAGATAGATAGATAGATAGATAGATAGATAGATAGATAGATAGATAGATAGATAGATAGATAGATAGATAGATAGATAGATAGATAGATAGATAGATAGATAGATAGATAGATAGATAGATAGATAGATAGATAGATAGATAGATAGATAGATAGATAGATAGATAGATAGATAGATAGATAGATAGATAGATAGATAGATAGATAGATAGATAGATAGATAGATAGATAGATAGATAGATAGATAGATAGATAGATAGATAGATAGATAGATAGATAGATAGATAGATAGATAGATAGATAGATAGATAGATAGATAGATAGATAGATAGATAGATAGATAGATAGATAGATAGATAGATAGATAGATAGATAGATAGATAGATAGATAGATAGATAGATAGATAGATAGATAGATAGATAGATAGATAGATAGATAGATAGATAGATAGATAGATAGATAGATAGATAGATAGATAGATAGATAGATAGATAGATAGATAGATAGATAGATAGATAGATAGATAGATAGATAGATAGATAGATAGATAGATAGATAGATAGATAGATAGATAGATAGATAGATAGATAGATAGATAGATAGATAATATCTTTATCAGAACAGAGTTATGTGCCCTGGATTATGACAAGATTGACGTTTTTTATCGACTTGGTTTTCACTTTAACAGCCACAAATATTGATCATTAAAGATTAAGAATGCTGTTTTCAGCTGGATCATAATCTCGCATCTTAAGTTTCGTGTTCTTGTCTTAGAGATACCTAGGTCATGTAAAAGATGGGTCTTGTTCTGCATGGAGAAAGTTTCAAACTTCTATCAGGTGAGCGATCCAGGGCCATCTTGGCCCTCTTGTTTACTTAACTATCCAACCTCTCTAAATTTAATTTCCAGGGATCGTATTCACCAACATTTCTAAATCGGTGTCTAAAGTAAAATTACATAACAAGGCATCTGATTGGACGAGACGTATGTCTCGGCCAATCGGATGGATCGTTGTGTAATTTGAAAGATAGACTTGGAATTAGACTGGTTTGTAAATACTACCCCTGAAGTAGAAGAAAATGCTTATGATATGTGACCAGTATCAAATCTTTTACGCCTTGTGACATTAGACGTTTGGCACTGGATCATGAATGTGCAGGGGTTTCATGCAGAGCTTCAGATAAAAAGGGGAAAAAAGTTTTCAAAACGCAATATTTACCATTTATCAAACCCTATTATTGTAGGCACTCATTTGAATCGTCTTGTTGAGACAATTCAAATGAGTACCCACATCATAGGGTTTGGATTTGAAAGAACAATTGTAGAATGGCTTCAGCCCCTTCTTATCTGTTGCCTATGTGAAATCATATCAGAATCTATGCTGTTATCTTACAGTTGACACAATTGACCAAACGCCGACTGTCAATCAAAAACATCGATTAGCCAATGGGCGATCAGAAAAATGTCATGCCCCAATTGTTCTTCGTTGCACGTGTTATTGTATCGATTTATCGACTGACAATCAAAACAATCGACTTGCCAATTGCAAAGAATTTTGTGCTAACAACAGACTAGGTTATTGGTATGTTTTGATAAACCGTCGGTGTAGTTATAAAATCTCGTAACTACGGCTTAAATTAAGCCGTAGTTACGAAATTTTATAACAACACCTACGAAATACCATTTTGTTAGTCCGAATTTACTGCACGATTAACTGGATAAAATCGTTCCCTATAAACGAACGCATGTCCCTTGTTTGTATTAAATTTTATGTTGGGCGGAGCGATCTGTAGATTGGCGTTTGGTCAATTGAGAACACAATGGATCTTGATTAGACTGCGCGTATGTACAGGCTGATTTGAACCCATCTTGTTCTCAAGAAAGCCACAAGAGCCATTTTCCAGACACCCCCTCAAATATTTTCACCCGCAAATGCTGCTGAAAACAACGCAAGCTAAAACATAGACTTTTTTCATCCAATAAAAGATGCAAATTTATTATTAATCGGGCTACGCATGAATTTATCAGAGTCCATATATTTCTTGATGGTCGGCAAGGATTCGAACATATTCAAGAATGCTGTGAGTTTGGGAAATTTGTCTATACACCCAGGTTCCATTACTCGTAGGTTGTCCAGAATCTCATATAGAGGAAAGTCTGCAACGGTTATCTGAAAAAGAAATACACTTCGAAACTCGTTATGTCGACATCGGATAAGTAGAATTTTCGCTTAAGTCGAAGTTCAAATCTGGTCCCGTCCTCATCAATGGACAAATCAAACAAAATAAATTTCGAACTGAATATAGCTATTGAAATATAGTAGGAAAAGGATAGAAATTGCTCGAAACGAGCAATTTCTTTCCTTTCCCTACTATAGTTCAATAATAATCGTACTTAATTAGTTTAAAAAAACGGTCAAATATCAACTTTATCGAAACCGAACAGAATCGGATGAGTCGAACTCTGCATATGTCGAGATATTTTTACGGCCCCTCCGACTTCGACACAACGAGTGTCGACTGTAGTTGTAATTATTATAAGTCAACCTTTTCCCAAAAAGGCCTTACCTTTGATGTCCATTTTGAAATTAGAATCGAAATGATTGGAAAACAGGCTGAAAACTAACACTGAATACCCCCTTTTCCCATCAAAGTTTCTGTGCATTAACGTTAAGATTTCGGTTGCACGTAGCATCTACTGTATTATCTTTTGTCTGCACTATCTTTCAGAAAGGACAAGTCTACAATTTTGTTGTAAATCATAAACAATGTGGAAAAAATACCGTGGTGATTTAATAGGGACCCAGTCAAAACAATTAAGGCATGAGAACAATTAAAGCAATTTCAACTTGCGTGTTTTACATTGCGCACTGCATTATATCACAATTATTTTCGTATTATACAGCTTTTAAAAGTTAATCTCTAATCATAATCTAGGTTTTAGATTGAAAAAGAATTTAATTTCACTAGTCATGACAGTACCTTTTCGCGTATGAACCAGCCTTGTGTTTTCTCTAACTTCTTCTCCAACATTGGTAAGTGCAAGCTCAACAGTTTGTCGAATAATGGTTTCTTTAGTTGTGCCTGAAATTCAAACATATCAAATTAGAAAGCGCATCAGTAATTAGGCAATTTATTGTTATTTCATTTTTATAAATGTTTCAATCAGTACACATGGTTATGCATTAAGGTAATTCATTTCTAATGGGATTCACGTGACCTCGGAATTACTCGAATGTACCGAATGTTTTTTCTTACGACGTCCCCTAAATAGGTCTGATACGAACTGCGAATGCTGTGTAGTTCACGAAATATTCCAACGTCTCTTGAACTTCATTACAGGTGGACTACCCTAAAATGTCACGTTAGAGTAACACCTTGCACATGCAATTAACCAAACGCCAATCGATAGATAGCTCCGCTCAACGTAGAATCTAAGACAAACAATGGGGGACATTGGCATGTCGATTGTTTTGATTTTCAGTCGATAGTACGATACAATATCACGTGCAAAGAAGAATTTAAGACAAACAATTGGCGTGTAATATTTTTTGATCGTCCATTTGCATATCAATAGTTTTGATTGACAGGCGGCGTTTGGTCAATTGTTAATCAATACTTATTTCCTTGCACACCAGAAAATCTCAGATATATCACCTCATCCAAATCTACAAGACATGTCAATTTCATGCACGCAAGCATAATGATTATGTATATGAAATTCAAAATTGCAAAGGTTTACAAGGCGTCCATTTGCAGGATTACAAATATATATCTTTATTATAGTCTCATTCATGTACACCATTTACAAACAATAATACAAGCATTAAAAAGTACATGACCATTCACATATAGAATTATAAGAGACTTGCATGATTAAAACAGTACTAAACAGTCTCTTCCTTTAGTGCTACTTCCCAAAACCTGTGTACTCTATACTACATTACACTTTTCATCAGAATTGATGGCTTTTGGGCTACTTAAAATACTGGGTGTAAACGTAAAACACGTACTACATATAAAAAGACAGGATAAGAACCAGTTGCTAATATTGCAGTTACTTTTTCAATCTAATTTTAATAAACGGGGCTGATAAGTTTCTGTTATTTCGAGTGGTTACATATATTTCGTTGCTTTTCAACAAAAACCTCGTAACTGCAGCTTTAAATCAGCTGCAGTTACGATGTTTTGTTGAAAAGCATCGATATTCTTGTATATATCTAAATGTACTTACGTAGTTTTTGTCGTACGTTGCGTTGTCTATCAAAACTCGGACGTCCATCGCATGGTTTAGTGTTACGTCCACCATAATTCTCTCTGCCTCTGTTTCACCAGCTTGAAATATAGGGACAATCGATAAAGAATCTAGTACGATAAAATACAATGATAACTATACGAACTTCATAGAGAATGAATTTTAATAAACAAACAAGCAAATGTACGAATGAACGAACAAACAGACAAATAAACAAACCAACCAGCAAACATACAGACTGACATGCAGACAAAAACAATATCGTGCATTTGCAAATAAGAAGAAATGCTGAAAGCTGACATTTATTGATATTTTTACTGTCATTATTAATAAATATCCAAAAGAAATGTAAGAATTCGTCTGGCTAGAATAGTCATGTTACCTTCTGTTTTGTGTATGTATTTGGAAATCAGTAATATCTTATTCTATAAAAAGCTAACCTGCAACCGGGCGCTTATTATGAAGTTAATATTTGGATAGAACAAACAAGTATACGCATACGATAAGATTGTTACGTGAAAAGATAGTCCTCTTATACATGATTTCTTCATTTGATACAGTTCTATAGCACTTACCCATGTTGTATTTTCTTCCCAAATACATCAGTATTGCATTACTCTGTGATATACGTACATCACCATCTATATAGTATGGAATCTGAAACGCAATCGCTTCAGGTATAAGTTGCATACGCAAAACAGTATTTCTCTGTACTAGATCTAGTAATTTCAGAAATACAACATGAATATGGCAAATTTATTGGATCCATACAATTTACATTTATAATGCAACTTGTTCCCACAAAAAATGTTATTTGACTCTACTACTTTGTTCCTAATGAATGTCACATAGTAGAATATTTGGCTTGTAACAATTGCAGCATTCAGATCGAAATATCACCTAATGATACATGTAATAGCCTTGACCAGCAAAACATTGAATCATTCAAACTTTTTGGCGAATAAGGTCTGCATATTGTCGCTTTTCAAAACAAGAGCCGTCACAGACGGATTATGCTCCCCGAATAAGTGTTTGTCACAAAATAAAAACTATCATACATTAAGCCCCCTTTTCCCATGACAGCTTTTTTGTACACACATTATTTATAGAATATGGTCTAGAACATCCTATTTATTACATGAGCACAAAATTTCATTCAATTCTGCCCATTAGATGAAGAGAAATAAGAAAAAAACTAATTTTTACACTAAGGCCCCTTTTTCCATGACGCAGCCTTAAATTTACAAACGGAGAAAAAAGTCTCTAGGTATTGACCCAGGGAGTTCACATGTGAAGTTTCATTGAATTTGGTCCAAGGGTTGCTGAGATATGGCTGTGGACGGACGGACGGACACACGGACACACGGACGGACGGACGGACGGACGTACGGACGGACAGCGTGGCGACTATATGCTCCCCCGAAATTTTTTCGGGGAGCATAAAAAATCTCGTAACTGCAGCTTATCTTAAGCTGCAGTTACAAGGTTTTTGTTGAAAAGAATCGATATGCGAGTGTGCCTTACGTTTGGGTAATCCATATTCAACGTGAATTTCTGATTAAGCCACTGCTCTTCACTGTATTCAGGACCTGTAATGCAATGCAAAAGAATAGAAATTCAATATGCCCTTGTCTTTGGTTGATTTCAAAAATAGACGCGCGTCGCACGGAAACAACTGGAGCCCGTGTTACTAACAAACTTACGAACATTTTTAAAACAACAACAAATTTGATTGGCCAAATAAGCCTTACGAACTTTTCTTTCGCCAATTTGAAACTGAGTTCTAAAAAATGACGAAAATAATGCCCCTAAGGGATTTAATAAGACGGGGTCCCAGTTCCGTAAATACCTATAGTAAATCGCATGCGAAACACATAATGGTAGCAAATACATGTACTAGCAACAATGAAACAATATGAGCAACTGTAATAAATATGGTACGACTCAAATAGAAGAAATTGCCGAAATTCCAAACTCCATTGCTACAGCTTTAAAAAGTTGAAGGTGCGAGTTTTTTTTAAAAGAAAAATGCCAAAATGCCACGGTTTCTTACGACGAACTTGTCAACTAACCTTCTCCCATTTCGTATTTCAAGTCTTCAAACTCTTCCCCAACGTAATTAAGCAACAATCTAATAGGCTGACCAAGCTGAAAAGAAGAAAATCTTAAATATACATAATTTCTTTGAACCCTTCTAGACATAAAAGAAATATGTATCAAAGTTGACACTTTAACATGAATTAATACGAAATCTAGGTGACATATGTTGTATTGTAAATTGTAATATAATAATGTACCATTTGAATGCCCTCTCCCCTCCTCCAAATAACCCGAAAGGAATGACCATTTGTAGGACAAGTTTGAAAAGTTAAACGAAGGAAATATCGGTGTGTGTTTCGAACAAAATTGTGATAAAAGGGTATAGCTCACTTGTCGCTGGGGATGACTCAGTATCCTACGCACGACTTTTCTCTTCCGCTGAACAGGCCCGTAGGAACAGGGGGAGGGCTGAGCCCCCCCCCCCCCCCAAGTTGGCCAAAAAATGCCGATTTTTTTCTTATTTTACACTGAATAATTATTTAACGAAAATCTAACCTAGCCCCCCCTCCCATATTCAGACACTGGGGCTTTAGCCCATCCAATATGAAACTGCTTCCTACGGACATGCTGAACATCATATCAAAGCCACGACATACTGTGTCGATCTTATGCTGTTTCAAATAACTTAAAAGTTTTTTTGTTCATATAGATCTACTGTCTAACAATTCATTGTCTTATTGTGACAAGTTCATCCAATGGTTCAAGAGAATTAACTTACTCCTCTAGTTTTCCAATACCCCAAAGTCGGCATCGTAGATAAGAAAAGAAGTTCGTCAAAATAGACCTGAAAGGGAAGAATAAGTAAATTGAATTATATGTCCCCTTAGCAGTAACGTGTAATGTACGAGGGGATGTCAAAAAGTGTTGAGCCCTTTTACACGGGTGGTAAACAGAGAAACTAGCTCCAAAAAGAGTCAACGGTATTTTGTTTCCTCGTGACATCCGGCCTCTACCGAGGTAGTTGCATAGAGCGAAAATCTGTAAACAAAGGTAGGTCACGAACACATTTTTTCTACAATTATTTCTTTTACAACGAGCTTTTGAAAAATCCGACGATGCTGTAATATGAAGAAATGGTCGAAGTTTGTTGTGCACAAGAATATACGGTGTTAGTGAGTAGAGTTTGAATACAATTGTTGAAAAACATTTTAAAATCGAAAGTTAATACTTCTTTACTTTCGATTTTGAAATGTTTTTCAATGATTGTATTGAAACCCTGCTACTAATACCGTATACTCTCATGCACAACAAACTTCGACCATTTCTTCATATTACAGCATCGCCAGATTTCTCAAAAACTCGCTTTAAAAGAAATAATTTTAGAAAATGTGTTCGTGACCTACAAATTTTCGCTCTATGCAACTACCTCTTTTTGGAGCTAGTTTCTCTGTTTACCACCCGTGTTTTACCCCATTCAGATAGTTGAATTATTTACACCTATATGTACAGCAATATCTCAAATGACTTTTTAGTCATCATATTGCTATGATTAAAACAAAAGAAGTTGCCATAGGCACATAACCTGCCCACAAAATATCGACAAAATGGACAATACTTTGGGAACAGGTTTGTGACTAAGTTTTCAAGTCCTGGATGCTAAACCTACACATAGGTTGAAATGCGGCTTCTTGCAGTTTGTGGGGATTCCGCCCCTTCATTTGCAACTATCAAACTTTGAGTGAAGGAATTCCAAGAATGCAGAGGGAGTTAAGAAGACCAAAATGGTGAAATGACGTATTGCTGCTGAACAAGACTGGTTGGGGTACCAAAACGTTGACTTCTGTAATTCGGGTATCACTGATCGACTAACTAGAAGGAAAGTAGTTTAGAGTTGGAAGAAACCTATGCTGAAAAATAAAGCAGCTTAAATCTAAATATCTAGATCTCTCTATGCGACGCTCAAAACTTTCTGACTGCCCTTCGTATTCTTTCGAACTACGATCATTGCCATAGTTGCAATAATGTAACCAAACCCTTTTTGAATTTTGATCTTGGTTTCAATATTTCATCAAGTTTGTGGCTATGATATCGCAGCTATCATTGCCAGTGTGTTGATATGGCGCTACTTGAAATGATTGGCAGACATTCTTCCAATCAGTATTGCAGTACCAGCCCTGCGTTCAGTAAGACAAAACGTTAGCCAACGTTGGTCGTTTCATTCGGAATACTTGGTCAATTCTGTTAAATTTGTGTCAAAGAAGTTGCGACTGTTGCTGACGTGAGATTTAACGTTTTGTCTAGGCCTACTGAACGCTGGGAAGGGTATCTATCATATACCAACATAGGCCTTTCCCATGTATGTTACATAACAAAGCAACGTTGTGAAGAGTGAAACGAAACCAACTGGTAGAGATATACTCGTATTTTGTTAGCTTCGTTCGAAAGCGCCGTAACCACAAATTCTTCAAGCCGTTGAACATTACTACATTTTGGAAAGCAGCCGACGGAATATAGCCTACTATAGTACATGTAATTTATATCCATATCAAAATTTCATGTTCTTACCTTGTAGAAAACGATAAAATAAGCAATATCTACACGTATCTCATACTACACACAAGTAGGCTATCATATTGACATAATATGTGTAGAGCGGGAACATTATCGTCTGCTATATGTATAGCAGTTGAACTTTCTCTGCTATTCATTTTTCCAATGACAGGCGCAGAGACGGGCATAGAGTCACTGGCGGTGAACTCGGCCAAAGCGATGGACCTTTTTTCGCGATCAATGTATTCCGTCGGTGTTATTATAGAATATCGTAACTATGGCTTCATCGAAGCCGTAGTTACGAGATTGTATAACAACACCGACAGTTTGTCAATACAAAACGGTAAAACCGGTCTGTTTTTAGAACAAGTTCATAGTCACCAGAAAAAAATCTATAAACTCACATTTAAACGCAAAATATCTATACCTTATTGTAGCGAAAATTGTTTTAGCTCACTAACAGTGAGAGTAGAAAAAGAAAATTCATGGTCACACTCTCCTCACGACAAACATGTATTGTTCTGAATTCATTATGTCGTAAGTCAGAGAAAACTCACTCACTCACCCCCGGGTCTCCTATTAACGTGCAGGGGTAGAAGCATGTTCCAAGTCTGTGGGCTCCCTTCCAGAAAGCTGGCTCGCTGCACGCATGGCTGTCTTCACACCTGCTCTCCCAAGGGCGGATCCAGGATTTTTTTCCAGGGGGGGGGGGTCGAAGCCCAATTTTTTTTCCAGGGGGGGTCCAAGCCCAAATTATGGCTTAAAATGTAGTAAATATGTATTGTTAATCTAAATTTATATAGTCAAAATTCAATTTTCGGCCAATGCCAGGGGGGGAGCCCCCCCGACCCCCCTCGAGATCTGCCCATGTCTCCATCTATCTTTCTCTCGAGGATCAATGTTGGTTAGGCTCCAATCTCGTCGGTCCCTCTCTGTCAGCTGTCTCCATGACATCTTGGGCCTTCCCGGTCTGTGTGTGCCTGGGACCTGCATGTCCAGAGCTGTTTTGATTGCTCCATTTCCTCTCAACATGTCCATACCATCGAAGTCTCCTTTCTCTTATGATCTGTTCCAGGTCTTCGAGGCCAAGCTGTTCACGTGGGTTACTGGATCTTGTGTTTGGTATGTCCAAAATATAAAAAAAACCTTAAAAAAATAAAGAATATGTCTTGTCTAATTTGAAATAATGTTAAGATTCACAGCTATCGAAAAAGGAATCAAAATAATCGGAATTATTTATGACACGAAGATTTCTTTCTTTTTTTTTTTGGGGGGGGGGGGGGGAGGGGGGTACGCGACACATTTACAACGGTTGGTCCTAGTTTGCAAAAAAAAAAAAAAAAAAAAAAAAAAAAAAAAAAAAAAAAAAAACCGGAAAACAAAGCTTGGTATGAAATTATCCTGATTGAAAATAAAAATCTATTATGCCATGTTCTATGCAGAGTCTTTAAATATGAAACGCTCCCTTTTACATTAAGAAATACAGAGAATATACTATATATTGAAATACAGAGAACGTACTACATGTATATTGAAATACAGAGAATGTACTATTTTATTTTCATTTATTTTCTTATCGCTCCTTTGACGAAATACCCCGGATGACATTTCCTAGAGCTACCAGCATTAGCAGAGCTCCAGATAAGAGGGATTCGTAGCTTTTCAATTGTCAATATTTCTCTAATCATTAATAAAACCCAATGCTGTGGGTACTTATTTGAATTGTCTCGATGAGACATAGGGTTTGAAATTGAAATAACAAAGTTAGAATGTCCTTACCCCCTCTTATCTGTAGCTCTGATTAGGGTACCTTTTCAGAATGAAACACATATATGTAAGCAGTGGTGGATAAGATTTAGAAAACAACAAAGGATTAACATTGTTGGTTAAACACAACAGCAATGGGCTGTGAGAGAGGCAAGTTTTACTGACTTTACATCTTCACAAACCAAGGACTCTGCCCCCATTTCGTGTTCGTAAAGAACAACATGGGTGTGTTCTTAAAGCCGCGTTCCAATTGCCGACCAAATCAACTCGATCAACTCGATCGCGTAAACTCCCCGATCAAACCCGATTAAACTCGATCAAATGTATTTACACGACTTCTTCTTTATTTCTTGTCGATTAATTCCCGATCATTTTTTCCTATCACGCTTGATCGTCCTGATTACTCTTGCCGACCAAGCTCGATCAGTATTCGATCGCTTGATCGAGCTTGATCGAGTTGATTTGGTAGCAATGGGAACGCGCCTTTAGGAACAGCATGGTGTAGAATCCTTGGCTTGCGAAGATCCCGACAACGACAGTCGACTACATTAATCATTGAAACAATCGTTGTCATTTGGTTTTCTGATGTTTTAAAGGGACCAATGCTAGGTTGTTGAACATAGTAACAAAACGATAACATTGAAGAAATAAGTTATATATATAGATTTACCATCTTGAATTGGCAAATTGTATCTGATCAGGGAAATTAGACCTTTTAAATCAAGACTGCATCTAACTCATCTACCACCATTGTTAATTTCAAATTGCATAACATTTATAGGAAGCTGATCCTCCCCAAAAACTTAAAACTTAGTTCAAGCGCTCTTTTATGTCCTAGTTAAGGTAGAATACGCCTAATGGCAACTTTAGAAATTAGGGTGACAAACACTTCTGCCTGATAGTACATTATATTAGACATCTATATGTGCAATATGACAGAAATTCGTCCAGAGGTTAACTAGAAATTCGATTTTCCCTTATCCCACCCTTAACTTACAAAATACCAATATGGCGGCCACCGCTCAAAGCAAAAAAGTATCTGGATTTTGGACATAAACACATTAAATGTGTCTAGATTTTGGTTTTTATTATCAAAAACATGTTTACCCATCGCCTGATGTGAAATGATATGACCCTTGTGCGCATATGAGAGATATTTTCTTAAATTACTGCGTGCTTATTTAGAAATAAATCCTCTTTATTTCCTAGTTTGGAATTTATGCCTCTGAAACAAATGTTGACAGTGCCAGAAATAAGTTCACGCACTCTCTAAAACCGATATCAAAATTATTCTTATATGTGTAGAACACGATAAAATCCACATTTGTACATTTTATCCGTCAAAATTTGAAAATATATAAAGGTAATTCTTAGTGCCCTCATACTTTCAAACGCACTATTTCTTTCCCAAAAGAAGTCAATGCCCCAAATGAAGGGAACCGTAGCCCATATCTAATTATATGCTTATAACTAAAACCCAAACGTTGTATAAGACTTTCAGAAGTTGGCAAATGATAACATATCAGTTGTGATTTCATATGACTTTCACCATTTTAACCCTTTACCTAGTAACCAATTGAACATCGCTATTTGTAAAAAGTAATGCAAATCCTAAAGACAAAATTGTACTTAATCTTTTTTATAGTCTATTACAGCTTCCTTATACCACTTCTTCTGGATTGCATATTGAATCTAAGGACTTAAATGGAAAAATAATCTTAAAAAAGGATCAAATCACGGATCCAACCACTTTACAATTAACTGACAACGAGTTTGCACATTTAAATAAGGATCGCCGGCAAAGAAGTGATGAAAATCGTGTGCAAATGTCTGAACAATGATGATCTCATCCACGCGTCGTTCTCAAACGATAGGCGTTTGATCACCACATCATAGATTTCATTAGAATACATGTATGTGTCTTCTACATAAGGGTTTCTCGGTATATTGAGCCAAACAGTAACAAGAGAAGAAACGAGCCTTATACATACTACAATTTGTTTCCTAAATAGGGAGTTTCATTCAGTATCAAAGTTTCTAATCACATACAAACTGGTGATATCAATCAAAATCATATATAAATTACACGAAAAATGTCTCTGAAAAATTGATGTTAAACGGAGAATCATACCAAAAAAAGATATTCGGGGTGTATTCGGGGACCTTTATTTACAAAGGGAAGTAATATTCAGCAATATTGTTGCTAAAAATAGATACGTAAACTGTCGACATGTATCGAAAATGTACGACAATAGTAAATATGCATTAGAATTATTCTACCTTAATTCGCTGCACTACGTTACTATGCAAACTCAGACTGTTCCTATCAATAATTAGCCTATTTATCCGTATAGATATTTCAGGCTTATGATCAGAACATTATGGTAATATTCTGATTCCTGAAAAGGCTAGCATTGGTGGGGTTAATGTAGATTACCCGTAATATTCCGTTTTGAGAATCATAAAACATCGGCATTTTTCGAACGGCGTTGTTATGTATCCGAAACTATTCGGGCGCGGACGTAAATATTCGGCGATTGATGGAAAGTTCCAACGTCAAATGTTTTCGACGTCGCCCGAAATATTCCGACGTCGCGAGAATCTCATTAGGGGTGGACTACCTTAACCCACATAATATAACCCACCTTTGATGGACATGTTTTCTCGTGTTACATCACAAATCGATTGGTTACCTTCTGACCTATTATTAACCAGACTAGTCAATTACTTATGACCCTAATTATATTACCTGGTCTTTGATTCACCGACACTTTTTCCCGATGACCTTAACACAAGAAGTGACCATACTACCTGATAGTCTTGCGTCCACAATTCAGAAAAATGTGGTTGGTAGGTCCCTTGCTCAGAAATACTGGTTGCTTGATTATAACAAAAAAGTCTTGCTCCATAGCAATTTATTTATTCCCACACAACTGCGCCTTTGGGCGCTCCGCAATATATTAGCATTGGGAAAACATCTTGGAAAATGAAGAAATTGCTTGTGACACCACATACCCATATCATTTTTTAAAGTATAATATGTTTTGATGCCAAGTTTTTTTTCTAATGAACACGTATAAATGCTATCAGTATTTGAAGTAAGTTGTTGCTGAAAAGCGAAAACACTCCTTTACAGAAATGACAAATTCATAATATACATCCGAACTACTGTATACATCAATTTGTTTAATTTTAACACCAAAATATATTTTTCTCGTAAACGGCGCAATACTTTGACTTGGAATATTCAGAATTGTCATGAGAAAATATACTCTTTCACATTAAAATTAAAGGAAAATTACCGAAAAAATATCTGTGAAATGTCACTTTAAAACTAAGCTTCATGTCAACTAAATATCTAGGTTCTTTTGGAGTCGGAGGGGTTAAAATATCGAAAAGACTGCGCGGGCAATAAATCGAAGCAACGATACTTTCTTGGAAACGACCTCTGTAACATTTATGGACTACATGTATTATCTAGACCTGCTGATCTAGAATCTATAAATTTAATCAAGTTTCCTTATCTAGAATCTAGATCCCGTCAGAGGTATTGCAGACATAAAGCGCATTTATTGCCTTCTACGGCAAATAAAAGCACAATTAGATAGATCTTTGCCCTTTCTACCGGCACAAATTTCAGACGTGTTGCAGACAATCGAAAAATCAAATCGCTCAGAGACTAGCGACTCTTCGAGTTATTTAATGAACACTCTTCCCAGAAAAGAAGAAAATAGATCTACCTGCTAATCAGCACTTTTCTATGTTCTTTCTCGAAGTTTTCCAAATCCTTTATAGCCAAATGAGCCGCTGTTTTGGGTATAAAGAGTTTATTGGTGTTACATACATCCAAAAGGCTATAGATCGTTCCTGTTTACTTTGCAGTTTACTATTAGACAAGTGGCAATTGTAAAAGAGTGTGTGATTCCATAACATAGGAAAGTTTTTCGTGTCTAGATTAAAAAAGAAAGCGTCACACAATTTAACATTGCAATTGAGACTGAATGTTTACGTTAAAGCATTATGAAAAACGTATTTTTTGGACTTAAGATGTTTGCAGGCCTAAAATATTACCATAATTCGTATACTTTTGTCCGTTGTTAAATATTATAAGAAAGGGAGATGCATTATTTATTAGAAACCGGAAGACAGATAATTTGATTATTGTTAATTATGAATCAATAACAACCTTTGTCATTACATACGACTGTTGTGATTTTATTGTCTGAAGAAATTGACACTTTATTTTGCAAATATCATTTAACAGGTATTATCAAAAGTACTTTTTGTGACTCGTGGAAGGAACAAATTGTTTGGTTGCGAAAGCATTGGATAATGGTTAATCGAAGAGCAGGTAATGCAATTAACGCTTTCCTCATTCAACAACTTATTTTCTTCCTCTTTCTCCTTAAAGTGACATTTCACGATTTTTTTACATAAATTTTACTTTTATTCTGCCTGAAATAGCATGTTTTCTTATGAAAGTTCTGAAAATTTCAAGCGGAAATATTGAACCGTTTACGAGAAATATATATTTTTGTACTAAAATTAAACCAATTGTTGTGGACAACAGTTCAGATTTATATAGAATTTGTCATTTCTGTCTTAACTTTGCAGGCGTATTTTTCAGTTATAAATAACAAATTCAAAAAACTAATAGCGTTTCTATGCATTAGAATAAACAATCTTTGCATCAAGACATACTTTTAAAAAATGATATAAATGTGAAATGTCACTTTAATATGAATGCGTAGCTGGCCTTTTAAATGAACGTGCATACAATGATTAAAGGTCTTGGCTATTGCTAATTTTAAGACTTACATTTGAACAAGAAATGTGAATTCAATGAGATTCCAATTGCACAAATGATAATTGTTCTTACAAGTAATCACAACTTTCTGTTCCCAGGATCATTTTTGTCTCAAAATTTCCCCCTGGAGTTTGCTCTATTTTCTAATATTCCAGGGTATGGAATCATCATCGTGCTGTTAACCGGAAGTATTTTGCTTACTGTAAAATTTGATGTCAACATTAAGCCAACGGGACAAATTTCTCAGGTAAAGACCTATTTTTTGCTTCATTTTATGTTTATTGTGGTATTTTTATACAATAGATCTGAAAATACTTTTCATAGAACTTTCTGCAAGCGCAGAAAAAGGTTGCTATTATTATTATTATAATACATATGATAATTTTGTTTGTGAAACATATGCATACCGTCTCTCATTCAAAGATATTTTGATATCGGATGGCGGTCATAAACCTATAATCATCACTTATGTTTACTGCCGATTATGGTTATTTTGTAGAAAAATTGGAGATCAACGATGTACACTAAAACGTCAAATGTGTCAACTGTAATGAAGAAAGTCTCAGTCCACATCAACAATACAAAGCAACTCGTGAGCTTGAGGACCAAGAAAACAAGTTTTATTAAAACGTTTATACCAAGACAAGGAAATACCAACAGTTTGCCTAAAACGTTTGTTGGTGAAGGCGGTACAGTTAAAAATTTGACCGTTAAAAACAACAATGATGAAAATGAAGGAACTTTTCAACATAGCTATAGTGTTCGAACAAAGAAGAGATACAAAGTTCACTGGTACAATCCGCCTAAATTCCTAAAGTTCAGAAATCGCGCATTTCGTTCAACCTTCGCAGGTTGTGAATTTAAAAACTGTGATCTTACATACGACCCACGACAAGCAAAGTTAAGTGATGTAATTATATTTGACGGACGATGGGTTCCCGAGAGGGTTAAATTCAAACGACCTGCTGGTCAAGTGTGGATATTTGCTGCCCATGAGTCCCCCGAGACTTATGATGATCTCGGAAACTGGTGGACCAAACCGCAATGGGTTGCGAGCTTCAATTGGACAATGACCTACGATAAAGAACTAGCTGATATTTATCTTCCGTATGGAGACATACGCCCGACAACTATCCATAAACATAGAAACTTCACAGAAATAGCACTGTCAAAGAGGAAGACAGCATTAGCAATCATTTCTCACTGTGATACCCATTCGTTGAGAGAAATTTATATAAAGCAATTAAAACGATATATTGACGTAGATGTATTGGGTGCGTGTGGTGAGCCTTGGGAATGTGGTAAACGTTATTTACACGATGGTTGTTTCCAGATCCTGAATACAACCTACAAATTCTTCTTAGCATTCGAAAATGCCATGTGTAAAAACTATTTCACGGAAAAGTTATACGAGAATTATAATTATGATGTTGTTTTGGTAGTCCGCGGCGGTCGTAAGGATGATATTCAACAGCACTTAGTTCAAGGAACGTACATTTCAGCTGATCAGTTTAAAACTGCGAGGGATCTTGGAAAATATTTACAAAGACTAAACTGGTCTCTAAATGAATACGCAGAATTTCTTGAAAAGAAGTCGACTTACAAATCAGACGGTTTTGAGGCCGTGTACAAAAATGCGCTTTGTGATATATGTAAACGGGTTAATAATCTAAAAGTGTATGGTAAGACCATCAAAAACATTAAAAATTTGGTGTACAGTAAGGGAAAATGTCGTCGCCCTGTTGTTTAACCCTTCATAAAATGAGGTACAAATCGAAAGATGCATTAGACGAAAGTTGGATTCGTGTGATTAGCGACAGAGAAAGAAAATCGAAGGAAATTAAAACAATTTTATCATTATTATTTTCTTTTTTGTTATCTTTTTTCAATGCATTTTTTCTCGAAGTTGCCAAAGGCAAATTTTGTTTCAGAAAGAGCATGCTGAACTATAACTAGATGTTTGTCTTTTTCAAAGGGAAAACCAGTTCCAATTGAACGGATTTACATATATTGTAAGACAACATAAGCGGTACATGTGCATGCGCGACTCCAGTGGTTTTCACGGTGAGGATTGTGCATGATGGGATGGATAACGAATACGGACAAATTTGCCTCGCTTCAGGTAAGAAATTGTGCAATAATTTTCTTATTTCTGCGTCAATTTTCAAGCGGTTTGTGACATGTACCCCGCATTACTGAGCTCTTTCCTCAGATATATGACTTGTTTGTAGAATCTTTGTACTTTGTCCAAAAATTGATCCCAACCGATCAGAAAAACGACAAAAAAATCCAGGTCATTTTTCTAGTCGGTTGGGATCGATTTTTGAGAAATGTACAAGGAGTTTCCCGATAAGTAATAAATCTAAGAAAAGGGCTTAGTAAGATGGAACTTTACATGCAACAAACGGCATGAAAATTGACGCTAAACTAAGAAAGTTATCCCACAAATGCTTACCTGAAGCGTGGTTAATTTGGCCGTAGTCGTTACCATTTAGCTTTCTGGTCGGTTGGGACAATATTTTGGAAAAAGTACCACGAGTTGTCTTGGGTCAATTTCAAAAGGTGTGCACTTTTCTGTGATTTCTACATGAAAATGTTACTTTTGAGTTTTGTGACTCGCCTTTTTTCGTATACATAGTAACTGTTAGTCTTAGAATATTTATCCATTGCAAAATAGCGTATCTTTTCAGATAAAGTGAAATTGGTGCTCATAAGTCTGTAAAAAACACAAAAATTGCCTGTGTCTTCCCCGTACCTTTGACTTTCACAAGCAAATACAGAAAAACTACTAAACTTTCTCGTATGAAAATTACATGGTTGAATTAAATGAGCCAAAAATTAGTAACAGCAGTATCCAATGAGACTAGATAGGAAGTAATATAAGATTTATGAGCTGAAAATATGTTGTATCACGACGCCGTGAAATATGTCATACATCCGATGAAAGAGCTCGGTAAGGCGGGGTACATGCAACAAACCTTTTGAAAATTGACGCACAAATAAGGAAGTTATTGCAAAAAATCTTTCCAGAATCGAGATTATTTTGTCCGTATTCGTTATCCATCCCATCATGCACAATTCCCACCGTGGTTTTGGACCAGGAGGCTGAGCTGCCTTGAATTTGTAAAAACGCTGATGAAACTGATATTTAAAGAACTTTTAATTTCGTCAATGTATCCAATTAGTCAATCAATCAATTAAACTATCAATGAATTAATCAATCAATAAATCGACAAATCAATCGACCAATCAATCGACCAATCAATCAACCAATCAATCGACTAATTGATCGACCAATCAATCGACCAATTATTCAATCAATCAATCAATCAATCAATCAATCAATCAATCAATCAATCAATCAATCAATTATCCAATAAATCAATTATCCAATCAATCAATTATCCAATCAATAAATCAATCATCCAATCAATCAATTATCCAATATCAATCAAGCAACCAATCAATCAAGCAACCAATCAATCAAGCATCCAATCAATCAACAAATCAATCAATTGACAAATCAATCGTTCAATCTATGAATGGATAAATGAACTAATCAATCGTCATCGACCAATCAACCTTTCTATTTATCAATAAATAGATCGATATATCATCCAAATAATCAATCAGTCAGTCAATCGACCAATCAATCAATCAATCAATCAATCAATCAATCATCGACCAGTCAATCAATAATCCAAAAAATCAAAAAACAATTAATCAACCAATTAATCAATCAGTCATTCGATCAACCAACCAATCATCCAATCGACCGATCCATAAATAAATCAATCGACTAATGTACCAATGGGCCAACCAATCAATCAACAGATCGATCGACAAATCAATAAATCAATCAACCAATCTATCAATCAATGAATAAAACGTTTGATCTACAAAACAATCAATAAACCAATCAATCAAATTACCAATCATTGACAACCAATCAATCAATCTGACCCACAATCGACCAATCAATCGATCAATACATATAGTAGTCAGTCTAAATTCAATACTTCCAGTCTACAAAGAGTCACATGACCACCAAAATGGCCGCTGTCAACAACAAGCAGAATTTTGTAACAACTTTGAGCTTCGTTTTTGCCTGTATCTTGTCTTGTCATGCTATACGGTATGAACCAAACTGGGCATCAATCGATTCCAGACCGCTTCCAGCTTGGTATGACCAGTCAAAAATCGGTATTTTCATCCACTGGGGTGTTTTTTCTGTACCGAGTATAGAGTCAGAATGGTTCTGGGCTGACTGGATTGGAGGAAAAACCAATGTAACTGTGAACTACATGAAGAAGAACTACAAGCCGGACTTTACTTATCCAGACTTTGCGAGGGATTTCACGGCTGATTTGTTTAACCCTGATGAATGGGCAGATATATTTGAAGCCTCTGGAGCAAAGTAAGTCCATTTAACAGTGCCGGATCCAGGATTACTGTAAGAGGGGTTCATTTTTACAAAAAGATGGGTTCGTTTTACAAGTATTACACAATTTTGACTGAATTTCTGTATGAAAATGGAATAATCAGGCTATCGAGGGGGGTTGACCGTTCGTTTGAACCTAATCAGAGTCTTCTCTGATGTAAATACGCTCTTTGATATTTTGATTTTCGCTATTTACATCAGAGAGCGTTGCTCTTTGAAAACAGCGGAAAGTTCGGTAACGTTACAAGTAACTTGAAGCTTTGTTTTTGTGTATCATATCGAATCACTCGGTAAAACACTGTAGGGTATAGATCAATAAATCATTTTTTGTCATACCTGGCCATAAATTTCATTTCAAATCGACCTGCTGGATGGGTATAACCTTTGATTTTGAATGGAAGGTCAAGGTAAACAAAGGCTGCTCAGGTGAGGGTTGTTGCAAAACATTGCCTATTAACCTTTTAGAAATACTTTTTGGTCGTAATTTTTTCAGCGGCCATAACAATAAATGGTTCATTTATCGATATCATCAGGGGTTTTAACGATAGCGTTTAAGATCGGACGGTGAAAGATGCGCAACAATTTGTTGCGAACTTCTTGATTTTTTCAAAGAGCAACGCTCTCTGATGTAAATAGCGAAAAATCAAAATATCAAAGAGCGTATTTACATCAGAGAAGACTCGGATTAGTTTGAACCCCGCGAACCCCCTCTGGATCCGCCACTGATTTAAAATGCTTTCCATGCATGTTCTCGTGTACAGTAGATTAAGAACTTTTAAAAGAATTAAAGGAGTGTTAATCAGAAGTATTTGAATGCTCTAGCATGCAATATATCTAGTGTAATCAATAAGCATATGGAGTCCATGGATGAGAGGTAGAGCATGATAGACGGCCATGAGGCTGAGACCAAGAGGTTCCGGATTCGATCCTTGGAAGTGGACATAGACTTTTCATGAGCCCATATATTCGGTGCAAGTACTGGTAAAGTTTCAAGGAGTGACTAGAGTAAGTTGTAAACACTTGTTTTCCAATAGATGTAAAATTAAAGATATGTTCAAAGTAATGTCTGAAAAATTAGGGAAAAATTCAGATGGGAGCTTTTTCTTTTCTGTGAATATTTTGATAACTATCAGCCAAGTCGATGATCATTTTGATTTTTTTGTATTGACTTTTTTCACATTTGATTTGAAAAAGATCTTAATTAACCCTTTCCAAAACAAGACCTGGTTTTGACGCCCAAAAGAAAATAGGCTTGGGAAAACATTGAGACAAAAGAAGAAACTACTGAAAACCAACAGTTTCTCCTTTTGTCTCAATAATTTCTTGGCTATATACTACACAAATCATAAATCATATCTTGACAAACATCCATTTTTGTCATCTGTAGTAGCAATTTGCTGCAAACAATTTGGACCACTGCAAAATTTTGGTAATGGATTAATCAAATCTATTTCTCTTTGTCCTCTAGGTATATTGTATTGACCAGCAAACATCATGAAGGGTTCACCAACTGGCCGTCAAAATACTCGTTCAACTGGAATTCCATGGATGTTGGTCCGAACAAAGATCTTGTTGGTAAGTTTACAGTGTAATAATAATAATAATAATAATAATAACGACTTTATTTAAAGAGGCTACACATTTGGTTTCCCAATCTTCCATGTGGGCCTCTAACAGTATGAGGGCTTATCCAAAAGCAGAGCAACAGATAAGTGACGATGAAAGCTTTATCTTAATCTTATATTTCAAATCCTAACCTAATGTTTTTTGTTCTCATTGGAATTGTCTCATTGGTTAACAACAAATGAAATATTGCATTTATTATTAATTTATTATCATGAATGCCATTACAACTATTGTTTAATATTTTGATGATTATATTTTAACCTTTTTAATGTTGCAGGAAGCCTTGCCACTGCTATAAGGAAGAAGAAGGATATGAGATTTGGACTCTACCATTCTCTATTTGAGTGGTATCACCCTCTTTTTATGCAGGATAAAAGCAATAAGTGGACAACAACAGACTTTGTAAAGGTACTGAATACAATTACATATTTTGTCGTAATTTTCAGTATTCCATGTAGATATACATTTTTGTATGCTCACGAAAAATTATGCAACATGATATTATTTAGTCACATTATTCTCTGTCCTCTTATGAGATCTTTTGGATTTGCTTTTGCAGATTTTTGAAGATCACTATCTCACAAGGCCAATAGGTACTTCGGGTATTCACCTGCCAGTAATACCCGAAAGGGGAGTTAGGCAGTATATATAAATAGATAGGTACTTCAAGAATCATTGTCTCTGTAGTTATATCTAAACTAAAATATGTCCTTCAAAGAATACATCTTTCAGTCAGGTTCCTCAAATGAATTGAAAATTTACAATCATGCTAATATTTACCAACTGATTAAAAAACCAAGTCTTGCTTTAGTGGTTATGTTGAATTATTCATTTAATAATTTGTTTGGTTTGATAATCATATTCACAGGTAAAGACAATGCCAGAGCTGTATGAGATAGTGAAGATGTACCAACCTGAAGTAATCTGGTCAGATGGAGATTGGGACGCCCCTGATACTTATTGGAACTCTACAGAGTTTATTGCATGGCTTTATAATGATAGGTGGGCACTTGATTGTTTTACAGTCATGTAATTAGGCCTACATGTAATTATTTTTCTCATTTTTATGACCCTGTATCAAAAGATCAAATGCATATTATTTTACTGGTGTCCATCTGTCTATTGGTCTGTCTGTCTGAAAATTTAACCATGGCCATTTCGGGGGCATTCATTTTTCACAAATACATCTTGTAATTTCAAAGTATTTCATTGTGATTTACAGAATATGGAAGGCATACATTTGTCGTGAGATAAGATGTCTGTGATAAAATTTTACAGGTTTTGAGGATTCACCAAGGTCAATAATTAACATAATCTAAATAAAATCATTAAATGGCTTCTTATCTGATACTATTGTTTTTGATTCCCTAGCTTAGAATCATTCAGATTATATGCATGAAATATTAGAATCGTCAATTGCAAAATAATTAATTTACAGATATTTAATGTTAATTTTATTTCATAAAACAGCCCTGTTAAAGACACAGTTGTAACCAATGACAGATGGGGGAGCGGTATAATGTGTCATCATGGAGGGTTCCTCACTTGTTCTGATAGATATAACCCAGGTTAGATTCCTAGTTTAATTTCAAAATGATAAATATGTCACACAGTGACAAGTCATGATACAGCCCAGTGAAGGATACAGTTGTAATCAATGACAGATGGGGCAGTGGTATAATGTGTCACCATGGAGGATTCCTCACTTGTTCTGATAGATACAACCCAGGTTAGATTCTTAGATAAATCTTAACACATTACCATAAAACGACACCTTTTGATGACCCATAAGATAAGGGCTATGGAAAACGTTGGGGAATGAAGAAATTGATTTGACAAGCAATTTCTTTGATTCCCACAATGATTTCTACCCTTGAAGGCCAAAAAACTAAATTTTTCAACCACTTGAAATTGTCGTCTGACACATCTTTAAATCAGGACCAGTCTTAAACTTTGCCCTGCGGTAAAGAGTCAAAATGATCAAAATAACACCAAGTAAAGGAAAACAATGTGATACAATGTAGTATATCTCTGGGATAAGAGGAAGAGATGGCATTGAAAGTGTGTTATAATATGAACCCTAGGTTGAAGACATTGATTAGAATCTGTTCAATAATATTGTTTCTTCAATACAAAAACTATGAAAAAAGGGAGGATAACATTTCACATTTTACTTCGTATCATGAAATTCTTATCTCCCTTGTATTGAAATATGTCAAAATGGATTGCATGTAGGAAGATAATTATGAACTCAAAAGAGGCTCGACACAATCTCCATCTTGTTGAAAAATTTGTCTTTTAGAGGCAATACTTTCCCAAACAAGACCTTGTTTTGACTTCCCCAAGAGAATAGGCTAAGGAAAACATTTGATGCATTAAAAGAAAATGCTGATAATCAACATTTTCTCTTTCTGACTCAATATTTTCTTTACTACACTGTACACAATTCAAACCTTTCCAAACATCCATTTAGTCGTTTGCAGCATCTTTTGAATTGAACCACCTCAAAATTTTGTTGTTTGGGAAAGGATTATAGTAACATGTGTGTGTATTGTCATCAACATAAGATATCCATATGAATAATTGCACCATGGTATCTGTTTTGCATGGAGTCATTCAATTTTGGTATCATTATGAATATTCAGGAAAGCTGCAGTCCAGAAAGTGGGAGAATGCTATGACGATTGACAAGAAATCCTGGGGTTACAGAAGAACCGCTGACCTCGCAGATATTCTGACCATGGAGGAACTGATTGGCACTGTAGCTTCTACTGTCAGGTATATCTTTCTCCTTTGGATCATTTAACCCATTACCTAACAAAAAGTAATAAACTTGTCCATATTGAAAAAAAAAATGCAGACAACTTATTCAATGTGGTAAAATGTTTGAAATTTTATGACTTTTTGGGGGTAGAAAACATTGTGGAAAATGAAGAAATTGCTTGTCACAAGCAATTTCTTCATTTTCCTTGATGTTTTCCAAAGCCTTTATCTTGTGAGGCTCCAAAAAGCGTCATTGTACAGGAAAAGTTTAGTCCAGAAAGTGGGAGAATGCTATGACCATTGACAAGAAATCCTGGGGTTACAGAAGAACCGCTGACCTTGCAGATATTCTGACCATGGAGGAACTGATTGGCACTGTAGCTTCAACTGTCAGGTAAGTTCGTCACTGGATGGCATTCAGTTTTTGTACGATAACTGCATAAATGTTAAGATGATAATGTAAATGAATGCTATAACCTTGACAAGACACCTTGCAGATATACTGACCATGGAAGAACTGATTGGTACAGTAGCTTCTACTGTCAGGTATATCTTTCTCCTTTGGATTATTTAACCCATTACCAAACAAAAAGTAATAAACTTGTCCATATTGAAAAAAAAATGCACACAACTTATTCAATGTGGTAAAATGTTTGAAATTTTATGACTTTTTGGGGGTAGAAAACATTGTGGGAAATGAAGAAATTGCTTGTTACAAGCAATTTCTTCATTTTCCTTGATGTTTTCCAAAGCCTTTATCTAGTGAGGCTCCAAAAAGCGTCATTGTACAGGAAAAGTTTAGTCCAGAAAGTGGGAGAATGATGATCGACAAGAAATCCTGGGGTTACAGAAGAACAGCTGACCTCGCAGATATTCTGACCATGGAGGAACTGATTGGCACTGTAGCTTCTACTGTCAGGTAAGTTTGTCCCTGGGTGGCATTCAGTTCTTGTAAGATAATTGCATAAATGTTAAGATGATAATGTAAATGAATGCTATGACCATTGTCAAGAAACCTTGCAGATAAACTGACAATGGAAGAACTGATTGGCACTATAGCTTCTACTGTCAGGTAAGTTCGTCACTGGATGGCATTCAGTTTTTGTAAGAGGATTGCATCAAATTTAATGTTAAGATATTAATGAAAATGAATTCTATTACCATTGACAAGTGGGGAAAATCTCATGTTCGGAAGTTAACCCATTACCAAACGGCAATATTTTGGCCAGTTCCAAATTCAAAGATGTTGCAGACAACAGTTCCAAGTGAATGGAATCTACCATTTTTTGGTCTTTTGGGGTAGAAAACATTGTGGGAAATGAAGAAATTGCTTGTCACAAGCAATATCTTCATTTTCCACAATGTTTTCCCAAGCCAATTTCTTGTGGGGAGTCAAAAAGAGTCACTGTGTGGTAATGGGTCAAAAGACGTAAAGAAAGCAATTAATATATTGATATTAAATTAAAATGGTTTTACATACATGTATGAAAGCATTATTTTTCTATCTTTCAGCTGTGGTGGTAATATTTTGATCAATGTTGGGCCCACATCCAGTGGTACTATAGTTCCCATATTCGAGGAGCGACTCAGAAGTTTGGGAAAGTGGCTTGGTGTGAATGGAGAAGCAATCTACAATACTACCTACTGGAAAACTTGCCAGAATGACACACTCACTCCAAATGTTTGGTGAGTTGAACCACTTTAACCTCTACCTAAATTACAAGATTTTGAGGTCTGGTGTACATTGGTATCTGAAGTTTGGGAAAATGGCTGGGTGTGAATGGAGAATCAATTTACAACACCACATACTTGGAAACTTCTCAGAATGCAACAATGACTCCCAATGTTTGATAAGTTACTCATATATATGAAATTTATTTCAAATCATACCTGGTTTATGCAAATTTTAATCAGCATTCTTTACAACATGGCTAGGCAATTCAAAGATAAATAATGTTTCAAGCTGATCTAAAGATTTAAAATTGGATTTGTCTTTTTAAATTATAACATATATGCTTTGATTTATGATGTAACATTGATCATACTGAGTCATCAAAATGTTTGTCATTTCATCTAATCAATGTCATTCCATAAGTTGATTCATTGCTCTCTTTCTGTGTTCATGCTAATGACTTTTGACCTAACAGTTTTGGATCTATGGTAAGCATTTAGCTTCTTGAGAAGCGTTATTGACATAGAAATATTTTTGTATTCCCAGGTACACAGCCAAGAACATGCCATCAGGTAAACAGAATGTGTATGCGATCGTTCTAGACTGGCCAAGTTCGGACAAACTCGATCTAGCGTGTCCAACACCAACTGGTCAGGTCAAGGTCACGTTGCTGGGTTACGATCAACCAATCATGTGGGAGTCTGGACCCTCAGCTAAAGGAATTTCCCTGGATGTACCGGTCATTCCATTTAACAAGATGCCTTGCTCATATGCCTGGGTATTCAAAATGGAGAATTTGTTTGAATAATTTGAGTATCCAATCTTGTAAAGTTATCTGAGGGGTTTTAAGCATAACTTTTCAAATGTGTAAAGCATTAAGTGCTATAGTGGGTTAGAATAAAATTAGGTTATATATGATAATTGCATCATGTTAAGTTATATGAGCAGGGATCTGGAATATGGGCTTTTTATGGGATTAACCCTTTCCCAAACAAGACCTGGTTTTGACGTCCCTAATTAAAAAGGGTTTGGAAAAATTGAGGCAAAAGAAGAAAGTGCTGATAATCAGCACTTTCTCCTTTTGCCTCAATATTTTCCATGCTGTATTGTACATAAATTATAACTTGATTTACATCTATTTTGTTGTCACCCTTGGCTTGCGAAGATGTGGTGCCGTTAGACATTCATTCTCAATGGTACAT
This sequence comes from Fragum sueziense, assembly GCA_963680895.1. Classification (NCBI taxonomy): domain Eukaryota; kingdom Metazoa; phylum Mollusca; class Bivalvia; order Cardiida; family Cardiidae; genus Fragum; species Fragum sueziense. Next base: position 37,021,214 of record OY804597.1, read on the forward strand.
TTTAATACTATCCTAAACTTGCTGCAGGTCATGAATAAGAACTTATTATCCCACTACCAAACGACAAGATTTTAGGTTGGTCCAAATTCAAAGATATTGCAGTCGACAATCTCATGAGAATGAATTTTGAATTATTTTGGTCTTTTATGGCGGAAAACATAGTGGGAAATGAAGAAATTGCTTGTCACAAGCAATTTCTTCATTTTCCACAATGTTTTCCAAAGCCTTAATCTCTTGGGGAGTCAAAAAGAGTGTGGTAATGGGTTAAAGAACAACATAGATCTTGATCATATTCTGCATTTGCACAGTCTGATCTGGATTCATGTTATTCTCAATTTTGCCATAACTGATATTTTCCAGATCCTGACTCATTTGTAGTTACAGCAGATTTGTCTTACGCAATGATGAAATAAATAATCTAATACATGTCTGTGTCATAAATAGAAAATATACTTAAAGGGACATAACATTCCAATTTTATTTTTTAAAGTATGTCTTGATGCAAAGATTGGTAATTGTAATGCATAGAAATGCTACTAGTTTCTTGAAGTTGTTATTTATAAGCGTAAAATATGCCTTTAAAGTTGAGACAGGAATGACAAATTCCATATAAATCTGAACTGTTGTCCTCAACAATTAATATAATTTTAACACAAAAATATATATTTCTAGTAAACTGTTAAATAATTTGGCTTGAAATTTTCAGAATATTCATAAGAAAATATGCTCTTTCAGATAAAAATAAAAGTAAAATTAATGAAAAAATAAATGTGAAATGTCACTCTAACATCATAGAAGTACCAATATTTCTATGCATCATGGGATTTTTTTTTTGCAATACTTATAGTTAATCCTATCACAAATAAGACATCGATTGGGCAACTGGAATAAAAGATACTTTGGAAAACATTGAGATAAAAAAGAAAATGCAGATAATGTGCAATTTTCAATTTCTTTTAATCTTGGGTTAAAGGATCAAATCTTGTCATCATGTGCAGTTTGCACAGGCCCAATCAAGGTTTGAAATTATTGCTCTTTGTTTCATGTTTTCTGTTTGATTATAAATTTTCTACTTCACTAAGATGTTGTCTTTGAAAATATAACAGCATGTATGCACTCGTACATAATACAATGACTTGAATTCACCCAATAACCCTTTCCCAAAACAAGGTCTGCTGTTTTAATAGAGAATGCCTGGGAGAACTTTGAACCAAGAGAATAAAATGCCAACTTGTAGCATTTTCTTCTTTTTCTTCAATATTTTCTATGCTATATTATTCACCAATCCTAATTTACCAGCTTTAAATTGTCATTATGATCTGTAGCAGGTTTCAAATTGGGAGTCCAGATTGTTGTTTGGAAAGGGGTTATTGTTGTTTGGAAAGGGGTTAGATTATTTAGAGCCAAGACATAAAGATATCATTAATAATTGATAACATATAGATCTATTTTACACTTAGTTGTACTTGTTACGTATGCTGTTTCAATATTTTGATATTTATTCGCACAAAATGTATGTTTTGTCTCGTCCTGTTTTGAATTTATGGTGTACATAGGTTGTTTGTATCACGAAGCACATTTTGCCTCTTTATTTATTTTGCTTATCGGTTTATGGTCGTTTAATCCTTTCCCAAACGAGGCCAAGTTCTTTCATCCCTAAGAGAAGAGGTATTAGAAAACATTGCGATAAAAGAAGACTATGCTGATAACCAGCATTTTCTCCTTTTGTCTCGTTATTTTCTGTGCCATATGATTGTGCACAAATCATTTATTTACCACACACATTTTGTGATCTGCAGTAGCTTTTAAGTAGGCGAATCCTAAAGCTAAGATTTTTGGGAAAGGATAAAATACCAAAATGTCACACCCTTAGAAATCCTTGAATGTAAACCAAACACACACTTTTTGATATAAACTCAGGTCATGTGATAAGTAAGCATTGTTACAAAATGTGATATTGAATTTATTGTCTTTTATTTCATCGATTTGCACATAAACTATATCAATTACGACTTAAACATTTATGAGTTTTGGAAAATACTGATAGGAAAAAGAAGATGTCGATAACTAGAAGTGTTTTCATTCTACGCAAGATTTTCTTTACTACACATAGATTCTATTTGATATTCATTCATATTCATTTTATGTTCTTAAACAACTTTGAATTTGGACTGGTCTAAAGTTTTCGTGATTGAGAAAGGTTCAAGCATGTCCATAATTACTACATTTTGGATCACCATGTATACTTCATAATATTTCGAAATACTCTTATTATTCTGTTGAACACTGCAATGTATTTATTTTTGTAATAAAGTGTGGTTTCATTAGTACTCGATTTTATTTTATTCTTCGATTAGAAAATCTTAGTTGGCTTGTTGCAAACTGAACTATAATATCGCCGCTTATCAACGAAGACCTCGTATCTGCAGATACGAGGTTTTCGTTGAAAAAGCAGCGATATATGAGCATAATGGGATAGTTTTACGAAGGACTACTTTCACTACATCAGCGCTCTTGAAATGATCTGAATAAATTAGTCTATGCAGTATTACAAGGATGTTATTGTCTGTACTTGAAAGGAATACTGGTAGTTACCATTGTCCTACTGACTTAAAATTTTGTTTCGAGCGATTTGCCCATTTGAGGGACATTTTGATAGCTTATCTCAAGATTTTGCCAGATAAATTTGGTAGAAAGCAGAAAATGTAGGACAATGTATGCTAAGACCAGACTGCACGTCTGTGCATGCTTGCTTACTCTAAATTGCCTCAGCCTGCCAAAGCTGTGGTTACAACACGAATAATGCTGCTTTTCTCCAAAAACCTCGTATCTGCAGCTTAAAACAAGCTGCAGATACGAGGTTTTTGCAGAAAAGCGACTATATGGCGTAAACAATATTAGACGGGTAAAGCCTATATCTAAAAAAATGTTACACTACTCCAATTTCAAAGGTATTACAGACAACAAAATAATTTAGAAAAAGGCTGGGAGTTCTGTATGCTTTTTCATAGAAAACAATGAGAAAAAAATTCTGATCACCAGCTTGCAGATGATATGCATTTTCTTATTATTTTTGTTTACAGTTTTCCAAACCTTGTTAATTTAGGATTATGAAAACCATGTACTGTTTTGTAAAGGCTTAATGACAAATACTTTTATCACAATATGTTATTTTATTATTAATTTATGAAAGTGTTTTTAAGACCACGAGTTCTCAAATTTCGCTAATGACGCAAAAACACTTTGCCTATGAAACATTAGTGAAATGTGATACAGTATTGGTATTTCTCATTCCATTAATTGAATCAAAGTCTTTTCTAGAATTCCATCAAATTGGGTTTTGAAAGTCAAATGTATGCCACATGCGGTGTTTTAATGCATCGCTAAGTTTTGCCAATATTTCAATTTCAATGTAAAAGTCGAAATTTCAGCATTAATGTTAATTTGCGCAAAAGAGGAAAATTTTAATATTAATGTTAATTGTCAATTAATAAAAGGTTAACTGAAATACGATGAGCCCCTCTTGTCGTAATTTTTGGCCCTTATCCGTACAAAAATGATATATCGGCCTAAATTCAAAGCTATTGAAGACCACATGACTTTTGTTTGTACCTAGAGTACAAACTTTTTATAGTTATGTCAGTCAAAAAATGGGGAAAAAGAAGAAATCCGTTCGCCACTTTTCAACAATGTTTTCTAAATTATTCTCTTGAAGGAACGTCAATAAAGCAGTGTTTGGGATATTTTAAATTCGACCTTTTCCAGAATCACTGATAATACGTTTTCTCAGCATGGTCTTCAATTGCAGACGATTCTATTTGCATTAATACTTACTAGCATATTCATAACCTTTAGTAACTGTCATTCAGCAGCAGGAACCTGACCAAACTGCACATGGGCACGAATTACGTTAATCTGGTTCCAACATATCGACTCTTTTTTGATGCCCTTAAAGCTTAATGCTTTGGAAAGCATTGTGGAAAATGAAGAAATTGCTTGTGATAAGCAATTTCTTCATTTCCCACAATGCTTTCCACCCCAAAAGACCAAACATTTTAAATTTCGTTCATTTAAAATTGTCATCTGCAACATCTTGGAATTTGGACCGGTATAATGTTTTGCCGTCTGGTAAAAGGTTACGTTGATATTTCCTAGCATAATATATATTCATCACCTTTAGTAACTGCTATACATCAGCATGACCCTGACCAAACTGCTCATGGGCACGAATTAATCTGGTTCCACGTTGTTTGCAAATGTCATTTATATTTTTTGTCCCAGCCCATCAATTAAATTTGCCAACGCATATCCAAAAATACAATTCAAGTCGTGGTTATAAGAAAAGCGCATGCAAGGGCGGATCCATGATTTTTTCCAGGGGGGGGGGGAGGGCAAGCCCAAAGATTTTTCCAGGGGGGGGGGGGCAAATAATTGCTTTAAATGTGTTAATTATGTACATAACGTTATATAGTCAAAAAGTTGATTCTTGGCCAATGCAAGGGGGGGGGGGGGGGAGTCCGAACCTCCGACCAATGAATGAATGTAAGTCCAATGAATGGCATATCAGACAGGTCAACTTATATACTTCTATGTCCTTTGGATGAGTAGTTGGTGACTTAGATTGGGTATCGTGTTTATACTGGTTTGAGAAATACAGGAATACATGGTTAGATGCACCAAAAATTTCTTAATTCGATATCAATCTGGACCAATAGTCTTCAATAATATCGACTGATCTATCCAAGATCGGCTTCATTTCAGTCGCAACAAAGATGGCGGTACAAATATGGGTATGCCGTATCAGGCAACAAAGCGGACAAAATTTGATCTCATTCATCACAATTTATCGTCGATTTTCAACAAAAATCTCGTAACTGCAGCTTGTTTTAAGCTGCAGTTACGAGGTTTTCGATGGCAAGCAGCGTTATGCTTAATATCGTTCCTGCAGTATCCATACTTTGTCTTTTGTCTTAATTTCTTTGCTAGACAGTCAGTGCACTGAATGACATTGGCAGTTTTGGTGTCCTGGTACGTTCTTAGAAAGTGAGAACTGAAGCATCATGTTTTGTTCGAAGTACTTGCGAAGCATCGTTTGTAAAATCTTTATGATATCATTAATGCTTGTCCTTTGGGATAGAAAGCACCATTTTCAAAACCTTTGGTTGAACTGTTGGTCATCTTTGCTGAGTCGCGTAAAAAAGACAAAAAGAGAATAAAATGAATAAATGAATAAATAAATGAAATAACAAGAATACAAGTATAGATTAACATTCATCAAGTAAGTCGAACAATTCTCATTGTCTATGTACACGGTGTATAATCACGTGACTTAGAATTTCAGAAAATGTTCAATAACTTTGTTAATATTGGACCGACTTGAATTCGGTTTGAAGCAGAGAATTTTGAAAAATGTCAGGAATAACATGGATGTGGTAGATTTTTTTTTGAAAAAAAAGTCAACTGATAAAAAAGTTATTGAAGATAAACCAAAATTTTGGTTTATCTTCAATAACCTTTTTATCTGTTGATTTTCAAAAATCAACCACGCTCATTTAATGCGTGACGTCTGTCCACACCCTCTGCTTCAAACCGAATTCAAATCGGTCCAATATTAACAAAGTTATTGAAGATTTTCTGAAATTCGTGTATCACGTGATTATCCACCGTGATGTACATTAATTAACTATACATGCCTATATAATAGGCCCATATCTTGAAAGTAAAATGCCCATTTTCCCCACGATTTGTCAGAGTAAAAACTATTGTGATTGCTTGATTGCGTGGTGTTTAAAGCCCTTTCCCAAACAAGACCTGGTTTTGACGTCCCTAATAGATATGGCTTGGGAAAACATTGAGACAAAAGAAGAAACTGCTGATAATCAGCAGTTTCTCCTTTTGTCTCAATATTTTCTGAGCTATATCACATACAAATCTTTTATTTATAGTCATTCATTTTGTCGTCTGCAGCAGCTTTCAAATTGGATCACCCTAAAATTTTGTCGTTTGGGAAAGGGTTAACGTCTCTTTCAACCGATATGGTCATATCGCATGGAGCAACAAACTGTGGATTCCTGGTATTTCTCTCGCCAGTACTACCACAATATCCAAACCGAACCTCCAGAGCTCTGTTCCATTACATCGATGATTCAATGAAACAAATGTCAAAATGAATATTTGCCGAGTCGGGGTTCGAACTCATGATCCCTGGATCGAGAGACTCCGACGTTGCCGACAACTATCTTGGATCGGTCTCTATACGAAAATTAATAGTGTCGACTAAAGTTTCCAGACGTGTTCAAGACTCACTGGTGGTGAACTCGGCCAAAGCGTGGGACGTTTTTCACGATCATTGTATTCCGTCGGTGTTGTTATAAAATATCGTAACTACGGCTTCGATAAAGCCGAAGTTACGAGATTTTATAACAACACCGACGGTTTGTCAATACATATCGGTAAACCCGGTCTATTTTAGAACAAATTCATTGTTATTAGAAAAACTATCCAATCAGATCGTTAAACTCACATTTAAGCGCAAAATATCTTTACCTTTTTGTAGCGAAAAACGTCCATCGCTTTGGCCGAGTTCACCACCAGTGAGACTTAGTCGGACAAAGTGGTTTCAAAAAGTCTCGTGGGATATAAATAAAATATAGACACCTAATTCTTTCGCTAATCCTTGGCATTTTTCTTGAGGTCATTTTATTGGCAGTATCCATTCCCTCGGCACCTGCTTGGATTTCCTTTGTCCGCCTTCTTCATACGACATATAGCTTGTCCAAATTGACTTGTCATTTGCACCCTTTCGCAAACGGCATAATATAAGCTGTTGTAGACGAAAGAAGGGAAATGCGAATGAAAGAATGTATGCATAGGCCTATACTATTACATGTAGGTCTATGTATAGCACCGAACTTTTGATGGAAGAGAAGGAAATGTCGGTTGATTTGCCCATCGTTTTTCGAAGATTTTATTAGTTGGGACATCAAAATAGTGTTTGGGAAAAGGTTAACTGACTCAATGTCTATCATATTAGCAGTTTGGACACTTAAAACACCTGCTTCGCAGACGACAGAATTATAGACGTGGCCAGATTGTATCAAAGCTGCTGATAAGAGAAGGTGATAGCTTTTCCAAATTAAATATTCACTAAATGTTCTTCAAACCCTATGTTATGGGTACCCATTTGAATCGTCTCGCTGAGACGATTCAAATGAGTACCCACAACATATTGTTTGGATTTGAGATAACATATTTAGAATGTCTCAACCCCTTTTATAATCTGTTGCATATGTACATTGGCATCACGACGGTGATAGGCCCCAGACCAAAAACTCGGAAAGCGAGCATTACATTTTCAAGCTGTATTTACATGTAAGGTGTCTCGACCCCCACTAAAGATAATTGATAACTTCAAATTGTCCATGACATTATATTTTACTTTTGGTCATTATATTTGTCCATCCTCTGTGTTTTATTCGTATTTCGGGCGATAAGTAAAATTAACTGTCGCAGAAAAAGAAAAATAGTTTCACACGAAGAAAAAGAGATAAGCTTTATCAAAAAAAATATGCCCCCATCAGATTTTGTACTTGCATACAAACTGAAGTTATTATTTAACCCTATCAATCCACAGAAATTAAAGGAACTCTTTTTTGAACCCTTATTGCAACCCATCCTTTCTACTAATTTATATCGTGGGAAACCTCGAGAAAAAATACAGAAAATTCTGCGGGTCAGCATTTCTTTTCCTTTCTTCAATATTTTCATAAGCTTTGACACCAATTGTTGTGCGTCAAAAGGATTCACTGTTAGCTAAAGGATTTAGGAGATCTTCTTTATAGTCGCTTTTCAACGAAAACCTCGTAGCTGCAGCTTGTTTCGCTGAAAAGCCGCGATATATTCTAGATTTATCATTTTCCTGTGATTAGATTAAGATTAACGAGAATTTGAGTGCCCTGGTTTCGAAGACGTGATTTTTGGACAAATTAGGTATGGAAGATAATTCGTTCTCCAGACATTTAGAATTAGGTCAACGTTTTGGCCGTAATATAATAATCAAATAGAAAATAATGTGACCTATCTCGTAAAATGGACCACCTGAAAAGTGTGAAAAGTATCGATCTTGGTTAGTCCGCTTGGACTGCGAAAGCTTACTTGAAGAATCCATTCACTCAATATGATTTCAGCATTTAAAATGTCCGAAGCTTTCAGTCGGATTGGACCAGAAAAAACTAGAGTTATGGCCCTTTAATTGCACAAAATTACCTTTTCGACTTGATCTTCACTCTAACAACCACAAATATTGACTAATCAAGACAAAACTTGGCCACCACAATGTTGGTGACCATATTAAGATTATGGATGTTTCAATTTCTAGCCTTATCGAACTTAAAAAACAGAGTTATGGGCCATTGAAATTAACAAAATTACTGTGTTCGACCAACTTGGTCACAATGTTGGTGACCATAAGACCCTGGAAAATTGTATTGTTCAGATCGATCGGACTAGGAAAAGTAGAGTTATGGGCTCTTGACGGTGACAAAACTTCCGTTTTGACTTTGTTTTCACTCAGACAGCCACAAATATTGATTAATCAAATCAAAACTCACTGGTGGTGAACTCGGCCAAAGCGAGGGACGTTTCTCGCTACCTCAAGGTACAGATATTTTGCATTTAAATGTGGGTTTAAAGATCTGATTGGATAGTTTTTCTAATAACAATGAATTTGTTCTAAAAAAAAGACCGGGTGTAGCGATATGTATTGACAAACCGTTTATGTTGTTATAAAATCTCGTAACTACGGCTTAATCGAAGTCGTAGTTATGGTATTTTATAACAACACCGACGGAATACTATGATCGCGAACAACCGTCCAACGCTTTGGCCGAGTTCACCACCAGTGAAACTGGGACAAAATGACAATAGCTTGTCCAGAACTTTGTGTTTTTGATGTTTTGTGCCTTTGACTCTGACATTTTTTTGTTTTCTTCGACTTTGTTTTCACTGTAACAGCCACAAATATTGATCATTCAAGTCAAGTTAGATTATGAATGCAAGTTTAAGCTGAATCAAAATCTCGCATCTTAAATAGGCCTTGAACCTAACAACATTATGACTTTCACGCTATCTTGGTTCATTTGAGCGATTAAGGACCATCATTGTCATCTTGTTTGCTTAAAAAGAAACGAATAAATAAGTTAAATACCGCCAACAATTTCCTGCCAATACAGACGTAAATAGAAGCGAATGGTCAATTGACGGACATTCAGCGTCAATAGATCATGACCACGAGGATTAACCCATTCCCAAACAAGACCTGGTTTTGATGTCCCTTGTAAAACAGGATTTGGAAATAGCGAGGCAAAAGAAGAAAATGCTGATAATCACCATTTTCTCCTTTTGACTCAAAACTTTCTTTGCTATTTCATACACAATACCGGTATCCCACTTCATCAACATGCATTACGTCGGCTTTAGCAGCTTTTCAATTGAAAACCCCCAATTTTATTTTCGTTTGGGTAAGGGAAACTCTGAACCGTTTATAGATGACATTTACTATCTATATTATGACCTTCTATTCAATTAGAATTTCTTTACTAGTAGGCTTAGCCGGGCTCTGCTTGCTTTTTCGCGCTTTTTGACGCCTCACAAGATAACAACTTTTAAAACATCATGGAAAAAGAAAAACAATACTTGTGTATATTCCCCACATTGTTGTTTTCCACAAAAGACCAAAAATGAATAACTTAATTCAGTTGATATTGTCGTCTGCAACATCTTTGAATTGAGACAAGTCCAATATTATATCCTCTGGTAATGGAATATAAAAGGCTAATATAGCCACTACAGCTGCATCAATTGTTCAAGGATAACACCTCCACCTGATTCCTGCTAAAGTAGACGTAAATAGAAATGAATGGTCAATAGGGAACGATTTTATCCAGTTAACCGTGACGCACTTTCGGACAAATAATAGTATTTAGTAGGCGTTGTTATAGAATTTCGTAACTACGGCTTGACTCAAGCCGTAGTTACGAGATTTTAGTACACAACCAACGGTTTATGAACACATAACGTCAAACCGAGTCTATTTTTAGCCCAAAATTCATCGCCATTGATACTGAGGATCTTTAGCGCCTATAAATCACGATCAATGAAGAAATTCTGAACTATTTATAGCAAATTGGTTTATTCTCTTTGACCTTCTATTATGCATTAATAGAATGGCTTGTTGGTTAAGTCTAAAGTGAAGTTAGGTTTGGTCTATCATACCCATTATTATTTGCACTTTCAGTACTTTGATTTAGAACTTTTGTATGAACACTGGCGAATATATAAGATTAAATTGTCTGAAATGTAAATGATATTTCATAAGCTTATATCATGCAATAGAAATTTGAAGACAATCTTCTATAGCCTAATATCATAACAATGAATTTAAAAGCGACTCTGTTGAAGACTTGAGAATATTAGAATAAAACAGCTGCGCTATAGAACACCCAAGAACTTGTAACTAGAAAAGCTCCGATAAATTCTTAAACGAATCATCAAATCTGTGGGATTTCCATATACATCCATGCTATAATGGAGTGGACTACTTAACCCTCTCCCAAGCAAGACCTGCTTTTGACGTCCCTATTAGAAAATGCTTGGGAAACATTGAGATAAAAGGAGAAAATGCTTAATGATCAACATTTTCTCCTTCTGGCTCAATGTTTTCTGTGCCATATTGTACGCAAATACTTTCCTTTTTAACATGAATTTTGTCGTCTTTTGCAGCTTTCCAATTGGGTCATTCAAAAATTGTGTCGTTTTGAAAAGGGTCAAGGAAAAGTTTATGTTCTATCCTGGTCCATCGTGATTCAACCACAGTTCTGAGGTGGGCAACATAATAAACAATCCAAGAGGGGTTTCCTCGTTTCCATAGATTACTTTAATAGGGGGTGCCAAGACTAAAAATAATAACGTTGCAAATGGGTCAAAATCGAGAGTCAATGGCCGATCATATCGTCGCTTTTCAACGAAAACCTCGTAACTGCAGCTTATTTTAAGCTGCAGTTACGAGGTTTCTGTTGAAAAGCAGCAACATACCAAACTCTAAGCTTCTTCTATACTCGTATATCACGTCTATGTAATGTTCTAGTGGGAGTTCGGATGACGTCAATTATTTATAGAAGGGTATTTTTATATAATTAATCCCTTAAATCAGCATCCTCTGTTGAGATAAGAAGATGTATAATGATTTACAAAATATAAAAATATGCAGTTGAGGTTCGTTTTTCAAATAATTCGTCGAAGTCGGAGGGAGCACCCAAAATGTTGAGACATATGGTTTTCTGTATAATACTGAGGAAAGATTATTTTAACGTTTATCAAAAGTAACATGTAGCCTTGTGCAGTTGAAATATTGTAGAAATGTTGTAGATAAAGGATACGTCAAAGTCAAGTGTTTTTTTAAACTTGGAAAGGATTAATTGCCCACATATCGTCGCTTTTCAAAAAAAAAAAAAAAAAAAAAAAAAAAAAAAAAAAAAAAAAACAAAAAACACCTCGTAACTGCATCTTAAAACAATCTACGGATGAGAGGTTTTCGTTGAAAAGCATCGATATAATAAAGTCATTTAGTCATTTGCCCCTATATTTTGAAATTAACCCTTTCACAAACAAGATGTTCTTAACAATAAAGGGCACATGTAAACACTGAAGCAAAAGAAGAAAATGCTAGTTACAGGCATTTTCTACTTTTCCCTCAATATTTACCATGCTATATCATACATAATATTATATTTTATCTCTTTACAAAATATATTTTACAGTCTGCCACAGCTCTCAAATGTGACCACCTTAAAATTGTGAAAGGGTTAATTCGAGGTTGGTAAGTTAAGACACAAAGAAGAGTAATATTTCGTTCCATAACGAAATAAAGTCTACTTTGTTTAATAAAGGAGGACCGTAATTTAATTGGAACATATAGCCCTATGTTACAGTGTGTGTGTGTTTTTTAAATCTTTTTCTTCGCATGAAAAATGGTATTAATTTTGTATTTTTTCTTAAAAAAAAAAAAAAAAAAAAAAAAAAAAAATGTCGAATGAAATGTTGAAAACATCCACATTCCATTTTGAGACAACCGTGGATCCAGATCAGCCTTCGCACAATCCAATTACGATCATGTTGACCTCCCATAGATACTTCAGTACAACTTCATGTTTGTAACATTGTTGATCCTGATCAGAAATCACTTTCAAATTAGCCAAACTGGTATGTAGTCTGATTATGGTCTCAAATGTCATGGCACCTGAGGTGCGTTCTTTAGAGCGAGATTTCTTGAGATATCTCGAGATTTCTTAAGATATCTCGAGATTTCTTAAGATATCTCGAGATTTCTTAGGATATCTCAAGATTTCTTAAGATATTTTAACATAAAGCATTCTTTAGATCAAGATTTTTAAGTCGTTCAATGGGAGGCGCCATTACTCTTTACTTCATGCGGAACCCTCAGTCAGCTGTAGAAACGATATAAAGAAAATCGACCGAGTGGTTCCGAACGCTCCATAATTCATAAACCGCGGTGTTCCGGATGTTCCATACTTTATACAAATGAGGTCATAATGACGTCATTTGTATAAAGTAAGGAATATTCGGAACAACTCGGTGAAATCTCGGTCTTAAAAACGCTTTATCTAAAGCATCGAAAGAAATCTTGAAATATCTCGGTCTAAAGAACGCGCCTCTGATCTCATATACATCTTGCTTCTACAACGGAATTTCTTCATTTGTGGTCATTTTTGTTGTTTAGCCCATTACCAGACGGCAAATTTTAGACTCGTCCAAATTCAAAGATGATGCAGACGGCAATTTCAAGTGAAAGAAATCTTACATTATTTGGTCTTTTTACGTAGAAAACATTTTGGGAAATGAAGAAATTTCTTGTCACAAGCAATTTCTTCATTTTCTAAGATGTTTTCCAAAGCCATTTTCTTGTAGGGAGTCAAAAGGAGTCACTGTGTGGTAATGGGTTGAGATGAATCAATTTTGTTCAATAACAGGGCGGCAATTGATTAGGTACATATGCGCAACCTTCTAAACTCTCTTACATATTTATTTATGTGTTTACAGTCTTATTTGGGAACGGTGTCACTTTAATCATGTCCATAAATCAAATGAACTGACTTTTTACTAGTATTGTTTCCCGAATTTAATGAAAAATGTATTTTGGTACATCAAACAAAATGAAACTTATCATTATTGGTCCAGTCATTACCAAATAAATAAGCCGAGTTCTGGAAAAATGCGTTTTAAAAGACTTCCACGTTTCCGAATCGGCATTGTGCCTACGTGTAGTCTTATCAGTAGCCTATGTGCTCCTCTCAAAGGGTTGCTGAAAGTCATGGAGAGGCTATATAAGAGAACACTATGGATCTTGATCAGACTGCGTGTATACGCAGTCTGATCTGAATCCATATTGTTCCCCATGTGCCATTAAAGTCCCCTTTCCCCGGTCCTAGCTAAAACAATATTGTTTGATTTATATAAGGATGGGCTAAACATTCAGTTAATTAGAATTTGTTTGTCCTTTTTTTCTCTAAAATTACATGTTTTCCCACTGGCTAAAGTCTCAAGGTTAACAGGCTTAGTCATTTTACTCTATATTGCCCGTAAATTATTGTTTTTATGTAGGCTAACCCTTTTTAGGATGATCAAATTTTGAACCAGTTAAAAGAGACGACAAATAATTGAGAGCGCACTCATTGTCCTGAATTTTCACTCATTTTTATCCCACTCGTGAGACATTAAAATGATTAAAATATAGTATGTCTTGAAATAGTGACAACCTTAAGTTTGTGAGAACTTGTTTGCCATTTTCCCCATTTCGCCACGTTTTCTTGTGTTGATTTTCAAGTTTTATTTGATACCCAGAAATACATTCAATATCATGTACGATATGCGAATGCTAATAAATTGTTTATTTCAAGTCGGGGATTTTCTTTAAAAAAATCTAGTTACTGTATTCTGTAGTTACTAGACTTTGGAGGAAATCGACAATGAAACGCTTTCCCAGTCGACTATATACTAGTACTTATTATATCCATCCCTATTCTATTTCCAAAACAACGGAGCCGTAGTTCATTCACATAAATCAAATAATTGTAATTAATTTTTCGGAAAAATACATCTTTCTCGTCTAAAGATGGCGGGAGACAACTTTATTTGACATGTCATCGCCTTTCTTCGAAAACCTCGTAACTGCAGCTTGTTTAAGCTGCAGTTACAGGGTTTTCGAAAAAAAGCAGCTATGTTTTCTTTTAAATTTACCCAGTTATTCCTTGTTTTCTTTTGTGCCAAGGTTAACTACATGCGGTGACGAAATATAATGACGCCATAACAGGAGTGTCCGTGATTTATTGTATGCCTACTTATTTAACCATTTCCTAATTGAGAAAAAATGAAATCGCCCGATTTAAAAGCTGCTGCAAACGACAAAATATGTGTTGACAAACTAATGCAGATTATATTACGATAAAAACAAAAAAATAGTAAGGCAAAAAGAGGAAATACTGGTCACCAACATTTTTTTTTCGTTTGCCTTTATGTTTATCCAAACGTTTTCTTATAGTTCTTGTTTTATGAATGTGAGCAGTAAGCCTTATTTGGGACAGGGTAAAATGGTTACTTTAACAACGATTAACCTATTGAGGCTTCTTTCAAGTATTTTAGGTTAGTTCAAGACAAATTCGGATTTCCTGGTCATATACATGTCAGTCCCGGAGTGAATGAATTTTTTGATTGATCAATTTGATGAAAGACGGTGACGAGCCTTTCATTTTATTAAAAACCTGTATTTAGCATTATGTAACCTTCCTATTAATCCAACGACAAAATATTAGGGCGGTCTACTTTGAAAGCTGCTGCAGACGATAACACAATTAATGATATATCAATAAAAATGAAAATAAAAAATAAAAAATAAATAAAAATAAAATAAAAAATAAAAAAATAAAGAAAATGTGTGTGTTTTAATTAGCACCGAAAACTTTAATTAGTTATAGTATGGACGTCAAGCAAGGTCTTGATTGGAGAAAATGTTAAAGCAAATGCGCAATGAAATGGTACTGTGGTACTTCATAATCGCTTTTCTACAAAAACCTCGTATATGCAGCTTGTTTTATGCTGCAGATATAAGGTTTTTGCAGGAAAGCAGCGATATTCATTACGAGGTAAAATATTTAATGTTTCTTGGTAAATGCATTTGTTTTCATCCATTTATCTCTTCGTCAAAGTTAATTTAATTACGAAAAACATGGAAGCAGTCATCATCGTTCGAATGATTATGTTACATGTATTTGATAACGTTTCCGTCATGAGTATACACCTAAATTTTACCAAAATTTTGACATTGTCGAAATTCAAACGCGTTTTAGAAGACAGAATACTGACTATGATAGCACCATGTTTGAGCACCAGAGCATGTGAAGTATAGGAAAACGGAGTTTGTAATTACAGCCAGACTAAGCTATAGTTTTGGTGTTTTCAAAAACATAAATGCTCAGTTATCTTTTGAAACACAGCTGTTAAAAAGCAAGGACAAGATCAATGTATAAGATATCGTTTTTTTTCAACAACAACCTCGTAACTACGTCTTTAACCCTCTACCAAACGACAAAATTTTATGGTGATCCACTTCAAAAACTGCCACAAATGACAAAATGGACATTATTACAGATATGATTTGTGTAAAATATGGCATAGAAAATATTGAGACAAAAGGAGAAACTGCTGGTTATCAGCAGTTTCTTCTTTTGTTTCAATGTTTTCCCAAGGCTTTTCTATTAGGGACGTCAAAACCAGGTCTTGTTTGGGAAAGGGTTAATCAAACTGTAGTTACGACGATTTTGATGAAAATCAGCGATATAATTGTTCGGCCTGCCCTGCGTTCAGTAGACAAACTGTTAGCTAACGTTACCAACATTCGCAACTTCTTTGACCCAAATTTCACAGAATTGACCGAGTATTCCGAATGAAACGGCTAACTGTTAGCTAACGTTTTGTCTTACTAAACACAGGGCTGGTACATGTATTCACGGCAAAATCTTCTGTTTACAAATTACCATGGCAACGTTCAACTTTCCCACCTTACATCTCATAATAACGCTGATAAGGGCTAAACATATCTTATGTTGATACAAAAGTATTCCGAAAGTTTGCCTAAACAACCACTTTATATTCGTTAAGCTCAAACGATGTATATCTTGTCGTAAAGCAGATCGAAGCTTAGGAGCGAAATCGGAATCGTTGTATTATATTCAGAATATTTCTGTTTAAGTCCAGACCAAAATAGACGGACATTGAATTGCGAGAATGTTGGATTTTGAGAATCAAAATACGGACTGTTCTTTGAAGACCAAACATAACGTATGTTTTGAAGACAAACAAAGGAAAGCATTCAAACCTGTTCCAACCATTATAGCTTTAAGGTAGAATACACGTAATGTGGCCATTTTGGGATTCATAAAACATCGGATATTTTTTTCGAGCGGCGTCGTTACGTGTCTTGGCGTATAAAGGCGCGATCGAAAAGATTCGACGGTGGAATATTCCACCGCCGATGTTTTCGACGTCGCCCGAATAATTCCGACGTCTCGCGAATCTCATTACAGATTGACTACATGCTGTAACTTGTCTGCTGTTATATTCTATGTGGTGCTACTTCGTCACCACAACATCTTTGAATGTATTCCAGTTTGAAGGTCGTTCAGTAAATGATAAAAAGCAGTGGACATGAGCTGATAATTGACAAAAACTTAAAGTCATGAAGTTTATTTTATGCTGTTAACGTCATTGCGGTTTTGATGAGATTGTTTTGTCTGTTGTTTTGATTTTTGTTTCTATCCTTTCTCAAAGCGCCCTACTTGTTGGTTTGTCTTAATTTGAAAAGTTCGAGAATCATTAGAAAAAATGAAGAAAAATCTTCGAAATATTCTACCATAATGAATGCCAATTTTAAGAAACAGACAAGAGTAAAATTTATCTCGGTGGGCGAAATAGCTTTGAATTTGGACAGGTCTTAAATTCTATTGTTTGGGAAAGTGGGGAAGAGTTACGAAGTGTGTTTGTGGTGGGTGGTATCAAAATCAAAGGACGTCGTGTTGACAAAAACAAACCACGTACACGAGCCATTATATCACACGATATCTGAGTCTTTTTATCGTTTCCCAAATAGTAAAGTTTAGACTTGTCCAAATGCAAAAGATGCTGCAGACGACAATTTCAAGTGAATGGAATTTTACAACTTTTGGTGGAAAACATTGTGGGGAAATAAAGAAACTGCTTGTCACAAGCAGTTTCTTTATTTTCCACTATGTTTTCCAGATACATTATCTTGTATGAGTCAAAAAGAGTCATTGTGTGGTAATGGTTAAAACAACAACAACAAAAAAAAAAAAAACAGGTACAGTAGTTGCATAATAGAGAAATTGGAACATGGAAATATAAAAGGAGCTTTCCGATCGCACTTTCCCTAAAACGTCCTACTTTTGGCGACTCTAAATGGCGTTAGTGTAGAAACATTGAAAGAATTGAAGCAAATGATAACAAAACCCCTTTCTCCTTCAATGGTTTATGTGCCATGAAATAACTGATGATTGTGCTTAAATGTTCATTATCATTCAATCGTTCCACCTTCTGCAAACCATTTGAAATTTGCCCACCATGAAATAATGTTGTTATGGAAAGAGATACCCTTAGGTGTCATTTCAATCTAAGCAGATTATTGTAGTATTCCAATCTTTCTTTGAATGTTTTATTTCGCTAAACTAATCCGTATATCTACGGCTTAAGCACGTTTTCATTTTAGGAACAATAATTGAGCCAGGATCTGGAAAGAAAGTCCCGTAAGTCTTTTGAGACAGACATGGTTCCAGATCAGCCTGCGTATACACGCAGTCTGATCAAGAACCATTTTGGTCCACAAAAAGGTATTTCATTAAATGTAGCAAACATGAGAGTGCAGTATGGATCCCAATCAGACTCCATTTAGACACAAGCTGATCTGGAATCATGCTCGCCTCAATGCTTTAAAGGGCGACGGTAACAGATGGTCTAATTGCAAAAAATGAATTTTTTGGAAAAAATATGCAAAACTTTTGTGTTGACCACCTCGGGATGGTTAATAATATGCGATTCAGACAGAGAATGAGCCGAAATTACAAGACAGATAGCTGAATTTAGGGAGAATCCAAACCTAAATTCAACCCCGTCTCAGATGGGGTTAGAATTATTTTGAAATTGTTGCGCATGCGTATACAGCGCGGACCATGATTCAAACGAGATTCATACTTGAATTTCAATATGACGTCATCATGTATGTTGTGACGTCATTTAAGAAAGTCGCATGTCCTACTGTTTTGACCTACTTTCGATATCGCTTCATGAATTTGGTATCAAATTGCGAAAAAAATGAGTCGTTGCTTCAATAGTTTGTCGTAATCATTTAATCAGGTCATATAAAGCTTAAAAAGTGTACATTTCGTTTGTATTTGACAATTTTTGGGTCCAAATCTGGGAAATAGTAGCTTTAAGGGACCTTTTTCCACATCCTGGTTCAATTATATAATCAACTTCCCCACCAGAGATTTTCTTCTTAGCACCTCTTCCGATATATTTGCTATGTTAAAGATGCATTGTTACTCGGAGAATGGAAATTGGTGTTAAAAATGAAAAGCACAGGAGTAGGCTTTTTACATCCTTTTGGACTAATTAATTGCTATAGATCAAATATAAATAGATGATTTGTCCAGAAATTGGCCTTTTATATCGGTGTAAACAAAAGTAGCGTGTTGCTCGGACAGTCATATATTTTGGGTTAGCTGATGACAAAAAATCAAACGTGTATTTTATTTTCGCCGTTAGTACTCAAAGCAATTTATCAACCGACAAAGCCAAACTCTTGTCTAGGAAAAAATGTCGCTGCTTTTCTTCTGCGACCTCATCTTAAAGTGACATTTCACGATTATTTTTACATAAATTTTACTTTTATTCTATATGAAAGAGCATGATTTCTTATGAAAATTCTGAAAATTTCAAGCTAAAATATTGAACCGTTTACGAGAAATATATATTTTTGTGCTAAAAGTAAACAAATTGTTGTGGACAACAATTCAGATTTATATAGAGTTTGTCATTTCTGTCTCAACTTTAAAGGCGCATTTCCCCTTATAAATAACAACTTTCATAAAACTGATAGCCTTTCTACGCAATAGAATAAACAATCTTTGCATCAAAACATACTTTTAAAAAATGAAGTAAATGTGAAATGTCACTTTAAAACAAGCATTTAAGTATAAATTCTTTTAACAAAAGCAAAAAAAAAATGGCTTACTTCTATAGCGTTGTGTTGCGATAAGTACAAAGTAAAACAAACAACTAAAAAAGAAAAAAAATAACAACAATCTTTCTACTTTTCCAATGTATGCCTCTTATTTTGATGTCCTGAATAGAAAAAAGGGGTTTGGAAGCCTTGAGACAAAAGAAGAAAATGCTGAAAACCATCATTCTGTCATTTTTCTTAGATAATTTCTAAGCTTCAAGTACATTTTTCATTAGGCGTATGTTTATCAATGTTGAAATATACACGATATTTGCAGGGGCCTTCAGATTAACGCAGTCTGAAATGTTGTTGTTCAGGAAAGTGTTAATCAAAATATACGTCAACAACTGAAGTGCAACGTGTAGCTTGTACGTAGTACCACAGGCATCATCGTAATCAGAAACCCTATAAGACGTTCTAATTAATTCTTATCCCAAAAAGAAACCTACAAATTTCAATAGCTACTGCAGGGCAATTGTAAATGTACGACAACAAAGTATAGTATACTCTAGATGCCTGAGAAAATAGACATATATTAGGCTACGATCAAATGCCCTTTAAGCTATTATTCTCTCAAAGACCATCCACATCGTTGGTAGTCAAAACTACTTTGAGGAATCACCGAGGAAAAAGAAAGGAAATCTGTTTTCTCACATCTCTTTCCGAAGTTAAGATATTCTGTACTACAACACCAAACCCCGTTCTTGTTTGGGAAAAGGTTAAGTCACTAAATCAACATTTTATGAAGGAATATCGCCTCTATCCATATATAGTCGGCGAATGTATGTGGTGACTAGACACAATGATAACCAATATTGACATGCTTTTTTGGTTCAGAAAAAAGAACACAGTTGCGGAAAACACTGAACGTTTATTGCAGTTATATTTCTAAACTCAGTCTATAATAGATATCAGTCTTTTTCTTTCACATTTCGTGTCTTTATATAAAAAAAAATCTAAAAATGTCAAAGAGAAAAACGGAGGAGTCAAATGCTTTACAAAAGTCCTTTTTCTATTTTAGTTATGAACTGGAGCTAGAACATGGTGGATAATCACGTGATACGATATTTACAGAAAATCTCCAATGCTTTTGTAAATACTGGACTGATTTGAATTGGATTTGAAGCAGAAAAGTTTGGCAGAGGCTACGCATTATAAAGATGTGGTGGATTTTTAGAAAAAAAAATAACTGATAAAAAAGTTATTGAAGATCAAGAAACATTTTGGTTGATCTTCAATATTGTTTTATCTGTTGATTTTTCAAAAAAACACGTCCAGGTTATTCCTGGCATTTTTTCCACCTTCTCTGCTTCAAACTGAATTCAAATTGGTCAAGTATTGACAAAGTTATTGAAGATTATCTGACATTCTAAGTCACGTGATAATACACCGTGTAGAAGTGGTATTGCATTAATTTGTGGAAAAATTATTAGATCGGTTCTCATACATGTGCAGGATAGGTTTAAAGATTTTTATCACCGAATAAGCCAATAACCAGTAATCAAAGAATTAACCTTATCTGAGAACAAATTTGACGGCGAGGCTTAATCTTTGAGAAAGGGCTCAACTTTACACCTAAGTTAATCTTAAAGTTAAGCCCAGTGTCAGTACAATTTAATTGTGACACGTCATACAAAAGGGGCCATCTAGAAACTTCTAGGGACTTATATGTTAGCAAGAATGAAGAACAGTTTATCGTGATAGACTCCACCATCACCGACAAGCACCTCAACTGGTATAAGAAAAACAGCAACAAGAGCATTAAAATATTTACGTGCATGTAAATAATATTAATGAAACCACAATGTTTATCATGGATATAGTAAACATTTTTTTCGAAAATTTAAACGTAAGGCAATAAACTTTCAAAATAATATTTTGAACATTCTTCATAACAAAGTGCTTTTTGCAACATATTTTTGTCAAAAAGGTCTTCGGGACAGCACATTTGACCTGCAAGTATCGAACAACTTCGACCGAAGCCAGATTGTAAACATATGCTACATCCAACGAGAAACCACTACCGTCTCTACTAAAGGTAGGTTTTTCGTAGAAAGTTAGTCACATGGTAAGATGTATCTGACAGGCTTTGAACTACCATTGAGCGAAGTCTTTTTATTTATAGTACCCGAGGTTAGAGCACTTGACTACAAATACCCAAATTGTCCCTTTTCAGTATGACTAACAGGAGTTACAATTTAATTAGTATAAGCGACACATTTTCGGATCTCCCCGATACTCAAAGCATCGCTATCACCTGGTAATCTTAGTTTCGTGACTCCTAACAAAACACTGTGGCCTAGTCTTGATAATGACCGAGGATTAGATTTCTGACACCTTGCAACTTTTTCATAACTATTATAGATTCTAGTGACCTAATTCTGTGTATTTTTTCAAAAAGCTTTTGACACATATTAATAATAAGACGCTTTCCATCTAAAGCAAATGGAATTTGAAGAAAACATGCAATGACACAGGACAGACTCGGGACTTCACTAAACGAAATCGTACAATGGTTTCTTTAATCATAATGCAAAAGTAGAATAGCGTGCAACGAATGCTCTATTCATGGTGCCTCTTAAAGTTCAATCGAAATTTAACAGACTGTTGCACCTTCCTGTAGGTTGTTAGAGTAGAAAATAAACTTTGTATCGTAAAATACTAGTTCATATCATAATTATAATGGTAAGAGTAAAGACTCAACTGGTTACCTTGTGCAATGCCATCACAAGATAAGCCTTGATACAATGATTTAAGAAATGGAGAGGTCACCACCGTACCGGTATGTGCCTGACAACATCATCCAGTACCCATAACGAAAAATGTTTGCTCCCCTTGAAAACACGCCATGTTTCGGTCTGAGGTAATGCACATCTATGACAATACCTCTCGATTCAGGTTATTTTTTTACATTCCGTATGTTTGGAGTATCGCTGCAGCACATTTACAAGAGGAGTCCTTGTTAAATGCTTGACCATCGGTTGACACGCATTTGCCAAAGCAATCCTATAAGTAAGAAAAATACTGGTAGACATTGTTTGAAGTGAATGTAATACCTGTAATCTGGATCAGAAAGATTTCAACGAAAACACACAGGCCTAACACAACTTCTTACAAATTTCTGTTTATTTATGAAATGTATACCCGAATCGAGAGGTATTTCGGGATTTTCTTTTTGCCTCAGTTTGATTTGTGACGTCACAAGTCACGTGGCTTGCACATCATGTTTATATCCATTCATTAAAATTGGGTTGTCTTACAATAATATGAAAAAAAGGCAAAGCCTCTGACCGGGGTCAACAGCCGTTAATGATTTTTTTTCTTTAAAAAAATAGCAAAGCATGAGAATTACGCTTTTGAATTTGTAAGAAATTGTTAAGTGATTTAAGTCCAACGGTAGAAGTGCCAAGCCCAGATAGCCCAGTCGTTGACGGCGGAGTCTTTTCATCCATGGGCCTCGATTTCGAACCCCGAGTCGGCTAATATACTCGCTGACAACTTACAGAAGTCATAAATCTTTAATCAATGGATGTGAATCATCTTAGAAGTAAGAGGAGCTGGATGATCGAATTTCTGGCTCTACTGGTGAGAAAATATCGATAGGAGCCTAATCTACGGTAAGGAGCTCCAGCCGCAGCAATATTACCATATCAGTTGAAAGGGGCATAGGCCTACTGCACACAAATCACATCTGTATAGGTCCTAAACAAGTATTTTGTCATCAACGGCAACTTTCAAATAGGACAACCATAAAATGTGTCGTTCGGGAAAGGGTAAAATCTGACCAGTCTATACTCCAGCCACTTTGCAAAGATTTAACCGTTACAAATCAAATTTTGAAGACCCTAGCGAAGTAAGCTTAAGAAAACGTGGAGACAAAATGAATTGCCCAAAAAACATCTCCCTTTGTCGCAATACTTTCTTTTCTATTTAGTAATTATACAGGTCCTATCTTTATCAACAGCTTCTTTGTAATCTATATAGTACCTGTAGAAAATCTATAATGTATAGTTTGCTTTCATCAACTGTTCTAAAATAAGTAGTTTTGCTTACATTTCCCCCAATGTTTCCTTCTAAAAGGTTTTGTTTTTAAAAGTACCATTTCTTCGCAAAAGGACCCGCAAAATAACGTCGCTTGACGTTCTGATAATGCGCTGGAATGTCAACGTCGTGGGAACGCAGAAAAAATAACGTGACGTCATATCGGCTATGACATCACAAATAAAAGAGTAGACTGGTTCACTAAACTGGTATAGTTTGTTGATACGGAGATTCAGTTAACGGATGTAATTGTACACTAAACCAATTCACAATCTCAACATCTTGGATAAAGCCCGGCAAAAAGACTACCGAGAAATCCGATTGCCGGAAGAAGATCAAAACGAGGCTAAGACAGCTTGAGCCAAACTCACAAAGTAACAAAATCGCTCAAAATTATACGCCCACAATACCGTAAGCCGTGGTCAATTCCATTGACCCCGGTACTAGTAATCGGTAAAGGGTCATATAAGTAAAGTAGAAGTAAACAATTGTACAAACTTGACATATGGTCAGCACGCTGCATAGCTAGATTACCAGGCTTTCAAACAATAACAATTAACCTTTTCCCAAGCAAGCTCTTGTTTTAGAGTCGAAGACAGAAAAAAGCCTGGGAAATTACCTATGCAAAAATATAAAATACTGATACATGTAACCAGCATCATCTCTTTCTGTCTCAATATTTGTTTACTACAAAAATCTTATCTTTACAAGCATTTTCTGTGTCGCCTGTATATGTAGCAGCTAAGCAGTCTAAACTCATGCCGATTGTGAAAGGGTTAAATCGGATCAAAAGGAATCGTTGACTCCCACATCGCGTCATCGTGCGTGAGGAAGTTACATAGACAAACAAGCAGTTCCACCCGAACTAGCCAGCCCTCTACATTAAGTCATTCGAGGGCTGGTCAATAAACTTTTACTTTCCTTCAATTTAATTAATCACGCGACAAATCTAGTTTCCAATTTGGTTCGGTAACTATAAGCAGAAATTCACAGTATGTGTTCGGTTTTGGTGGTTTTGCAAGACAGTGTAAATGTTCTTTTGTGGTAAAAACAACAACAAAAATAACAACACTTTTTGGGTAAAAATCAAAGCATCTCCACCTTCTTTTCAACAAAGGCAAATATTTGAATATTGCGCAAATAGCAACAATATCTTTATATACAGACATTGAAATCTTTACGCTTATGCTTAAAATAAATGTTATTAAAGAGTAATCGAAAGGATTCAACATATTATATTCTTTTGCCACTCAACGTGTGTACATGGATATTGGTAGATATATACAATTATTTTTGGACTGGGGGCATTAAATTATACTTGCTTAATCAAAATGAATAAATTTTCCTTTCGTTGCTATCCGTTTTGTTACGTAACTTTTCCTGTTTATGTTCGCACATGGACAATTTAGCCGTGCAATGGGTCAACAACGCAAATAACATTAATGATAAGGGCATTTTCAGCACAGTTCCGTCACATGCAAAATATGCCTTACGTTTACCCAATTCAATGTCCTATGGACATTACAAACAACCCTCTTCTTTCAGGAGGTCGCCACCCATTGACGTTAGCTGTTGGTAGGAGATAAGGCATAGAAACATGCCGGTGAGCTGCCAAAACATCGTAACTTTAGCTTGTAAAAGCTTTAGTTACGATATTTTGGCACTCCATGGACAATGCACAGTACTCATTGGGTGGATAACTGGAGTTAGCTAGTTCGTTAACGGGTATAAAAGGTCTGCAGTCCCCTGGTTACATCGCTGTTTGAAATTTGACTTGACTTTAGACACTTGGGACACGTGTGCAAACCTGGATAACATCATGTTGAAGTTAGCAATTGTTGCAGTGATCTGTGCGGTGGCTTTTGCCTCGCCAGCTGATAGACAGAAACGTGAGTGCATTTCCTGTAGCTTATATATGTGTATTCCTTTTTTAATACCCACGACCTGTCTATTATAAATTGATCTTTGCATACAAACTTTAAGTAAAATAATGCTTTGCGTTTCTACAAATTAGTTTCATCATTTCAAAGTTTCAATTTTATCTCACACGATAGAGATATTTGACTTATACAAATATAACGAAATCGTTATATATATTTGCAAACTATTAACTTAATTTTGGCAATCATTGATTTAAATTGATGCTTGAAATAAAAAAGACGTGTTTTCTGGTGTTTTAACTAGTTCATGGTATTGCTTGTATGGACATGATTATAAGTTGTTATAAGTTATAATGTTGTATTTAAAAAAACCATGGAAATATATGTAATCGTGACTAAAGCAGATGATTAAAAAAAAAAAAAAAAAAAAAAAAAAAAAAAAAAAAAAAAAAACATATTCTTTTTTAAGTGCCTTTCAACTATGCATTTGAATATAAAGCTGTAATATCATATCTAAATTGACTTTCCAAATATAAAATTTCTTTGTAAGGAATTCAATACGATTTCATGCAAGCGTAAAAAATATTTTTCAAAATGTATTTAGCATTTGACGCATATGGCATCATCTTTCTAAAGGTCTCTGCTAGCACAAGTCAAATATAGTTTCTCTATTCAGTATCTATCTCAGGTGAAATAATTTGTGCAATTTTCTGTAAATATTTTTCCTCTATGACGCAAACATATTTATATGTAAGAGATAAACAGAATGAAACGAGATATGAGTCTGCTGAAAATTTTGTTATTTTGATGTTCACTTGGATTGCTCTGGTATATCTAGCCTAATGACAGAAGGGAAATGCTACAAATGGTATATTTTTTATCAAGAAGACATTTACATCTAAAACGCCAACTTCAAGAAAATAAAATGAACATTTTCCACTAAGAGTGACACATTCATGATATGTAAGCATGGGCATTATGAACTTTCTCGGAATCGGACCCTGGGAACTAGGAACATGTATGTTTGAGAACGCCATGGATCAAGTTCAGCCTGGTGATAACATATGTTGATAGTGGCTGTATAGTAGATTCTATGCGAAATAAATATTCAAATGCGACTCTATCTGACTTAGTGTTCGCTAGCGGTTCATTGGAGACGGGGCGTGGCTATGTAAAGCCGTCACATAAACTAGCCGACAGTATCATTTCTGCGAATTATAGCGACATAATTTTAAAATATTGTACAATTTCATTAGTCCAAAGAGTATGTCGAGCACCTTTAGAAAAGAAATCGTCGGTGTAAATGCAAAACCTTGTATGTCGAATCTTGCGATTTTCAAAGTACAAACTTGTGTGCCCAGTTAAAGTCAATTCTTGCAGGTTTTGAGATACTTTTACTGATCGGTATTAATGACAAATTATTTGTGAACAATATGTACAAAATTCAAGTAAAACATTTCAGTTTGGGAAAAGTAATTACACTTTTTACCTCCGTTTAAAAATTTTCAAAAACGAGATACGAGGTTTTGCATTTATAACGACTAAATGCTATTTGCTGAGCAAATAAAATGAGCAAAGTTCCTCGATCAATTATGCAAAAATCAGGTACATGCTGTGATAAGGTAACAAAAGCTACTGACGTATTCCTTCAATCATTAGATGCCAAGCACTTCCTGCAACTTAGAGCGTCCCGCTTGCCACCGGAAATTGACGAGGGTATCCCTAGTCAATCTCACTTGTCACGATTGACGCCCTTAAATTGTCGAGGGTATACCATCGGCAATTTCCGTCACCACGGATGACGCCCGAAGTTGCAGTAAGTGGTAGATAGTGATGGATGGAATACATTTAACCCTTTCCCAAACAAGACCTGGGTCCGTATTCACCAACGATTCTAAATTGATTTTCTAAAGTAAAGTTACATACCAACCAATCAGTGTGGCCGATTCTTTTGATTAAGTTTGTCTCGGCCACTCTGATTGGTTGTAATGCAATTTTACTTTAGAAAATCAATTTAGAAACGTTGGTGAATACGGGCCCTGGTTTTGACGTCCCTAATAGAAAAGCTTGGGAAAACATTGAGTCAAAAGAAGAAACTGCTGACAACCAGCAGTTTCTCCTTTTGTCTCAATATTTTCTTTGCTATATTGTACACAAATCCCTTCCTCTTTAACATCAATTTTGTTGTCTACAGCAGTTTTTAAACAGGACCTCCCTAAAAGTTTGTTGTTGGGTAATGGGTTAAGAATAATTCCGAAATATTTATATTTCCAGGTCAAGTCAACAACTGTTTAGGTAAGTGTATCATTTCTTCTCACTTTGCAATTATTCCTAGACGATCAAAGATAACCATTTCCAAGACGACACGATTTGATATGAGATTAGTCCAAATACAAAGAATGCTTAATTAACCTTTGTGGTGATACATGTAATTTCCTGAAATATTTCTGCTTATGACAGTATGGGACGAATAAGACATTTTTGTAATCTGACTTTTCTTTTCTGCTTCACTTATTAGTATGACTATGGTTAAGAATCCGAAAATTTCAATTATTTATTTAAGAATATTAAACATTTTAAATGAGATTGAAACAGTACTTGTTTTTTAACATTTTTAAAACGCCAATTAAACCATATTCGTTTTTCCTGTCTAGTTCTTTTATTGAGACACCGAGGTCATATCATTGAACATAGGCAAGGTGTAATAATCAAGGTCACAATGTTGAAAGGAATACGGTTACGTCTGCAACAAATTTCGTTATTACATATCGCTGCTTTTCTTCAAAAACCTCGCAATTAGCCTGTTTTCGAACCGTAGTTAAGATGATTTTAGATGATAAAGTGACGATCTAGCATGTTCGGTTGGATAGTTCCATTATCATGAATAAAACATGCGATCTTCATAACGATTTGTACTTCCCCAGAAAACGATTTATGATAATAGGTATGACATTTGAGAGAAAATCCTACGTAAAAAAGATTATTTTGTGATATTTAGTAAATGCCAAAAGCCCATATGCGCTTCTAATTTAATTTCCGAACACATATCGCCAATGGAATCACCAAATAAGCATTTTCATTTCGTCTGTTTTGATAAAGGCCAATGTCTTTATCAAGAAC
This sequence comes from Fragum sueziense, assembly GCA_963680895.1. NCBI lineage: Eukaryota > Metazoa > Mollusca > Bivalvia > Cardiida > Cardiidae > Fragum > Fragum sueziense. Next base: position 37,049,618 of record OY804597.1, read on the forward strand.
GTATAGACTTTGTATAAAGACACTCCTACGAAGATCTTACTTATGACACGTGCCTTTCAGAACATTTGTCACAAGGCAAACTGAAAAAAAAAACAGATTATGCTTTTATATTCTGTTGGTTACGTTCGAAAAGGCCGTAACTACAGCTTATCCAAGCTGTAGTTACGACATTTTCGAACGGAACCGACGAAATCTACACGCATGATTCATTTGAGCCAGGATCTGGAAAAACGTCCCTTAAGGCTTTTGAGCCCAACATAGATCCAGATCAGCCTGTGCATACGCACAGTCTGATCAGGATCCATGTTGTTCTCTAATAGCTTCTTCATGACCTGTAGTAACTTATAGAGAGCAGCATTGATGCATATTGGACTCCATTTGACAACAGGCCGATCTTGAAACTCAATTTTGAAAATTGCTTTAAGGGACGTTTTTCCAGATCCCGGCTCATTTGTTTTTCTCTATTAACAGATGCCTTCAAGAACATTCCTAACCCATGCACGAACAACCCAAATAACCAGGTGTATTTCCCTCACCCTACCGACAACACAAAGTTTATCCAGTGCGACAGATACGGACGTATGTACATCATCCAGTGTCCAGAAAACCTTCTATACAGTGCTACGACATCTACCTGCCGCCAACAAGCCACGACCTCTGCTCCAGCTGTAGTAGTCACTAACGCTCCAGTAGTTGGCCCTGTCGTCAATACTGGTAACCCATGTACTCCACAGGCCCTGGCCGCTGGACAAATATACTTCGCCGTTGCAGGTTTGTATTTCATTTATTTATAGGTTTACGTACCATATTTTAAAGGAGTTCTTGGTACATGTACACGCATTAAGTCTTCAATACTAACAATATTTCATATTGTTCTCTGACATGAGCAACAACCACCATGAGAATCATCATGTGACTGTGCTTTCTTAGCAAGACAAAACTGACACATTTTTCATTTCTGACAAGAGTAATGTAGATAATAAACTTTTTGCGGAAAACTGGTACACAATTCTAATATTTACATGCCTGGATATGGGTATATTGGATATGGGTATATTTTAAGACAGTGGAAGTGAAAAGGTATTTAGACAATTTATTATTCTTTTTATTCAATCGGTTATGTCATGAAATGATTAAAAAAAAAGATTATAGAATGATGTTTCTGTCTCGAATACCGCAGGTGATGAAACCAAATTCATCGAGTGCGACATGCTCGGCCATGCCAACGTATTGCCCTGTGCCACCGGTCTAGTGTGGGATGAATCCCGGCTCTCATGCGTCTACAAGTTCTCTGTGGCCACTGGACCCGGAGTGGTTCCCGGCACTGGAACCGGAACCGGAACTGGAACTGGCAGTGGAACCGGAACTGGAACAGGTAAGTGGATTCCCATAAGACAAGAAGAAAGACAATATTTTTTATGATATTGTATATATAAATGAATTTTATATTCAGTAGCAAAAAATTATGTGGAATTGACCAAACGCCGACTGTCAATCAAAAACATCGATTAGCCAATGGGCGATCAGAAAAATGTAATGCCCCAATTGTTCTTCGTTGCACGTGTTTTTGTATCGATTTATCGACTGACAATCAAAACAATCGACATGCCAATTGCATAGAATTTTGTGCTAACAATAGACTAGGTTTACCGTATGTTTTGATAAACCGTCGGTGTTGTTATAAAATCTCGTAACTACGGCTTACATTAAGCCGTAGTTACGAAATTTTATAACAACACCTACGAAATACTATTTTGTTTGTCCGAATTTACTTCACGAATAACTAGATAAAATCGTTCCCTATAAACGAACACATGTCAATTGTTTGTATTAAATTCTATGATGGGCGAAGCGATCTTTCGATTGGCGTTTGGTCAATTATTAAGAATCATACAATTATTACCGATATCTACTGTCATAAAAAACCCAAACCACTTTCGTACAAAGTTTGCTTCTGCTGACATTTCCGAACTTTTAAAACGCATTAAAAAATATCCCTACAATAGTTTACAGGCAAAGTTACAACCGGTATTTGGAAAATCTGGAAAATGTCCCCTATAGCCTTTTAGACAACGGTGTTTTCAGATAGGCATATGGTCAAATGCTGACAAATAAGGACCCAGTGTTTCTTATAACTTTTAAGTATTGCTTCAGCTACCGAGGAAGTTATTAAAAAACAAAATTGATCTTAACCAGACTGTTTGTATTTAAAGACTGATCTAGAAAGTTCTATTTTGTGCTGAAATGTCATAAGATACGCTTTGCTAGATACCAGTTCATGCGTTATACTCAAATTAATTTCAGGTACCGGAACTGTCACTAACCCCACAAATCCATGCACTGCCGCCACCATCCAAGCCAACAAGCTCTTCTTCGCTCACCCAGACCCAACCAAGTTCTTCCAGTGTGACTTGTGGGGTGATGTATATGTGGTCAGCTGCCCAGCTGGTCTGGTCTGGAACCAATTCTCAGAAACGTGTGCTTCTGCCTACATCTCAGTCAATGGGGGAAAGTAAAAAAAACTTTAACTGTTAGCATAAACATTAACATAACATCGCCCTGTTGTTCTAATTAAAGAAATTCATCTTTTCGGTTTACTTTTTGGTTATGATTTTAAAGTGAAACAATAACACCCGTAACTCCACCCGTTAAATCATAATAAAAATAAATTGAAATTTGATATTTTTGTAATATACGTTACATTCCAAAAGTACATTTCTAAATCTCGACTTAGAAAGAATCTAATGTCATCGAAATGTAATTCATTATTTTGCCCATCTGTGTCAACAGATATGAAGACAGTGTTACTCTCAAAGAAAAATTAGACATCTTTTGTTACATTCGAAAATGTCGTAACTACAGCTTAAATAAGCTGTAGTTACGACATTTTAGAACGTAACCGACGATTATTTCAATTCATTTGGCAAGAATATATTAATACCAAAAATAATGGCAAATATATAAGATTACAACAGGAAATCGTGATTAAAAACATGATTAAGGTAAAATTATATGCGTTGTTTTATCTTACCATTTCATATTTATTGCATATTGTCTCTAGGTTTCTGTCCATATTAAAGTGTAATAATCCAACAAAATGTTTGTTTTGTTTTTGCTTGTTTTGCTTTCTCCCAATCTGTTTAGATATTATCCATTCAAAACGAGAATCGATACAAATATTTTGGTTCATTTTAGGGGAGACAGGTGTGTTGAAAAACTATTTATAGAAGCAACTTAAACACACGGACGGTCACTTTTACATACCTTGTTTACCTTTATCGGAATTTGGGCATTGTCCCTCATTAGTAAAAGATTTTGAATCGATTATAATTGCTATTTGTTATACCTCATGATAAATGACCTTGCAGAGCAGCCCATGTTAAACGAAAGAGAGGCTCTGCAAGATCATTTATCGTGAAGTATAACAATGAAAACAAATACAGAATGCTCCCCGTTTTAACCACGCACCTTAAACTTATTTCATCCACAATTAGACCCCAAACACTTGCATCAACTTATACCGTAACTTCGCCATTTTCAATGACAATGAAACTGGCTAGGTTTTCCGAATATTATATCAAAAACGTCAGAAACAACCGAGAGACCCCTTCAATTTACATTCTATGGGAAACGTACTCTCAACGCATCATTCAATGTTTGGTAATACTAAGAGACTTCCGGATTCGTATGGTAAATCGAAAACCTCTTTTTGGAAGATAGAGAAAACGGCAAAAATGCAAGAAACGTTGCGTATCAAACTGATTCGTATTACTACATTTCTATCTTTAAGACATAATGATGTTCCTGTGTGATTGTGCTGATGCAATTTAGATCTATTAATGAAAAAGGGCCATAGTTGCATTCGGGACCAACATGTATTTACTATATCTATCACGATATGCATACCCGCAGTCTGATGACCATGTAAACTTGTCTTATATTCGCACCAAGATTGTCGTGACTGTAAAAAATGAGCATGGGACCCTTATTATCGATGATCGTACGAAAGTCACCATTATGGTTTCCTGTCCAAGTTGGTCGTGAGATTGCTGGTGATATGGCCCCCTAGACAATTATCCTGAATTTTAGCAACTAGTTAACGCTAATCGGGTTCCGAAGTGGCCCCATATGCCAGGGGACATACGTTTTCCATACCCAGCACTTTTTGCTTAAGCCCTTTCCACACAAACCCTGGATTTCAGTCCTCAGCCAGAAAACTTTCGAAACACATTGGGGCACAAGAAGAAAATGATAATAACAAGCACATCTTCTCCATTTGTCTAAATGTTTTCTGAGCTTTATTGTGCCTTGTTATATTCTATTGATATACATTTTGTTTTCTGTATCGGTTTTCACATTTTACATTTTACCGTTTGGGAAAGGGTGGTAACATTGCTGTGCGGTCCAAACAACCCTTACAAGCATAGGTTATCGATTATGCTATGTTCCCACTATCACGATTGGCACCACGATTGAAATCGTGATCTAAATCGTGGCTCTCGTATCAGATCTTCTTAGTTCTTTAGGTCGATCGTCGCAATCGCGTTAATCGTAGAAAGATTTTTGGTTGCCAAAAAAATTCTACGATAAACACGATCGACTTTCAGTCGTATTTATCGTATAAGAACTTAAGAAATCGTAACAATTCACATCAGACCGTATCTAATCGTACTTCACAATCGCGCTGATCGGTATAAGACAAATCGAAATATGGCTATGTCTCGTGGAACTTTATATTCAAGCTTTCAGTTTTTAACTTCAACACAATCATCAGATATCATATTCTCTAACTTCTGGATCGTGTTGCCCAGTCACCCTTTCTTGTCATTCCACTGCCTTATGTGGTGAAATGAAAAGCGCCTTTAGAAACTCACATTGGTTCTTCGCATCTAAGGTAGGTGAGTAGCGAGGTACACGAGGTTGTTCTACATCTAAACAGTCTACTTGGTCCCTCTATGCTTCTTGAATAATGTTACCGTTAACATCATCGCAGTCTGTCTCTTGTGTTATAACCACTGGGTATCGTTGACTGGGTAGGTTGTGTAGAACGACTGCTGCCTCTACTTTATCCTTTTGATACATTTCTTGGAAAATATCTCGCGTATGCCGCGTATGATTATGGAACACCTCTGGATCTTCAAATCTTAAATGGGTGTATAAGAGTCTGAAATACTGTCTATATATTAGCCTCCTTTCTTCTGTAAGCCATAGCCGCACCCAACACTGTCTGTTTGCACCATCTCTCCTAGGTGTTGTAGTTGGCTTTGTTCCTCATCTTCATTTGTGACATTATAATTATATAAAAGCCCAGCAAAGGCTTGTTCATTTTCTGTTATTTCTATCATATTTCTAAACACTATGGCCTATCTGTTGTATGCTAAGACTTAAAATGACAAATTTTCGTTTGTCGGACCATATTTATACCCATTCAGATTCCAATCGTACAGCTAATCGCGACACGCTCTTTTTGGATCGCACTTCCACAAGGCCCACAATCTTAGCTAGTCTTAAGTGAGCGCATCCGGTCGGACAGAACTTATCGGAACGTATCTGCACCTGTTTTATCGTCTCATATCGACAAGTCTGATCTTGAAGAACGTATCGGACCGTATCTAATCTTACAAAATCGTATAAGATCGTATCAGGTCGCCCTCTGTGGATTGGAATAATCGTATAAAATCGCAGCAGGTCGCTGAAGACCGCAATAATTCTCATCGCAACGTATTGAACGCGAAAATGTCGGTAAAATTCAACGATAAGTTACGACTGGTCATTCGTGGCGTTCGTAACAGAGCGCACGACAGTGGGAACGTAGCATTAACAACAGAATCCGACCAACGTTTCGTAAAAAACGTATTAAACCTTGACCGGTTGATAGAGAGAATGCGCAGTTCAAAGATGCAGTTCATTCTTACACTTCCTGACAGCATATTTTGCACTCACTATTAGCCATTTTCTAAACGGCAAAATTTTCGGGTGGTTTAACTTCAAAACTGTTGCAGACGACAAAATAAATGTTATTTAAAGTATAATTTGTGAAAATTATAGCATAGAAAACATACAGACAAAAGAAGAAAATGCTGGTTATCAGAATTTTCTTCTTTTCCCTCAATGTTTTCCGCAGGCAATTCTATTTGGGAAGAAAGAACCAGGTCGTGTTTGGGAAAGGATTAAACAACTTCTTGGTAATTATTCCATATAGGGAAACTAATGGAATTTTGCCTCTGGTATCTTGAAATTTCGGCATGAAGTTAAAAGGTCCTCATAATTAACCTTTTCTCAAAAAACATGTTTCGGCGTTTCTATGCTTGAATAAATTTTAGATGACAAAACTTTTATCAGATATTTTCATGTGCAAAAATGAAAATGATATACAAAATTTGAAATAAATGGAAAAAAGCCCTGTAAACTGAAACGCTTTTCTTTTGCTTTTCCGAAACATCCATATCCAGTTCTTGTTTGGGAAAGGGTAAATGCTGTTATTTAGTATTATTCTCCATTCATGATATTACGGCACATTTTTACAAAGTTTATAAATGTAAACAAGAGGAAACGCGTTTGCAATTTTCGATCCTTTTCTGCATTTGTTGGTTGGAATTTTGCAGGAGTCAGAAACCTGCAAGATTAGAACCAAGGCATGCAAAATACAGTGGTTTGGAGGTCGATATTGGGTCGTTTACTTTGGTAATTGTTGGAAACATAAATCAGCCATGATATCTTGACCGGAGTATAGCCCTTGTCCGAACACATGTACCAAAATAAACAAGAGATCTTCTCTAACGACATTTAAAAAGCTAATCCTTGCTTTTCAACAAAAATCTCGTAACTGCAGCTCCCAATTCTCTTTACCACACTCTTGTCCTATAGCTCTCTGTGTTGCCGTGTAATTCTTTATTTAAGAAATCAAAATGAAATGAAAAAACTGACATTAAAAACAACAACAACAACAACAACAACAACAACAACAACAACAACAACAACAACAACAACAACAACAAACCCAAACAAAACAGGCAAACAAATAAATAACAGGGTCATTTTTCATCATTAATGATATATCATTCATCATTAGAATTTTATCGTCGCGTTTCAACGAAAAAACTTGTAACTTCAGCTTGTTTTAAGCTACAATTACGAGATTTTCGTTGAAAAGCAGCGTTATAAATTTTGGGATTACCGTTTCTGGTCATTCTGATGAACAATGGTCATATCACAATTTATTAATATTAAATTAGTCAAACAATATTTTCGCCAAAGACGCTGTTGAATGACAAAAATTTATACTTCTAATTACATTTACCAAAATGACTGTACTTAGACGCTTTATTAAAGGATGGGTTGCAACAAGAGTTCAAAGAATAGATTTTCTTTAAATTCTGTGAATTGATAGGGTTACATAATATTTTGAATTTGTATGCGTAAAAAATCTGATGAGCTCTTATGTTTGGAGATAATGGCTAATAAAGTGGGTGGGGTAAATTGACATGAGAACCAAATGTTTAATTTGAACTTAAATAACTTTTTCTGTATAGATCAGATCGAGTTGAAATTTTGCAGGTACATGTGTACTTCTAATGTACTAAGGAAAGAAGATTTTTGGAATCATTAATCATGTGTATTAGTTTGTTGATTTTCTGTATTCGTCCTTCTGTCAATCTCAGATTTTGCTTATATTTGATGTACTAACTTTACGAAACTATCTCTTCAGCTTTTACTTTTGTATGAATTGACATGATATTTTGTGAACATGATCCTATATGATGTAACTAAATATGTGTAAACTTTGGGTTAAATCCATTTGAGCCATTTTGCGCCCTTGTTGCAGCCCATCCTTTCATGTTAATAACCAAGCCTTGTCTTTTATTAAATAACAACCAAATAACAAGAGCTTCGCAGAGCGGCGCATATACGCCCGAGAGGGGCTTGTCAGTAAAATTGGCAATTTTGTCAATTCAAGGGCAGATAATTCAAACATGAAAAGTAATCAAAATTTTGTTTGCACAACAAGATACCATAGAGATTCATTGTGGCTAGTTTGATTAAATTCTGGTTGAAACTGTAGAAGTTGCACACAAGAGAAATGGGCATTTTTGAAAAAATGGACATTTTCCCTTAAATTCAAGGGCAGATAATTCAAGAACGAAAACAGTTATCTAAATTCCGTAAACGATGTGCACAACTAGACACCATGGAGATTCATTGTGGCAAGTTTGATCAAATTCTGATCAAAACTGTAGGAGGAGTTGTGCACACAAGAAAACGGGCATTTTTTTTCAATTCAAGGGCAGATAATTCAAGAACGAAAAGAGTTATCTGAATTCCGTAAGCGAGGTGCACAGCTAGACACCATGGAGATTCATTGTGGCAAGTTTGATCAAATCCCGATCAAAACTGTAGGAGGAGTTGCGCACACAAGAAATTGCTAACGGACGGACGGACAGACGGACGGACAGACGGACGGACATACGGACGAGCGGGGCCATAACATAATACGACCCTTCGGGCGTATAAAAAGGCATTTTATAAACAACACGTCAGCACAAATGCTACTCTAATAGGCACATTTCATGCTTATTCGTTTTTGGGAACTTCGAATCGTTGTTCCTGCTGGGCGGGTGGGGTATCATGCTATGGTAGTAAAGACATGGTAGAATAAGAGCGTTTCTTTCTAGTTCTTTCGCAGGCCACGATCGCTTAAGCCAGAGTGGGGTGCTATTTCAGAAACCCTTTTCCAAACAATGCATTCTTCTGACAGTATAAGAACATAAAGGAACAAAAGAAGAAAATTACGAAAACATTCAATTTAGCTTGAATCGGCACAAAGTTAACTGCAACAGTCTCCAACGTCTGAAGGGGGGGGGTCTCATTTGCGCCCACGCACAGATTTTCTTGTAACTTTACTCATAGAACGCCTCTGACATATGAACTACAAAAATATATTCCTTTTACTCAAAGAGTGCATGTAGGCCTATACGCGGCACATTGTATTGCTCCCGGTTTTCATTGATACATGTCTTACAAAAACTGAATGTTGGCTATCTAGTTTTGGTATTAATCAACAAGTTTTAATTAAAATAGCAAGAGGAGGTTAAAGAGTTGCCAAGAGAGAATTTTAGTGTGTAAGGGGGGGGGTGGGTGGGCGGTGAGAAATTTTTAGCTTGGAAGTGTGAGAAAAGATGTGAGGGAGGTTTGAGAGCTGGTTGAGTGAATGTTTGAGGGAGATGTGAGTAACGGTGTGGGAGTGGGTATGATTGAGGTAGACCGAGGAAATTGTGAGAGAGTGTGTGAATGAGAGAGGGAGATGGGGGACGTGGGAGAGCACGTAAGACTGAATGTACATAACACGAAGGTAACGGACAGACGGAAGGAAAATAAAAGTAACGTCCATCCGTCAACATGATTTTATAGAATCAGTCGGCATGACGTCATAGCCTTACTTTCATTTTTTCATCGGGGGTACTTCCTCGGTCTTTATCGTTACGGGATACCAACTCTGAGGCAGATTATTTCGAAATCCATCGTTAAAATTCATAAACAAAACTCTTTCTTTAAAGAATGTGATTTAAACTTTCTAACTACCAACGCATTTTTAATAATCAGGTGTAGTCGTCGAGATATTAATGCTGAAAGTTGGTAATGCTTCAACGAAAAAGACCGAAGCTTTCACCTCCACCGAATGAGTGCAGGTCCGCTGACGACGTTTTTGATTGGCTGAAAGGATTGTGCCGACCGAATCAATAAGAATACAGTTGAAACTCATTGTGCCAAAGTCGCAGGCACCTGTTGCCTCGTGACATCCAGAGTTCACTAAACCGATTTTTGTCCAGTTTCGATCTAAATAATGTTTAACCATTGTATAACCATTAAAGGAGAGAAGTTTCTTAAAACGAGGGATAACATAAATGGCTGATCGCATGGTGCCGGACAAATAGCTGACGCGTTCCTTATATCTAATAGTCCACTGCCTGACGAATAGGCTAAACGCCTCTAAATAGCTGATTGTACGGTACGGTACGATTATCCACTGTCTTTTGAAAAAATCTGATTAAATTGTTGGAAATATTGCCATTCAGCCGTTGCAACTTTCCTTTTCTTCAATAGATATATTTGATACAAATAGAGAAAAGGCAACCATCCATTTCCCCTTTCTGCAAATGCCCGTTCATATTTCGTCGCTTCGTTTTTAGACTGCGCTAACTACCAAAAACTCTTTTCCAAGAAAATCGACTTTAAAGATTCAGACCTTCATTTTTTATCTCTGCTTGAAATTGACAAAATTTTGCATGAAAGTCAGAAATAACCTTATCTATCCACATGCGCAATTTCATAAGAAACGATGGAGCCATATTTGAGAAAAAATATTATTTCTGTTTGGAGATAGAGCAAATTCTGTCATTTTCGAACAAATTTTTCACTTTTAAAGGAGATAGATCAAAACAACACAGAAAAACACTATTTGCTATAGAGGCCAGCCTTACGAATCGTAAGAAAAGACAAATTGTCGTATTGCCGTAGAAGTGGGACAACGCATGCGGTTGTATTATGAACCGGTGGCATTTGTTCTAGATAAAGCAAAAATAAAAAATTATTCGATTACAAAATGGTTTCAACTTTTTATGGCATCGTAAAGGATACAGACTCCAGTCTACATAGATTTAAATTGCATCAAATTCATATCATTTCCGTTCTAAAGGTGTATATTTTGCTTTTTATAATGGCTACATGAGTTAAAGTTGAAAAAAACCTACCTGTTTAAGCACTTGTGTGCCAAAATCAATTTCGATTACATTTTTAAGGATTATCCGGCTATTCTACCCATCGAGGACTGGTAACCAGAATGCCTGCACGCATATAGTGTTATTGTGAACGGCCATTGATTAAAATAGCATTTGAAACTGTTAACGATTGACTTGCTAACATATATGCACTTACATATTATCAAAATCTTCAATAGAAATCGATTGTTCACATTTTGTAATCGGAATTCGTGTTTGTGTCACATAACAGGTCACGTGGTTTTTATTCTTATTTTCATTGGACGCGAGAACTTTTCAAGCGAAGATTGCTCTATGTCCTGGACATAGGATATAATTCAGATCAACTTGAAGAATAAAATCAGGAGATAGAGCAATATGCATACGCGATTTCTCAAAAACCAGCCCGCCAATCGAGGATATCTGGTGTTCAGGAGATAGAGCATAAAACTACGAACACAACGATACCAAATATAAGATTTTTGTAAAAATGGATTTAGCACACTCTAAAAACGAAGCGACGATTTGTATGTTCACATTATCACAAACAATTGAGCCAGGATCTGGAAAAAATGCCCTTGTAGTATTTGAGACGGCTATGTCACAAGATCAGTCTTAGCATAGGTGCAGTCTGACCTGGATCCATCTTACTCTCATAACGGTTGCTACAGTCCATGATAAAGTTATTGGAGAACAACATGGTTCCTGACCAGACTGCGTCTATGCGCAGGCTGATATGGAACCAGGTTGTGCTCAAAAGCTTTAAAGGACCCTTTTCCAAATCCTGGCTCAATTGTCGTTATAAAGAGACACATATTCTGCCAAATACACGTTAGTTTCAGTTTGGATGTATCTAATATTGTCTAGTCAAGGAAAGGGTTAACACGTGTCTATAGAAATGTGTCACACAAGAAACGTGTTCAAAAGGCATTCAAGAGTGTACTCTAGAGGGAGAAATAAACTAAAAACGTTTTTATTGTATTAAGTAAGTCAAGCAAAGGTGACGATTCCACAAAGTCCCCACAGACAAATATAATACCTGATAATCGACAATGTATTTATGAAAGAAATTAAACCCCATTAAAGCTTCGCTTCGTGAAAAAGGCACTTGTTGATATTTCTCAGTAAATCAATTTCCTTGTCGAATCTTTGGTTTTAGGCAACTTCTTTACAAAACCGCATTTGACTTTGTTGTAATACAGTTGAAAAAGTTTCGTACAAGTATTAATTAAAAACATTAGATGGACCGTCGTTGCATAAAAGAGGCTTTGAGTAAAATTTCTTTAGAAAAACGAAATTCGCATCGCTTAACTGGAAGTTTCGCTTTCAACCTCTGTTAAAGCTACTATTTCCCAGATTTGGACCCAAAAATTGTCAAATACAAACGAAATGTACACTTTTTAAGCTTTATATGACCTGATTAAATGATTACGAGAAACTATTGAAGCAACGACTCATTTTTTCGCGATACCAGATTCATGAAGCGATGTCGAAAGTAGGTCAAAACAGTAGGACATGCGACTTTCTTAAATGACGTCACAACATACATGATGACGTCATATTGAAATTTAAGTATGAATATACACCCAAACACACTTTGAATTTTTAACCGTGACCTGTGTATGCATGAGAGCAAACAAAAGGTCACGTGGTCGTTTTACTATATAATTCATTGATCAAGTCGTTATTTTCACGCGAGCATTTTTTCAATTATTCTGCCTTAGTACTAAAAATATTTTATACAGTTATTCACGTTAATTATTAGAGTTTTGAGTTACAGAAATATTTTTGCAACTTTGATTGAAAAAAGAGATTTTTTGGCTTGTAATCTTTCGTACCCTGTCTCCATCGCCCGTTACCACCATGCAAGTTCAGGATGAGCTACTGCTTTTGAAAACCAAATAAAATTTTGAAGAAGCATGTGAGCTCCTGAGTACTGTCCAAGTGTGAGCGGTAATATTTTGCATGTGTTTGTGCTCTAGATTAGAGCCAATAATGGACAGGTCACAGGATGTATTCCCAGCCTCGGAGCGTGGACAATTATAAATAAACTTATGGCTGAAATATTGTTGAGAGGTGTTAAATTAAAAAAGAAATGAAAAGAAACATGTTTTAAACCTTTACCAAACAAGAAATGTTAATGTTTCGACTGTCAAGGGCGGATCCAGGATTTCTTCAGGGGGGGGGGGTCTAGCCCATAAGATGGAAGATGGCTTTAAATTTGTGAATTGTGTAACGATACATGCATCTAGGCCTACTGTACTAACTTTGTATAGTCAAAATTCGATTTTCGGCCAATTCAAGGCGAGGTCCGGACCCCTTTCTAGATCCGCCCTTAACTGTGCTACAGAGATTGTTTCGAAAATCATTTCAAGAGACAAATAAATACTTTTAATCAGCAGTTTCCCCTTTTGCCTCAACGTTTTCTATACTTCTATGTTCACACGCAAGGGTGGATCCAGGATTTTTTCGGGGGGGGGGGATCCAAGCCCAATTGCCAGGGAGGGGGAGGTCCACGCCCAAATGATGACTTAAATATGTTAAATTATGACGCTTTGATTATAGTCAACATTCAATTTTCGGCTTATTCCAGGGGGCGGGGCGAACATCCCGACCCCCCCCCCCCTCTAGATCCGCCCTTGCACATACAAAAATCCTACTTTCAAGATGCCCATTCTGTTGTCTGCAAGAGCTTCCAAATTGAATCAGGTGCCGTTTAGAAAAGGGTTTTAAAAGCCGCTGTCAAACTTGAAAAGTCTAAATAATTTGTCGTTTGGGAAATGGGCTTTAAGAGCAATGCTTTTATTATCAAATTGATCTACCATAATGAATTATCTATCTACATAAGCCTTTCGAAACTGAGATTGTCATCTTCACACTGAAAATGGCATGTTTCGTACATTTTTTTGTTGGGGAAAGGGGTTTAATACATGAAAATGACAGTTGAACCTGGCGGCTAGGTCCTCAAAAGATCCGTGGATACTACGTTTTCGGAGGGTCAAAAATGACTTAAAAGCCAGTAAAGACCATAATTGGAAGTCAGTCAATGATATCCCGTCGAGATTCACAGAGGAATCATCACAAAACGGAGTGCGATTCCTCTTAAACTTCTTCTTTCCTCCGTTCACTTCCATTGCACGTTGGATGCTTTGCTCTCAATTGGGTCAGAGCCTCGATCTGGCATTAAAAAGTGTTACTATTTTTAGTAACAAATTGGAAGTGTGTTTGGGTGTATCTCGTTTGAATCATGGTCCGCGGAGTATGCGCATGCGCAACAATTTAAAAATAATTCTAACCCCATCAGTGATGGGGTTGAATTTAGGTTTGGATTCTCCCTAATTCAGCTATCTGTCTTGTAATTTCGGCTCATTCTCCGTCTGAATCGCATATTATTAACCATCCCGAGGTGGTCAACACAAAAGTTTTGCATATTTAAAAAAAAAAAAATCATTTTTTGCAATTAGACCATCTGTTACCGTCGCCCTTTAAACCAGTTCCGTATAAGTTGATGCTCATGTATTACTCCTACATCGCATATTTCTCCCTGTTGCGCACGAATTACGTTTCATTTTTACGAATGTATAATCTGATTTCCTTTTGGCGGTATGACGTCACTTAGGATGCTCGCGCCCCATTTCAGGCATCCAAGGTGAGCATCCCAGGAGTAATATAATACATACATGTATTGTCGATGAATTTACGCGACTGTACAAATGCAAAATGAATATGACTTTTATAAAATGAATTCAGACATACACATGTCAATTGGCTAACAAACCTATATTTTCTCAGTCGTAAGAGCTTTGCCAGTTTCACATGATATTAAGACGATCACGTGGTGCTGAGTCTTATCTACAACCAATTCGAAAATTAAACAAAGCAAACCCAGACTTATTTAGATGATAGTTTAGATATTGGTATTGTAAACATCGGTCTAGACTGCCTGAATCCAGTGCAGCAACATGTTTAACCCTTTCCCAAACAAGACCTGGTTTTGACGTCCCTAACAGAAAAGGCTTTGGAAAACATTGAAACAAAAGAAGAAACTGCTGATAAACAGCAGTTTCTCCTTTTGTCTCAATATTTTCTGTGCCATATTTTACACAAATCCTATTTTTAATAATATCCATTTTGTCGTTTTTTACAGTTTTTGAAGTGGATCACCCTAAAATTTTGTCGTTTGGGAAAGGGTTAAGATTGGCCTGCGTCTGCACTGGGCAATCACCTATCTCCCAGAAGAAACAATCTTTGTCTGTCTGACCCATATTTTAAAAAAAAGATAAAGTCGATAGAAACATAACATATAATTCATTGTTTCATCTATCAAAGAGTAGGGAACAAAGAAAGAACAAAAAAGAAATGCTGGTAACTGGCATTTTCTCTCTGTACAATATACGTTTTCAATGATGTAATCTATAATATTATAGATCCTTATCAGGGTCGCCAAAATAGCTTACCGTTTCGACAAAGGTTAAACAGATTTTCGTCTGAAAATGAAAAGATAAATCTTGTTTAATTTCCTGTTCCCATTTTTTTCACGGGTTTATCATAAAAACGGAAACCCGAATCCGTTTTATTGCACTTTTATCTTGTACTTCTGAGAAAAAACAATTCCCGAATGTGTACTTCAATGTTTTGCCATTTACAATATAAATGTGGAAAACACCATAGAGGCACATTTGAATTATCCCAGAACTATATTTTCACATGGTAACATAACTTTCTGCAAGATTTATAGCCCACTTAAGATATATATAGAGACATGGTTAAATACGATACATAAACAAAGGGAAAAACATACTTAAATTTCAATACAACTTTGCCATTAAGCCCTATGTGTAAGCATTGCACACACTGTCAAAATCAATCTGGGACAACTTCACCTTCGTTGCCAATCTGTCAGTTGAACAACAACAACAACAACAACAACAACAACAACAACAACAACAACAACAACAACAACAGCAGCAGCAGCAGCAGCAGCAGCAGCAATAACAACAACAACAACAAATAATACAACAACAACAATGTCAGAATGTATTCAGTAACAACATTCCAGTTTCCACAATTTGACAGCAAAAGATGACCAGGCTTAAATTTTCATGCCAAGTCGATCAAATACACAGAAACAGTTTTCAACGATGGTACTAATGTGGCATCTCTCGCTATGAAAGTGATCCTTTTGTCCATTAACCCATTACTGCATAGTGACGCCCTTTGACTCCTTCACAAAAAAGGCTTGGGAATACATTGTGGAGAATGAAGAAATTGCTTGCGACAAGCAATTTCTTCATTTCCCACAATGTTTTCCTATAAAAAATGGGAATGTTTTCAAATTTTCATCAACTTGAAATTGTCGTCTGCAGCATCTCTCAAATTGGAATAGTCCAAATTTCGCTAAAAAGATCATACTTCGCTGACGTCAACCAGATCTCTCATTTGGAAAATGAATATATTAGTAGAAAAGAATGAAAACAATCTAGATCCAGAGAAATACCATAGACTGAAAAGTTTCGATGCGATATTTTTCACAAACCACAGAATGTCCCATTAAGCGTGGTGGGTCATATATAAGAAGCAATCCCACATTGCATATTGTTTATGGGAGGATGCGTTTCTTGATACAGACCATAAATTCGTTAAACAACTTGATTCCTACGGTGACATATTCTTAAACGATAATAGTTTCTTTTTATTTACGAGAATTAATGATCTATTTAAAACTTTTCACGTAGAAGTGATTTTTTTCATTTATAGACCTCTACACCAATCCTTGTCGATCATGAACTTAATAATAATAATAATAATAATAATAATAATAATAATAATAATAATAATAATAATAATAATAATAATAATAATAATAATAATAATAATAATAATAATAATAATAATAATTATAATAATAATAATAATAATAATAATAATAATAATAATAATAATAATAATAATAATAATAATAATAAAAAGCAAAAAGAAAAAAGAAAACTCGTAGATTTCAAGCTGCAGCTATGAGGTTTTGGATAAAAAGCGACAATATACATTTACAATAGAAATGTGGTTTGGAACAAAGGACTTCTATGATCCAGCATGGATTCACTCTTCGTATTCGTTTTAAAAGTCTTTCAAGGCTTCTTGCCGTTCTCTAATTACTTCTCCGTTGCTTATGGCGACTATAATACAATAATTTTGATCATGATCAGATTGCCCTTTTACTCAAGCTGATCTAGCTTTATGTTTGTCTCATTTTTTATAAAATTTATTTAAACACCATTTTCCCGATCTTTTTGAATAACTATTGATATAACTTTCCTTAGATATTTACCAAAAACAGATTTGTTTGTGATAAAAATACTGTTTATGTTCCGTAAGCCATTGAACTTGTTTTAAAAGAGACATCACATGCCCAATTCATTTTTTTAAAAAAAAATATCTATGTCATGATGCCAAGATCGGTTATTCTAATACGTATAAATGCAATCAGTTTATTAAAGTTGTTGCAGATTCGTGAAAAAACATGCATTATAATTCGACATAGAAATGGCAGATTCCAAAATACATCATCAACAACAACAGCATATGTTGATACATGACGACATTTTATTTTTGTTTTAAGCAGAAGGCATAAGAACATGGATTAGTTGCATGCGATGGATCTTTTTCAAACAAAACCTGATAAAAAGTTTTTTGGCGACCAAACAAAATTTCGCCAATATCTCGTATCAGGTTCTCCTTAAAAGCTCCCTCAAATTTGGAAAATCATTGGCGCTTTTGGTTTTCTGTGCTACAAACCAAATTCAAAATGATCAAGGATTGGCATTACGTTTTGAAAATGTTCACATTTGTTGCTGTTGTTGCTGGTGATGGTGTTGGTGAGTCACGTGATTCAGTGTCAGGAGTATGATTAATGTTGTCTTTGAAAAATGCAATTAAAATTAAGGTCTTACACAAACTAAGTCTTGTATTGTCTTCTTCTACTTTTTTCTTTTCTTTTTACATTGTGTGGCATTCCTTGTTGAACGAATTGCTTTGTAAATGTAATGCCCAAATATTCCTAGAGCTAAAGAAACAATTATGTCGAACTGTAAAACTAAAACCAAAAGAGTGAAAACTGATGTTAATGCCGATCAGAATTGAAAACAACTTAAAAAGAAACAAGGAAAAAATCCTACTATGTTGATGTATTGTTGTCATATCATTTTCAAAGGTTATGTAAATTAACATCGTGATATTCCATTGTGACTGCGCAGTTTCTTCGTGATTTGCTTTTTCTTTTAACTCTTTCCCAAACAAGACCTTGTTTTGACGTCCCTAATAGAAAATACTTGGGAAAACATTGAAACAAAAGAAGAAACTGCTGATAATCAGCAGTTTCTCCTTTTGCCTCAATATCTTCTATGCTACATTTTACACAAATAGTAACTTTATCAACATTAATTTTGTTGTCTGCAGCAGCTTTCAAATTGGATGACCCAAAAAATTTGTCGTTTGGGAAAGGTTTAAAAAGTGTTTTTATTACACGACTAAAAAATAAACTAATTTCTATCATCTGTGGGAAGCACACGTGATTCATGAGTATAAACCGTTGTGCTTCAAGAACAACTTTTATTTAAAAAAGATAATTGATAAAAAATGAATGACAAGATTTATGCTAGAAACAATGGGTGTAGACAATAGTTATACAAAGACCTGTTGCAGACTAAAACTGTCCCTATTAAACAATCCTTTATAAATAAACAGTCTTTAAGTGACATTTCACATTTATTCTTTCATAAATTTTACCTTTTTATCTGAAAGATCAAATTCCTTATGAAAATTCTCAAAATTTCAAACCAAAATATTGCATCGTTTACGAGAAATAATATTTTTGCAAATTATTGTGGACAACGGTTCGGATTTATATTCAATTTGTTATTTCTGTCTAAACATTAGGGGGTATTCTTCGCTGATAAATAACAGCTTCAAAAAACTGATAGCGTTTCTTCGCATTATAATAACCAATATTTGCATCAAGATATTCTTTTAAAAAAATCAAATTGGAATGTTATGTCCCTTTAAAAGATACGACAAATGCGTTTCATATCAATTTGTTGATTTTCTATTTAATCAGAGGGCGTAGGTTGGGATATCCTAACCTCATTTACAAAGTAACTAAAGGTCGATCAGAATTTGCACCAACTAGATTTGAAAGGGTTGACTGGCCCAGGATTATTTCAATGAAAGTTATCAGATTACCTGTCTGCAAAATAATGGTGTCATTGAAAAAATGTCAGACATTCTATTTAAGCCACTGACAGTATATTTGCAATTAATATCTCTCGTAATTTGTTTCAAGTGATTATTTCATAGCATGCCATATACTAGGACGTTCTTCCAAACCCTTTTCCGAGGAAAGAACTGGTTTTAATTGTAACATACATGTACATAGGCGTAGCAACCCGTACGCAAAAACGCATCGCAAAAATCTTTAAAATTGTGGATTTTTATTTTTGTTTCCCTTGAAATAAACACCTGAATCGTCATTGAAATACATACCAAGTTCCCATCAGGAGCCACGAATGACCATGGTCATAATTTGTGTGTTCTTATACGTATCCAGTGCCAAATTTTCTTTGGACAATTTGTCCGATACCCGCAATATATCTACAAACTTGTTGAACGTGATCAATTATACACAATGTACATGTACTGACTTAAGATTTAATCAAAGTGAAACGTTATCGTTTCTGTTTCAAGCATGTTATCTGCAAGCTGAATTGTGTTCTACGAACTGTTCACGTATACCAACGACTATCGCGTTTCTAGTGCGCCGTTTACAATCTTCACCTTTGGTAGCCACATCACTTTGGTTTCAAATTCTCACGTATAATAGTATACCAATGTTTACATCTTGTTGGAGAGGTGCAATGTTGGGTAGTTTTTAGCTCGCAAGGATTCCCAAAATACCTGCGGACTTTTTAACACGGGTCCCTTCGATACCAAAGCGTGTGCCCTACCAAAAGACTATGAAACGATTATTCAGGCTTTCTACAAATGGGTGGCCTGCCATTATGTCCCGTGCCGTGTTATTGCTAGTAAAACTGTAACCGGGGATAAATCACTTCAACCAGATGAAAACTGTACTTTTATGGGATCTTTAAGGAAAACCTTCCAGACATTAAACAGGCGATTCATATTGTTTAAACTGAGTAATTTACCGCGAGACAATTAGAATTTCTAGGAATGAGAAACAAATTAGCCTGGAAGTGGCTCCTTTATACTTACATTAAATTTTATCTTGCGTTATTTTCATCTAAAAAACATAAAATGCCTTTATATGTAAGAAGCGCAATGAAAGGAATGAAATGGTGTGGTGCGATGCTGCCTGGCTCACTTTGTTCTAAGATAGTTGTACTAGATAAGAGTCATACATAAATACGCCTTACTTTATATGCTTACCATTTAAATCTAATTGTATGTTTCTAGTTTCCTTTTAGTGCTAGAGTAACGCTGACTTAATCTTTCGATACTTTCTATCAATAGTTAAAAGTTTATGTGATGTTTCTATTCAAATTAATTTTCTCGATAAATTTCAATCTGTTTGATACACCATATTTTATGTGACGTGTCCCCATTAAATCTTTTGTATGTAGTATTCCATATCTGAACACTATTTAAGCGATAGTAAGCTACATTGTTTTTGCACAACATTGTAATTCCTTGCTACTTCATGTTACGCGTTACTTGCATCGGCTTTGTTAAGATATACTCATGAGAAAAGTTCAATGAACCTCATCATTTAATGAAGTAAATGACTTCCAACCAGTTGCTCAATTATTGACAAATGATACGTTTCTATGCTCATTAAGGGTGATCGTGCTCATTCATGACAGCTCCTGTGTTTAGTGTAGTTAAATAATTCTTCATTATAATCAAAGGATTGTCGAAGAAAACGAAATTTCAGACTAGTTCAAATACCAAAGCTGAGACAAATGTCAACCAACCAAAAAGATATTCATTAATCAAGAATCAAGAAATTTCGAAAACAAAATTCAGTGTCAAAAGTAGGAAATACCTACCGATCAATGACTTTACTTCCGTTCGAAAGATGTTCGATTAAATTCGTCCAATCTTTTATCTTAATCAATTCATGCATTCACGAGTCCCGTGCTATTACTTTCACGTACCTAAAACGCGCACCAAAGTATGACAGGAAAACTTCCAACCAATTTCCTTAGGTTTGGTCACGACATTATGTCATGTTTTGACCAATCTATCTGTACAAACAAGGCAATACCAAATTCCAAACCTCTGTGATATCATATCGCTGTTTTTCTGCGAAAACCTCGTATCTGCAGCTTAAAACATACGAGGTTTTCGTAGTAAAGCGACGAATTATGTGACGCTCCGAATCTTGAAGATGTTTCATTGACAGATGGTATTAGAGTATCACGGGACGCAATCCCGTCGCTATAAGCTTTTTTATCGTGTGCTGTTTTCAAATCT
The DNA here is from genome assembly GCA_963680895.1 of Fragum sueziense. NCBI lineage: Eukaryota > Metazoa > Mollusca > Bivalvia > Cardiida > Cardiidae > Fragum > Fragum sueziense. The sequence continues at coordinate 37,070,857 of OY804597.1, forward strand.
GTCACTTTACTAGTAAAACTATTGAGAATTTTCTGCAATTGTTGTTGTTGTTATTGTTGTCTAACGTGATTTCCTGCCATGTTTATTACTACAATGTAACCTACGATCGTCTGGGAGACCACCAGTTGTTGTTTTGATTTTCGTCTACTAGCTGAAACGTTTAGCCAAACGATACAATTTTACCCTGGTTGAAATCTAAAGCTTTTTACGGACGGCAAAGTTAATGCATATCATAATAAGGCTTGAATTTAATATATCACAGAAAATTTTGATGCAAATAGAAAAGGCAATGATGAGGATCTTTTTCTTGTAGATGCGTTAAAATGCAACATTGTTTCAGATTAACCCTATTGCTGAGTATCCCGCCGACATAATGCCTACTTTGCAGTATTTAAGATACATAAACGACCTACGAGAGGGCAATTTTCCACTATTATCATTTCACACTTGGTAAATTCCAGACACAGTCTTTCATATCGCTGCTTTTCAACAAAAACCTCGTAACTGCAGCTTAAAATAAGCTGCAGTAACGAGGTTTTCGCTGAGAAGCGACGATTAGTTGAACTATGATCTGGAATAAGAGCCCCTATATCATTTCCAAGTATTGGATATTACCATCCTGTACCAGTGACCGCAGGGTTGGTAACCATTCTTATTTCCTGTTTAATTCTAAAATTACATAACGAGGCAACAGATCGAACGAGATATTACGTCCAACCAGATGGCGTGCAATGTAGATCTAATTAATAATTAGAAAGCGATTTAAGAAACGTAGGTGAATACCACCAAAAGGTCCTGACCCTGAGCTGCATATAAGAGGGTATCATAAAAAGACTTTTCAAAATGCAATATTTCATTACTTGTTCATCAAACCCTGTTTTGTGAGTACTCATTTGCGTCGTCTCGTCTAGACGATGCTAATGAGTGCCCAAAACATCGGGTTCGTTATTAAAATAAAGAAGTAAGAACGACTTCACTTCCTATGATCTGTTGCGCTGCATATTGTTGCCTTATAGTTGTTCTTGGTTATGTACACGTTATAAGACAAAAGTATGACTCTTGATTAGCATTGTATCTATACACGGGGTTGTCTGAATCCATGTTGTTCTCAAGACACATGAAGTTCCTTTTTCTAAGATTCCGGATCACCTTTTGTATATGATTCGTCTAGACATATAGAGGTTTTAGTGCCGTAGTATGTCGGTCAATTCTATATGACACTGACAGAATAATGCTTCCGGGGAGAGAGATGTCAGACTGGATGTTCCATTTAACTTATATTTCACCAGTCTGTGAACAGGTGAAACCACGAGAACTGACAAGAGCATTGCCCTTTGTGTCGAAAGTTTTCGTTTAATCGTGAACGTAACATATTTCATATTATACTTAATAGGAAGAGTGAAAAAGTTAAGTACAAACTGCCTCTATGACAGTTCTTGTAGATTTGTTCACCTGGCACTGAGCCACGAGTCATCGTTCACACAATGGCAAATAGTTTAGCAGTAAAGTAGCGATAGTCATGGTGACTGAAAAATGTCTAGAATATATCAATTATTATTATAACCTAGTGGTTTGCACAGTTCTGGAATCGAACTTCGGACCTCGAGAAAACAAATTAAGTGATTTACCAGTGAGATAACCACGGCGTGTAATCACGTGACACAACAATATTTATTGCAGAAAATGTCAAGTAACCTTTTCAGTATATGACTTATTTGAAAAAAAGTTTGAAGCAGAGAAGAGATTTGATGGATCTTTTTAACAATGCCTGATTAACAAAAACTTTGGTTGACCGCCAATATTTTCAGGTGTTGCTTGAAGGAAAATTTGCATTCAGCAAACCTTTGATCTTTTTCTGGCTTCTCTTTTCAAACGTTTTCAAATCTGTCATATATTAACATAAAAATGAAGTTATGGCAAAATATTGGAAAAAAAATTGTCACGTTATTCCATGTCGAGATAATAGTGCGGGGCGTTAATTCAAATTATACCTCCAGCAAGCTTAGCAAATTCAGATTCATTAGCTATGACTTTCTGTGTTCCGCTGCCGGTATCCCTATCCATAAATCAGACAAAATTAAACGAAAGTTGCAAAAACTATAAATTCTGCAAAATAAATGTTTAGAAATATTTTAAAGCAAGGGAATACAATTGTTTTAAGCTCGTGACTTAAATTTTACACTTATGTAGGTTTTAAATCATTGTCTCCTCATTATTGTTATCAAACAAACTATCAGAATGATTTGGTAAGCGATAAAGTCTACAACCAGGCTTTCTGGATGATCATTGTCTACTGGTTTAGCTTGTTAAATGCTTTTTCCCAATACCACATCGATGGGAATATTTAGTGTCGCTTGAGTCTATAAAATGACGCTTCTCTATAAATTCCGTCAATGTCCCCTATTGCCGACTATTGTCATGTGCCATGTGGTATAGTGTTACAGTCGCCAATATTTCACGCTTATTTCAATCTATGTTATTTCTTTGTGTTTGACAATACTGATTATTGTGCAGAAAATAAATTTTTAGCAGCAGCATTCTTTGATCTTTGCTCAAGTATTCATAAATAGGAAATAGAAAGTGTTTCTTACGTGAGTATTTTTAATAATTTTATATGCAAAAATATTTATATATGTTTCAATAAATCACAAGTCTTTTCCCATATATCTAAAAATAACCAGTATTTATTAACATAGATGTATTGTGTTTAAACTGTTTCCAGTGAGAATGAAGTTTTCACTCAATATCTCCTTTGATTTATTTTCTTACATTATAGAGTATACAGTAGAATAAGTGGAAAAAACGAAACAAAATAAATACCCTATAATTTACCAATTCTGAAAATGGGTATTCAAAAAGTCAGAACTAAGTCAATATCAGGTTTTTTTTAAAAAAAAGATAAAAAAAATGTTTGTCGTACCAAATAGGAAAGGAAAAGAAACGATTTCATTAAGGCAAAGCAAGGAAATGTTGATATTAATAACCTTCTCAACAAACAAACAGAAAAAAACAAGTGACTATCAAAGTATAGAACATTTCAAAAGTCAGAAATGCATTAGGAGTATATTTATCCACATGTTATCAAAGAAGAAACATTATTAGGAAACAAATCACATAAAATTACAAACATTGAATAGAAGAGATCACATTACACCAGACAATTTGACGATATTCCACAACAGACAATGCATTGCATTAAATTATGATACAATGCATTGCAGAAAAATATTACTGAATGCATAAAAGATTTGCAAGATATAGTCTCTTATTATTTAAAAAAAAATCTCTTTATTATCCCCTTTCATTTGTATATAAATGTAATTAATTTTCGTCAGCAGAATGCGGATTATGTTTGTAGACAAATCATATCATCATACATTTCAAAGGGACAAAACATTCCAATTTCATTGTGTAAAGTACGTGTATGTCTTTATATGATGCAAAGATTGGTTGTTATAATGCGTATAAATGCTATCAGTATTTTCGGGTTGTTATTTAAGTTGAGACAGAAATGGCAAATTACATATAAATCCAAACTATTGTGGACAATTTTAATAATTTTAGCACAAACATATATATTTTTCATAGACAGCGCAATACTTTGGTTTGAAATTTCCTTAATTTTCATAAGAAAATATGCTATTTCATATAATAATAAAAGTAAAAGTTATGAAAAAATATCTGTGAAATGTCACTTTAACACATTATAAATCTGGCAAATATCTTGCAACATTTGAAACTACCATAATCTAACAGTTAAAAACAAACACGAAATCATTGGAAACATTCGCGGTTCTTGATCAGACTTTGTATATACTCTTGCTGATATAAACCCAGGTTTGTTTTAAATGGCATTAGACTCATAAGGAGCCTTTTTCAGATCACGGATTTTAAGTCGTATTGATCTTTCAAAGAGAACTATTTTATTTATTTTGAACCAAGCGTGATATGGCGATACTTTTTTCTTCTAGAAAAATTATATAGTTTCATTAAGCTATAGTTGCTACATTTTTGAACGTAGTCGACGGAATAGTAGATCTATTTTAAGGCTGCTTTTAATTAAAAGTAAATATTGTTTTTGACCTCCCAAGCATATACATGTGAGGTCTCACGTTCCTTTCAGAATAAATAAATCTCATGTTCTGAAAAAATAGAAATACTACTCGTGATACACTGTACGCTAGACGACACGTGATCGAGATTGTGAACCTTTTCCCAAACAAAACTTGGGTTTGACGTCCTTATTAGAAAATGACCTGACTGACAAACAACATTTTCTCATTTTGCCTCAATGTTTTCTTGGCAAAAGTGTACACAACGTTTATCTTTATCTACATCAATTTTGTCGTCTGAAGAAGATTTTAAGTTGGTCTACACTCTATTATTTCGTTTGGGAAAATTTAACCCTTTGTCATACACACAATGAGCAATTTGTTCTAGATATTATTATTGAATCAGATATGTGCAAGTTAAGAAAATTAGAAGCATTAGAGTTTTTGAAAAATTGATACCTAAACACTCTTATCATTTTCCGACCAAGATCTGGACAGTAAAGGCATTGGTAAAGCACCAAGTCAAAAGAGGAAGTTGTCGAAAGCCAACAATTATGCTTTAATTTAATTATTTTCTTCGATATCTTTTACAAAACCACTTTCTGGGTCAACATTCCTTTACCATTTGCAGTAGCTTTAGGAAGTTCATCTCCCCTGATAATTTATTGCTTAGGAAAAGGTAAAAGAAAAAATATCCGATTCGTCACATGTAGACTGTGATATTCCTCATCCAGGCTTGTTGCACCTGCGCTGTTTGATAATACGTAAGTATTGAATGCCATCATTACTTTTGCGTACTCAACATATTGACAAAGAGTTGCTTAACTAAAGTGGAAACATCTTCCATTCGTCACATACAGACTGTGATATGTCAAATCTAGGCATGTTGTACCTGCGCGGGTTAATAGTACGAATGTATGAATACCATCATTAATCATCCAGTTTAATAATCAAAAAGCGCTTATAGAATAGTTGGTTACTTTAGGGAATTCAAATAATGGACAAAATGTTGCTTAAACCGCTAACATCTTCCATTCGTCACATATAGTCTTCCATTCGTCACATATAGACTGTGATATCATGTTACACCTGCGCTGGTTGATGATTTGTCTGAAGGTCACCGTGGGACCTTGTTAATCCTTTTAGAAATAGAATTGATGCCCTGACAAAATTCTCTTTGAGTGCACCTACTTCGACATTGACCCTAATTCAATAGTTATGAGATAACGTTAGAATCAAAGCAGTTGAAAGATTGTTAAGGCAAGCCGATGTTTAATCCAGATGTAAAAGAAGTTACTTTTTTTGCAAGAATCCAATGAAATTGCTGTAAAGAAGGCACATTATACTGACAGGATTAGAATCCATCTGTATTTGCTTCTTTTATTTTAAATTTAAGTGAGTTCCCTATCGAAATAAATGGAATCGGAAAAAACGTGCTTTTAAAAAGAAACCGCTTGATAAACACTCTTGTGATTAATGTGTCCTACAATACTTGATACAAATTAGAACATTTAAAGGAACGCCAGCCATATTCATCGCATTAAACCCCTTTCCAAACAAGAACACGTCTAGGAAAAAACTTAGGAAACGTTGAAACAAATAAAAGAATGAAGTGCTGATAACTACATTTTCTCCTGTAGGCTAAATACTTTATAACTATTATGCAGTATTTATTGTTCACAAACGCTATCTTTTCCAACAAACATCTTGTCGATCCTAGCTTCTTTCAAAAAGGAGAAGTCTAAATATTTGCAGCTCTAGAAAGATATAGACTTATTGCGTCTCACGATGTACTTTACTTAGTAATTAAAATAATCGTATAATCATTTTTAAGCTTTATCCTTTAATGGATGTCCTCCGTATTAAAACCCTGGCGAAATGAATCTGTTCCAGTTTGAAGCTAGGCTGCTAAAGAGCAGGAGATGTCGATACAGAAACGTTTTGTGTATAATATAAATGAAAAATGTGTTTCTCCAATAGACACGGTTCATCTAGAGAGGCAAGACATTGTAGTAGAAAGTAAAGATTAAGTGTTGCTGCTTCTCAACTGGACAAATCTCGTAGTTAAAAAATGAACCAAGCCGTACTTATGAGGTGTACGAATAGAAGAAAAATGACGATTTGTCCTTGTCATACTTTCTTAATTGAATCTTTGCGCTAATTTTCGTACTATTTTATTAATTTGTCTTAGATCGTTCTATTTACTCAGCTTTAAGTGCCCGTTGAAAAGCGGAATTAATTTGTTTACTGTAAATCAGTTTCGCTGCTGATACATTGCACGATGTTATTGAAGAAAACGAGGACTTAACGCTTTTGGTGGCAAAACGAACTGTTACGTAACTGTTCTTAAAGATGATTATACGAAAATTGTAGTGTTTTTTTTTTCAAACATAAATTAATTGACTTACATTGCATTTCGAGACATTGGTACTTTTTCCAATACTGCATTTGAATTAATGTAGGTGAAGATTAAAAGAGAGTCTTATCAAACACCACAAAGAAATATTTTCAATCGTCCACCACTTCTGAAAAATGCTATTGTCATTTATCTCTATCGTGATGGAAAGTCTTCGAGTTTGATGAGGCGAGTAAGAGTCTGTTTTGCGTTTTCTATTACTGGAGAAAAAGCGTGTCATTCGGCCGTTTAATATCCACAAATATACATAATTAAACCATTTTGTGTATAAAAGGAAAGATAATTGGGGCGTATTTAAAGAAACGTTTGTCAATAATGAGGCATCATCCACAGAAATGACGACGGATTTAAGACAACAGATTTATGAACATTGCCGCCAATTATAGTACCGTCTAGTCTAGCTTATTTTTGTTATGTGTGCTTTTTCACATAAAATTACTAGTTTGCGGAACTAAATAGCTCTTCTTATAATAAGGTAGTGGTGTAATTAACTTCATTAAAGTACCAAATTGCACCTGGTGCAATGATACCAACTTTCCACCCACGCCCCACCCTCACAAATGCAAAAAATAATCTAGATTACAAACCCGAGGATAATACCTTTGGTATTTGATGCATACCAACGATTTTATCATTATCTCCCTTGCGTTGTTGTTTCTTAGCTTGGTATGATTTTATTTGGATTACCATAGGACGGATGAATGACAAATAAGACTTTTAAACGACATACTCAATGAATTTCTTTCAATTAAAATAGCATGGCTTTGTTAGTACACACAAACATATGGATCTAAATAGAAATGAGCCGGGATCTGGAAAAAGGTACATTAGGGCTTCTGGGCACAACAGGGTTCCAGATCAGCCTGCATATACCTGCAGTCTGATCTGGAACCATGTTGTTCTGCAAAAGCTTTGTCATAGTCTGTAGCAATTATAAGAGAGCCACAATGATCCAGGCCAGACTGCATCTAGGCACAGCTTGATCTTGAAACATGGTCGTCTAAAATGCTATCTACATCTTTTCCAGATCCTGGCCCAAATATAAGTTTTGTCAGAAGAGAAACAATGTTCGTTTGATTTCAGAAATCATTTCTAAGTTTAGGTGGATCAGTTGTGCTTCAAGTTACTTTTTGTAATTTCAGAAGTCCTAATTATGTGGTGGAAAAACAAGTCATGGACAAACTGTGCATTATCATTTGTGTTTGGAACTTTCATATGCATCAATGTGATATCAGCATTACAAACTTCAACACATAGAACTAACGCCGCAGATAAACAATTGCTGTCATTGAATGAACAGCTAGTAAATTCTCGTGGAAAGACAAATACCAACAATAATGCTGCAAATAAGAGACTATCAAAACGGTTCGACCAATACTTGACCATGGCAAGAGACATGCTTCAGAATCGTGGATCGTATGTAAAGTCAATCAGATCACCTGTGGGACAAGAAAGGACCACACTTGTGCCAGTCGTTGACCATTTCGCTGGAATTAGAGCCTGGACAGTGCCTTATAATGACATTAATAAAGACAGTTCTGATTCTAAGTCAGGAGACGCAATGATCAATGATCGACATGAAGTTGTGTTCAAACCATTACCGTCCGGAGCAGCAAGGCGGGATACCATGTCGTCGAGAGAAGCTGTGTTTGATGAAGCATATAAAGCAAGTGAAGATTTAGCTAGACTTGCACCTGAGATAAATATATTTAAGGATGCAGCTCAAAAGCCATTCCACGGAGAATCTTCAGATTTGGACGTAGACAGACATGATTATTTTGAGCCATTTGAAAATGTGTATTCATACATGGGTAGAGACACAGCACCAGAACGTTTCAAAAACCACAAAGCAGATTTATTTCCAACAAGAATTGCTGATTCGAAGGATTTTTTTGGCAGTTTCTCAAATGGAAAATGGGGTGATCTTTTAAATCAAAATAATTTGCAAAAGGAGCGACACGAAAGAAAAAATACCGACAGGCGTGATCCAGACTTCGGAACATTTCAAAGTATAAGTGCGGAGGACCCGTTTTCTGATATGAAGGGCGGAGTGTCTAGTTTCGGAAAATTTTCTCCTACTAACTCCTTATATAGTGATCCATTTCCAGCATTTACGTCACAAGAATCAAAATGGGGTCAGGCCAAGAATCGCGATCTAGGCTCAAAGTTGTTTGGCTTTCTACAAAGTGAAGGATCGTTCAGCAATGACGAGGTAAGAACACTATGGAATTGTTAATGAGTCGATATCTCGAAAATAGCCCTGAAACAAGGTAGTTCATTCATTATTTTGATTTCAAACATTTCGTGCAAATTCGGGCGTCAACTATGGAAACGGAAATTTCGGTTGACATGGATGGCGGATGACGCACAGAAATTGATGAAGGTATCTCACGTTAATTTCCGTTGTCAAGGATGACGTCCAAAGAAGCACGGAGTGTTTGGCATCTAATGATTGGTTGTGATCCTTAAATGAACAAGCATCTGGAAAATGACCCTGAAACTACCATGTTTCCATACAAAACTGTTCCGAAGGGCAGCAACGCATACTGCTTTGGAGGAGGCTACATGAAGATGCTGTTAGAGAGCAACATGTATCTTGATCAGACTGCGTGTATAGTGAGCCCTTTCAATAGACATTAATGTCATTGTGTTCTTGATATTGGCTCACATTTTCTTTTTGACAGATTGAACCCATATAGATATAAGATTTCCACAAATAGATAGATACTTTGAAATGTGTCTACTAAAACAATTGTTAACCGCTATTTTAAGGATACCTGTTGACTTTTTCACACATTTTCAAAAAATATTCTACTTGTATAAATTTGACTTCAGTTTATGTATTAATTACAGCCAACCTTGGTGAACATTAACACATGTTCATAAAGAAAAATGTAAATCACCATTGGAAACTGTACCAGTGCCATTTTGTTTCGTTGACTCCCTTCAATTCGTAGAAAAGTCGTGCTTTCAAGTCACTAATGTCGAAAGAGGACCAAAATCCTATTTCAGTAATACTTCGCTACTTAATAGCATTTGTCTCGATATGCAAATTGGATTACATTTCCAATTTTCTCGTCACATTACAACCCAAGATTGTATGTCATAGTATCATTTTTCCTTTCCTTAATTGAATTGTCAGTTAAATCATCTAAGTTAATTGGTAGTTTGTTAACGAAGTACGTCCTGGAATCCTAACTATTGGTAGGCGTTTTCATTATCGTCCCGTAAGATGATACGTAAATGTCACTTTTAAATTATGAAATGTACCGTCCAATAATGAGTACAGTTCATTAGAATAGCTTATTTGAATTATCATGTAATTCTTTGAGTAGGCCTACCTTTAGTTGATGCTTTTGTCAAAAGTTGAAAAGCAAGTTTTTAAAAATAGCGAATAGTTATAAACATTAAGAGACATAGATACTTAGATACAGATAGAAAAGTAGAGAACTATGTAACAAATAGTGCGCAAACACAACTTAAAATTTTCATGCACATGATCAATTCAGATATATGCCTTTGATACTCATTGAATCGCCTCAACGAGGCGATACTTATGTAAAGCCTTACGATAGGCTTGAAAATTGAGCTGATAAATATTTTGATGTGCAATTATCCTATTTTATATCGTAGTTAATGATAACAAAATAAAAAAAAAACTAGATCTACTTCTTTAATGAAGCTTTTGTTGATATGTCTGTGGAGAAATACAGACCCAAGAGGAACAAATAAGAGGGGTAAAGATATTCCAAATTTGTTTTACAAATTATATGGTGTGGGTACTCATTTGAATTGTCTCGACGATTCATGGGATTTGATCAACAACGAATCATGTTGTCCCTTTTAAAAGAGGTAAAGACTATAGAATATGATATCCTCCCAATTGTAGTTATGCACAGCGATATGTCGTTCTCATAACCCTTCTCGTAATGTTCGAGCCATTCACCTGTTAGGACCAAAGCTTTTGTAGACAATAAATACTAAGATCAGCATACACAGACATGCAAACAGACCTTAGCCTACACTACACTGCTTGACAGAACTATCGTGTTCTAAAACTTGAGATTTATGTATCGAAGTTTCTCTTTAATTTGCAATTTGTTTGAAACACATTTTAAAATCAGCAGGACAATGATCAATTACCATAGATAACATATAAACTTTTTTTTAATCCAGAGTGATTGTGAAGATATAGACATCCGAACTTGCAGCACCAATGAGGATTGTTCATGTTATGGCTTATATGAATGCTCAGGCGGCGTGTGTTCCAGCAAAACGAAGCCATTACCAGGTTAGTTATCAAAATATCGTCGGTGTTATTGCCAAATCTCGCAACAGCAGCTTGGTAAACCCTTTTCCAAACAACAAATTTTCAGGCTGCTCCAAATTCAAAGGTGATGCAGATGACAGATCCAATGTACCGAAAAGCAGAATATCTGAACACTAGCATGGAGAGCATGGGGGCAAAAGGAGAAAATGCTGATGATCAGCATTTTCTTCTTTTGCCTCAATACTTTCCCAATGCCTTTTTATTAGGGACTGCGAAACGAGGTCTTTTTTGGTAAAGGATTAAAGCTATATCTGACATGGATCAAGATTTGACCGGGCATAATTATGTGCATGATGATTTTCGCACATGTATTTCTCAGATACCGTAAGGGACCTGTTTCCAGATCCTGGGTCCTTTTATATCCAGCATTTAATGTTTTTTTCCGAATAATTTTCTTTTTATCAAATTAACACGATTGTTTGATATTATGAAATAGGAAAGAAAGTCCCAGCGAAAGTGTTGTGCGCAAATGACATAATTATGCTATAATAAGAGGTAACAACATATTACGTTTACGCCATTTGATTATAAGGATATAATTCTAAACAAGTATGTGTCTACCTTTCTAACTTCCCAGAACTTTTCATTTATAGCAATGTATGGGAAAGCCGACCTCGGTAGAAGGTAAACACCTTTGTACCGTTGCTAAAATCATTTTCCCTTTGGCCTTAGATAACGCGATACACCGCTCAACTTCACTGGCTAGGTATACGTTTTTCTGATGCCTGGAATATCTGACAGGGGTCACTAAATTGTGTCTTTTAAAAGTCATATACCTATTAGTCTCATCAAAACAATGGATTTTTGGGATGGGATAAGCGTAGAAACGACATGAAGAAAGCATTGGCCCAATTATCTAAGACTAAGGTAATTATTGGTCTTGAAAAAATGACCATCCTTCTTTAAGTGCCAATCAAGTGCAGATAATATGAAAAGATCCTTTCCAATTTATCGAAGGCTTGCTAATTCTTCTCCTTCTTAAAGTCATTAAAAACCTCGTTAGCCTTTTTGTTCCGAGCTGGAAACATTTCGCTTCTCATGAAATAATATGATTCTGCACTATACACAGACTCCTCAAGAACTGTCATGTACGCTCGTGTTAATTTGCATACATGTAATTGTACACTTTGCTAATTAATGTGTTTTTATTTCGAAAATCGTGAATTTATTATGATTTTACGAAGTTTATCGCACCGAATATCTATGTTGTCCGAACTATGGTTTCAATTTTATGATGGCACACAAATTCACCAGTAAACAGGTAGGGATTGCCTTGTTATTTTACTTGTGACGTCATCCGAAAATGGCCAGACACACCTACGTATGACGAGATTTGTCCAATTACATTCTGACTAATTGGTTCCGTAAAGAAATCGAGTAGATAAAAATAAATTATCTATGGGGAATAATTACGTCTTTTTTCTAAATTGAAGACCGATATGGATCTAGATCAGACTGCGCGTCTGATCAAGATTCATTTCGATCTCTTCCAACTTATTAATACCCAATACCATTTATCTGGTACAGTATCTTTATCTACCTGCATTAAGGAATACGTTGATACACATAATTGAAGTGACATATACAATAAGCGTCCTATTTTTTCCGGATCTAGGCTCATTAATGAATTAACACGTGATAACGAGCTACTTGTCAGGCAAATGTCTTGTTATATGACAACGACACTTTAAAAAGACAGATCGATAGAATCTGGTGCAAAAACATAATAGCCTTGGTCTTTTCGTAGTACAGTCATTTCATCAATATTAGTCTCTTGTCAATTATGAGTTATGATTATCGCGTGTCTTCTATGAACGAAGGTAGTTTGAAATGATTCTCAATTTGCTTTTCATTTCTTACAAATATAACTTAAGAATGTTCACGTTATTTCCATTTAAAAAACAATAAATGTACAACCATGTCCGAAAAGGTTATTGCGATGGAAATTATTAGCGGCTGATTATCACCTTCAATTGATTATTCTTGTTTCCTTCACGCAAAATTGCATGTTGATTTTATGGTACCGTTGTTGTTGTAATGTAGTACAAAAGGCACCAATCCTGTGTAATTACCACCACAAAAACGTGAAAGTGAAGATTGTCATGGATTCGCAAAATGCAAAACCTTTCTAAGGCACTAAAATATAACGTTGTGCCGAATAGACAAGAAATAAAACAGAAAATGATAACAACTCGTGTTCTACTAGACTCAATAATATCCCCGATTCAATGTGATATTAGAACTCATAAAATGTTTGTCAATATTCAACTCCAGATAACCGTAGAAAAAACAAACAGAACTGGGTTCCATCAAGTGCAAAGACATATAAAGCAACCGTGTAATTGCATTGATTAAAATTTGACAAGACATTGTAATAATGAAAATCTTTTCTATGTACAAACTACGTGACCATTCTTTAGTCGCATTATAATAGTGTCGGGATCTAGAAAAAGGTCCTTTTGGGTATTTGAGGTCATCATAGCACAATATTCATACCAATCCTGATTCATACTGTTTTCTTTTACATTTGACATTACCTATAACTGTAGCACATCTCAGAATCTCGGAGAGATATGTTTCATGATCGTACTGCTTTCCGTAATATACTGATCTAAATTCGTTGTTGTATAAACGGGTTCTTTTCCGAGTTCCCGGTCGGCTTATTTTCAATGATTAATGAGTTCGGACACGACAAACCTTTCTTTGACTAAAGTTCTAGAATAACGACTGCTTCAAAACATGAGTTCAATCAGGTACAAAGTAATTATTTTGACACAAAAGTTCTCGTTATATTCTCATGGATTGTCAATTTTACATCTATCAATAAACAATCCTTAATGACTCGGTTATTCCAAATATCTCCAAAACATACTGGTTCCTTGTAAAGCCCAAATGGCAATTAATTGAAGCTAAAGTTACTTTTGATATTATTAATCATTTGCAAGATTTTGTTAGAAAACTGAAAAAAGTCTTTATTTGGACTTTTGGATATCGGTAGTTTTTGGGGACATTGAGAGAAAAGAACAATTGTCAATAATTATTAATTTTCTACTTCTATATGATTTGCTTTGCCATAACAGACACATTTTCTTAAATTGACATATGTTAAATCCCTTCATTTTAGGTCAGTCTATTATTGTGTTGTTTACTATAGAGTTTCAAATAGAAAAGGCGTATCCTAATGATTTTATAAATTATAAGAACAATGATCATTCACTAATTGATAGCTGTGATTTTTACGGAATTATTTTGATGCATCATTTTTTTTCACAAACGAACCAATATTCAATTGTTTCGTGGTCGTGAAAATTGTTTGAAATAATAATTTACTGTGTCGTCACTATTTTAGGCCTGGTCCACAATTTGTATATCTCATATCATCGCCTTTCTTCAAAAACGTCATATTTACAGCTACTTCAAAGTTGTTGTTATGAGGTTTATGAAATAAGGCAGCGATATCATCCGGATTATCTTACAAAAATAATTACGTCAACAACTGAATCCATTGAGTACAAAGGCATTAAATTGACAGTGTGGTTCGCAATATAACGTCATTGATTCTCAATTTATAGCTCTTTTACAAAATACTCATAGACATGTTGATTTAACCGATAAACATAACAAATCGACAGTCACTTGCGAAGGGGACTTGTTTTTATTATCATATTGCGTGGTACCTTTGTTAAACTCGACTTTGTGGGTCTAATTTGTCACGTAAAATTTTAAAGAGCTGCATAAGAGGTTGTGAGTGAACAGAAATTATCAAAATGACATCATCATTGGTAGGTGTGACACTAATAATGAACATGATTCACATACGGATAGTCTTACAATAACAACTGAGTCAACAACATGTCAATCCAGTACAAACACATTTCTATAAATTGTCACTTAGATTGGGAATAATCTCTGATACACCCCATTCATTTTTGCTTAAGAGTAGTCATGAATCATTTAGAGTAACACAATTAAAGATATTCGTGTGTATATGAAGCTTATTTCAGAGAAGGGCTGGTTAATCTAGTTCGGTACCAGTTCGGATTGCTTCGTAAACAGCCTAAGAAACTTTGAAAACTAAATTGAATTTCACGTACATAATTATGACTTGGGACTATTTGTCTTACTAAGGAAGCTGATAAATGACTTATCTATATTAAAAGTACTATTATAATGAAAACAATATAATTGAATGTATTATTTACTTTTCAATTCTATGCGTGACTCGATTTGAAATGTACCCGATTATCACAGACAATATATTGGCAGGGAGATGCTTAATTTTCAATAATGGACCGTTCATTAAGACATTTTCTCACTAAATACTCATAGAT
Source organism: Fragum sueziense (assembly GCA_963680895.1). Taxonomy (NCBI): domain Eukaryota; kingdom Metazoa; phylum Mollusca; class Bivalvia; order Cardiida; family Cardiidae; genus Fragum; species Fragum sueziense. Next base: position 37,085,986 of record OY804597.1, read on the forward strand.
GAGATTACTTTATTGATAAAAAATACACATTCACGGGAATCAAATTAAATTAATTGACTGGTTGGTTATACTGCTTTTGAACGAAAAACAAACGTCCTATTTCTTTGAATTAATTATTATTATTATTGTTATTTCTTTTTCATACAAGTGTACGTACAACGGTAAGGGTCAGTAGATTATAAAAGTGAATATAGGCTACGATTTTATATAAGTCACTATTGTACTAGAAAAAAATGCATTCGACATCTAGTATTGAAATGGGTTCTTATGGCATATCTTAAATTTTCTTAGCAAATAAAATATATTACAATACATGTATGATCTGGTTATGTATATGTTAAGTACTAAAAGGTCCATTTTCTAATCATAAACCACGTTCTAAATAAAAACCAACCAAACTTGATAATAATATGACGAAACGAACGAAGGGTAATGGCGATTATAATATAGTTCATGTCTTTTCATTTGTATCAGCAAGTTTATTGAAATTTGAGAGGAAATGACCAGATATTTCACGACATTACAGTTCTATCTTTTTGTTTTTAGATCTGTCGCGAGCTTTCGCGAGTTTTTATACTCTGTCTGACATAAACGCACATGTTTCATTGGTCTTTTTCACATTTACACTTGATTTTTTTTCGTGGAGGAAATTCATTTTATAGGCTCAGTAATTGTCTCCTTTTTTAAATCCCATATTTTACGAGCATATAATGAACATTCGAAATTTAGTTTCTGACATTTATAGAACTTAGACTGACAAAAATTATCGTGGCTATTTATCGAAAGATATATAGACTTTTTTATTATTTTAAATCTCTCCATTAGCGTTTAAATCATATTTTCTTTAAGTGCCTCTTTCATTTCATCATCTATAATTTCGTAAAAAATATAAAATTGCGGCGTCACTTATAATTTACTCGACTAAGTTTAGGTGTCCTATGGAAAGCATTTATATTTGGGACTTCTTCACTAATTTTAAGCTCGTAATTCAAGCTGTATGTCTACTTTGAAGGTATGATTAACTTGTTACATGTGCTCTTATTCTGAAGCATGACGTTTTATTAGGGATAGCGATAAGATGCCAATCATCTTTTACGGAAGGGCGGACCTGATTTCAACTCCGGTGTAAATTGTTATTTATACTGAAATGACATCATGCTTCCATTTGTAAATAAAATACCTTGCACAAAAGTAGGAACAGAATCCTATTTATAAAACTACCAACGTTTGAATATCTTATCTCAAACAGGAATTCAATTAGACTTTAAGGTAGTTGCATTGTGTGTCGAAGCCCCCACGTGTCTAGATATAGCAAGATAAGAATAAATCGTTTCAAGGATTTATTGTAAAAATTGGCGATAAAAGATGAAGACGCAAAGGTCAGGATGTCCATAGAGACTGGTACCAATTACCTAGATTTACGTTCATTGTCGACAACGTTCACAAATAACGTAACTGCAGCTTGAATAAGGTGTAGTTACGACATTTTCGAACGTTACCGATGGCTATGTTCTGGCAAAACCTACTTTGATTGTTCAATATAGTATCTTTGAAATCCAATCTTGTCTCGTATATTGTCACAACTTAGCAGGTATTCCCACCAGGTTTCGTTTAATCTCCATCCATTTGACGTACGGACTCGTCATTTTGTTCGAAATCCGTTTGAACACTTTTTCCAAACGATAACATTTAGAGCGATTCAATTGGAAAATTGCTAAAGAGGCCAAATCAGATGTTGATTAAACTAGAAACTCACTATCTCACGACCACGTTTTTTCTGTAAATTTTGTTAGATATCTGATAATATACTCACCGTCATAAGAAAGTAGCCACTTTTCAAATAGCCATATTTTTTACAAATCTTTATGTCTCTTTGTTTTTACACATTCATACACATTACCAATAGTTCCTTTTAACACCTCAATGGTTAAATGCTTTCAACATGTCCGGAAAGATGTTTAGTTGTAATATGGGTTTAAAACAGTATTTTAGGACACAAAGTTCGGTTTTGTTTACTCACAGCTGTCATTTTCTGCATAAGTTAACGCAGTTGAAACACAAACAAAAGTTTCATTTCAATTTTACTGAAAATCATTCCATTGAATCGATAGAGGTCTATGAAAAATAAGCACTACCAGTAAAGCATGATTCAATATTAAAAGTTTGGTAAAAACCGGAAGTGGTTGGTGGGTAAAGTGAAGGGAAACATTTTCCGAATTGGGAACTTGCTAAAGACCAAGTGGAAACAAAATTTCAAAGAATAGAGCATTTGAGACGAATTTGGGGGTTGGTTGGACTAAAACCGGAAACTGCCATTTTATAAGGATTTTGGGTGTAATGAGCATCACTTATTAGTCACTAAGCATTTCGAATAAAAACAGTATCATAAACACATATCCTTATTCATGTGTACACGCATATTACATTAGTCCACAACTTTTCTGTTGCTTCCACTTCTTTCGAAATGGAGATCACTAATGTCTTACCGTTTTGGTAACTAGTTAAAAATATTGGGAAAAGGTTAATGTTTGTATGATTTTGATAATTCTAATTGTTTTCTGTATTTTGCAGATACCGACCGAGACGTAAATGAAGACGGATTTTGGCACAGTGGTCCATACAGCGATGAAGAACTTGGCGTTAGTAGATGAACACAGGCCTGACGACTTGGATGCACCTACATAATTTCGAAGATTTTGAAAATGAGTTCAGATATGGAAAGTGGAACTTGATAACTAAAGGGATTGCAGTCCATCATTAAGTACAAAACACGTCATGCATCTTCTGACTTTGACACGGATGACGCCCGGAAAGTGACGAGGGCATCTCGTGTTTTCCCGTTGTCACGGATGCCGTTTGAAGATGCGCGAAGTTTTTCGTATCTAATGACGTTTTTTTAACATTCTTAAGTTCTGTCGGACGAAAATCCATGGCGCCTACATATTGTGCTTATATGATTGTATTTAAGCATTTACTAGAGCACATTCAGTCAGTGCTAATGCACATGTCTTCAAGGATAAGATGTGGTCGAAAATATAAAAAAAACCGGTTTCTGTATCTCACCTAAAATTTTTTGCTTTCTTTTTTCTTGGTTGTCTTTTGAATAGAAGGCAAATCATTTAAAAAGATTTAAGCATGATTGTGTGCCGGTGATAGAGGGTATAGCATACCTACAGTTGTATTGATTCATGTGACGATCGTTTTAAGAAGGTGAAACGAAGCTTATTTCATGTGCTGTTCGTTTTAAAACGAGAAATGAAACTAAATTTAGGGTATATATGGAGCCATGTCTGGCTCTAATTTATACGATGAAATTTTCGTCTTACAAATAGCAACATTTTGATTCGGGTTGCTGAATAGTTATACAAATTCTTTTCTTCGAATACAAGAAGCATTAATCAAAAGAAAATAAACTGAGAACATAAAATTTATATACTCAGCAAAAGAGCTCACGCATCACTTTTTAAAATTGCATAACTTCTTTATTGTCAAAGATTTAGATTTATAATTTGGCAAATATTTATCCCACAAGTTTCCGCACTCATTCACTATTTCTAAGTTTTCCTTCTTATGTGACCGTGTCATAAGAAAGTGGGCCAAAACAGTTTTTCGGCTCGTGTAACTTGTGATCTTTTTCAATCATTTTTGTTTGAATTGATTTTGAAAGCTGGATTTATTGTGAAATGAAAGTCTGAAAAAATTAATTTTCTATCTAACATAACAAGGGGTGTTCCGGGACAACGTAACTCGCATAGACGCACCTTTTTGAAAGAAAATGTCAATTTTCCGAGGTCAAGGTCACAAGGTCAAATTTTATAGTGTCAGGTGAAAGATGGGGCCTGTCTATGTGTGAAATATCAAGACTGCATCTTATACAGTTCATAAGATATAGACCGATACGTTTTTGTCTACGTAACCTACGTCGCCGTCGACGCCATCAATGATACCTAAGGCACTGGTGATGTAAAATGCCTCCAAGGGAATACATTACGCGCCCATAAAAAAGTTAAAGCCGTCGGTTTGTTTTTTGAAGGGTAACTTTTGTAAACAGAAACTCTTTCAGCCTATACAAAAGGTTTGAAAGTTATGCGTGAATTTTCCATTTTAATCAAATTTCAGACTTTATGAATTTCAGAATTAAGGGTGTCCTTATTAAAAGTTCAATATTTTACAAGATACGGTAACATTTACTATGAAATTTCATAGATCTCTTATCAAATGGTGTTAGTCAGCATATGCAAATTTTGAAGGTTTTCTGTATATTCGTTAAAAAAATATTAACAATGTTGGAGAACTGGTTAATGCATGGCATTCATGGTTGTTCTCCAGTATAATATTATAGCGACTGTGTGTCTGTATGTTTGTGAGTGAGTGGTGTATTCAAAGAAATATAAGTTTATTCATATGTATAATATTCTTCATTATTCAATTATTCAAATTAATTATTTAACTGATTCAAACGCTTTGTTTGTTTGTTTTTTTTCTTTTTCATTTTGGTCTTGTCTGCATTGAGAATACTCATCGTCCAACCTGCAAGACTCAATTAAGTAAATTTTGCTGATATCGTTGGGACACGAAGGAACATACGACGTAGATACGCCTAGCTTTATGAATCTTTAAAACGGTCAAACAATAATTTTATTCAATGGCCAACTATCAATAAGCTGGATGTATACAAAACTGATTCATTTTGAATGTCGCAAATATGCGAGCATGGATCCGGTAAAAAGGAGACCCTAATGGTATTTGCTAACGCATGCATAAATAGTAGTTTCTGTCTAAGTGTAGTCTGAGCATGCTTATCTCTGATAGTCGACTACGAAACTTAGAGAAAAACAACATGGATCTAGAACGGACTGCATATATACGGAATCTGATCTGGATTCATGTTTGTCTCAAGTACCACAAATGTGCCTTCTCCGGGATCTCGGCTCAGATCGTACAATGTACATGTTTATAATGTTTTGTCAATTTCCAGTAAAGTGATACTGAACAAATATCAGGGGACTCTTACTGATTTGGAAAAGCGAATTAATCTAATTAGTTTTATACAAATTATACCCACGAGGACTCTTGACATATTATAGGCACCATATGAAATATAGTTATTAACATTCTAATGTAATAAAATTGGAGAAAAAGTGAAATCAAAATCGACGACACTCGGTAATTTCAGTAGGCCCCTGGGTGTTTACCAAATAGTTTAGACATTGCCTTTCAAAAGTCTAACTAAGTATTTGTTAACGTTAATGGGTATCTAAACATCTAAGAAGACAAAAGGAACACTGATTTAATTGACATTTAATGAATATGTTCGGTATTGTATTTCTTGAATTTAGAAAAGCCTTTAATCTCGTAGATCATAGTATTCTTCAATTTAAACCGAAACTGTATTACATACGTCAAATTCTTGTAAACTGTTTGCATCCTACCTGAATGGAAGGCATCAGGGCCCGTATTCACCAACAAAGTCTAAATTTTAGAATTAGACTTTGTCTAAATTCTAAATTCTTTACTCAGCCAAGAAAGTTCTAAATTCCTTATTCACCAACGCAATTTAGACCAGTCTTAATTTAGAATAGTTTGTACGCGGCGTAAGCGGCCAGAATCCTGCGCTGGTTTCCGGATTTTGATAGAGCGTAGGCAAATTATGCAACCAGCATCATGGTCTGAATATTTTGAGGATCAAAACGTAGTAGACACCCTTCAACTTCTTTAAGGGTCCGTTAGATCAAAGCCAAAGCGAAGAGACGGCATTGATCAAAACGGAACGAACGAAAGGACAGACTGTTTGACAATCGGCAAGCACTGTTTTAATTTTGACCTTTTTTATACCGTCGATAATTAATCATTTGTGCAGTGTGTCCCATCTTCAGTAATATCTATTGCAAAGCAAACAATATCTTAATAGATCTAACGATTAAATATTTATTTAACTGCATAAAATTCTGCATCCTAACTAAAGTGTACAACAACTCAGTGTTATATTTACCCCCATAATATATGGCAAATGTCTGTGAATCAGAAAATGATAAAAAAAACTTGCCATTAATTAAATCCTTAATTGTTACCGAGAGCACTTATTAGTAAACATAAAATTCGCCATTGTAGGCCCCTCGATTAATGATCTAAATATAAACCCAGGGTCAAGTTCAAAGCTTTTTGTGACGTAATTCACACAATCTGTGACGTTTTGATTTCTCTGGAGATGCAATGTTTATTACTGAACGACAAACCGGGAGGATTCTAATTCTGTGGATTTTGGAGGGATAGAGATCATCAAGAAAGTGGTTATTCATCTTATTTCAAGAAAATGGCATGCCTTGTGATAAGTCAGGGTACCGTTGGTTTGGAATTTGCCTTTTGGCCAAGATCATCACTCGTCTTGTTCAACTTCTTGGAGACTGTTTGAAAATGGACGACCCCCGATAAACAGGACTAAGGTAAAAAATTTAGGAAGATGCAGTTAGAGGAAATAAGAGATCAAAGAGTATAATGGTATGTGCTGTGCTCATGATCGTGTTAAATTTGCTACGTTTTTATCCGTTTCAAGTTAATTTTGTTCTTTGTTCAAACGGACCCTTCGGGCTTCCGATCCCAACCCACACTCGCTCATGAGCGAGTGAATGTGCACACAAAAACACACCGGCCAAGGTTCATAGCTAGTTGTAAAGTTGAGTTGCATTCTTTGTTGTTTTAGCTGATTTCTCTTTGATTTCTCTCTGACAATATTTGGTTAACGAAATGTAGGCTAACATGTTTGTTGAAAGATTTTGCGTCAGACAATCTGTCATGTTTACAAGAATGGCACTTTTCTTACCGGCTGACCTTTTGAGCCTGTTGAGTTTCGATTTGCGCATTCAAATATCTTCAAAAAGTGCCATCTCGTCGAATTTTTGTTTTAGATGGACTTTTGTTTTGTTTTTGGATTCCTTTGTCGATTTTAAGCATGCAACAAGCCTTGAAGCGGTGAACGGCGGCCATTTTTTCACCCATGAAACGTACTTTAGCACGGCAGGTGGTAGACTTGGAAATCTAAAGAATTTTCTAAAGATTTAGATTTAGAATGCGTTGGTGAATACGGGGTACTTTAGAATTAGACTCCCAATTTAGCAAAATCTTTAGATTTAGTCTAATTCCAAAATTTAGAATGCGTTGGTGAATACGGGCCCAGACTGTCAAAAATGGCAGCCTCTATTCAGATTTTTTTAACAAAATCCATTTAATCCGGAGTTCCTCAAGGATCCATACTCGGGCTAATTCTATTCTAAATTGCTTTATATTTTAGTCGAACTCTTTCACTGCTTTACTGTGAGGTACATTTTGAAACATCTTTGTGTAAGTCGAATAGATAAAATGATTTAACTCGTTATATAACGACCTGGTTTTGGTGTGCACTATAAGAATGTTTGGTATAACATTGAGGTAAACGAAGAAAATACTGAGAATCAGCATTTTCTCTTCTATTGTCTCAATGTTTATATTGCTACGTGATATCTATCTTTATAAACACCAATTTTGTGGTCTGCAGCTACTGTTTACATTTAACAGTCTAATTTTTGTTTGGAAAGTGTTAATTCATACACTTACGTGTAAAAGGATATTGTCTGGATTTACTGCATAAATCGGACAACCGTTACATCAGCGCCTTCTGTGCTTTGATTTGAAACGTGATAAGAGACACACATTGACCTTCCTTACAGTTTCAAAACAAATTGCTCACGAGTAAGACACGTGGACAATTAGTGAAAGTTCGAGGGGTCTAAAATGTCCCGAGAGTTTTCAATATGTCATAATTGGGCCAACCGTTCATTAAGAGTTATGCATGAAGAAAAATGTCGAGAAAAAATGTTGGAAATGTCCTTTGGCTGTTTTTTTCTTGTTAATTCATCGTTGTAGGAGTAGCTTTGCGTCACATGATGATATACTTCAACGTTAAAAGCCAAAAAGGGATATGAGCTGTAAAGGCCTGGTCACTTACCATTCCACGTCCATATCGCGTCTACATCACGTCCAAAAGGTATAATGCACGAGTCTCCTGTTTTAGACGTGCTACGACCGTGATATAGACCCGGAAAGGTGTATGTGACTAGGATTTAATCTTGAAAAGGGATCCTAGACTGTGGCATTTTGTACCAGCATTGTTCCTGATCAGTATATGCCTAAATACAATCTGATCGAGACCCTTTCTGCTCTCTTACGATTGCAGCAGGACACGAAGAAGCTATAGGGGAACAAATTGGATTTGATCAGTCTGCAGTCTGATCGGGATATGTGTTCTTTCCAAATACACTGAGGTTTCCTTTTTCAAAATCCCGAATATTAGTTAATATATTTCACTGATGTGATGCATATGTTTTATTTCGTGGAAAACATCTCCCCTGAATCTACTTTGAATGGAGGAACAGAATTGTCGAACATTCTCTATTGTGCACTCTCGAACTGGTTCAATTCTTCAAATTTTTTGTTGTTTTGACAATCCTCTGTCATTCAGAAACATCATAAACTAGTATTATTGCAGGTTAACACCTCAAATTCTATTTTCATATCCAAGTAAACACAGAAAAATGGTCTCGCATAAAATAGTCCTGTTTCAAATATCGGTGACTTCGTTTAAATGCAAGCTTCAAAAGAAAATGTACATATCTTTATCACGATGGATAATCGTGTCACTCAGAATTTCAGAGATTCATTGATATTTTTGTTAATAATTGACCAATTCAGTTCGGTTTGAAGAAGAGAAGGCGGGTAGATGCCAGGAATAAGCTGGACATGGTGGATTTTTAAGGATCAGCTGATAAAAACCTTATTGAAGATCAAGGAAAATTTTGGTTGATCTTCAATAACTTTTTATCAGCCGGCTTTAAAAAAAAAGATCCACCACGTCCATCTAATGCGTGACGTCTGCCCACCTTCTCTGGTCAAAACAGAATTCAAATCGGCCCCGTATCAACAAAATTATCGAAGATCTTTTGAAATTGGTGTAGATCTATCACGTGATTATACCCCGTGTTGATGCAAACAAATTTTGTCATTCCACCAAATCAAGTTGTTGTCATTATAAAACTTGAAACATCTATGGCGGATGATTTCATAACAAAGGACAAATTACAATTATTTTTGTAAACTTAGGTATACCTCACGATAATCGACCTGGCAGAGCAGCCCTAGCCAATAGGCTGGGATGCTCTGCCAGGTCATTTCTCGTGAGGTATAATTCCGACCATCATCACATACCGAAGACTTCGTGCAATTGCGCCCCTATATTCGCTGTTTTCTGCGGAACCGGAAATTGACGAAGTTATCCGGATTTAAAAAATCTGGATATCCTCACTAATCTCCATTGCCGCGCATTACAATTATGGAAAGATTTATCCAGTGAAACATGGCGTAATTTCGGACTAGCAATAGTATTTTGTCGTTTTAATTCTAAAACCTTGCAACAGTTACTGTAGTTGATTGACGACGTAGACTTTACAAGATTTTATTAGAACCCCGACGATTTGTCAGGTAAACTCAGTAGAACCAGTCTACTCTTACCTCAGAATTAATCTCTTATTGTATGGTTTCTAAAGGTCATAGGAATACCATAACCCATTACCTCACACTGACAGTGACTCTTTGACTTCCCACAATATAATGGCTTTGGAAAACATTGTGGAAAATGAAGAAATTGCTTGTGATAAGCAATTTCTTCATTTTCCACAACGTTTATTTTTCTAAATGTAACAAAAACACGTAAAGTTTGATTAACTTGAAATTTTCGTTTGCAACAAGTTTTAAATTGGACAAGGGTTAAAACAATAATGTAACAATAATATACACTTCCTTCCCTTTCGCAAAAGGACAAAGACTTTGATCTTGTCGAAGGTCAAACTTACGGTTATAGTAATGGATATAACAATCAAACTGATTTACGAGAAAATTGATGAAGGTCGGAGTTTTGACCTTTCCCAAACGGCGGAAACTATTTATATGAAGGCTGCTGCAAATGGCAAAAGGAATATTGGTATCTGTAGATCTATTTCTGTGCAGTAAATAGCCAAACAATAAGGATGCAAATTGGACGATGTTGGAATTTAGCATGCCTTTCTCTCAATGCTTTCCAAAGCCTCTATGTTTACAGACATGAAAACTAGACCTTGTCTCAGAAAGGTTTACACACCGTATATACGAAATCAATAGATCATGTTGCATTAGATAGGGTAATAAATTTTCATCACAATATAAAAGATTATCTAGTATGAAAGGTGAACTAAGTGGCGTCTCACCCGCATCGCTGCTCATACGGTTTTGTCCTATGTCATGCAATAAACTTACATAAAAAGCTTGAAATAAATCAACAGAAAACATTAATAGTTCAATTCCAAACAGCTTATAGATCTAGTCCGGTCACGATATTATGGCAATTGTTTACAAAATATAACTACGTAAACGTATACGTAAACATAAACAAAGCAATGTTGAACTGCAACTGTAATTTTGCACGCCATGGTTTGAATCTTGCATGTAAGAACCTAACGAAGCAACGTGTGATGAAATACCGTGACTGAGATATAGTGGCTACTTACACAGTTCAACTTAACGTAAACAACCCATCATTAGCACCAAAGAGCCAGAGGCGAAATTTGAAAAGTGCCAGTAATTCCTAAACTGTGTTATATTTCCTTTCCAAATACAAACATAAGCATTTTGAACGGAATTAATGCATACTTATGGAAATATTTGACAAAAATGTTCAAAATTACCTCCCTTGCATATCGTCCCTTGACAGCCAGAAGTGGATATCAGCAGTTAAGTTTTAACTGCTGATAGCCATTTCTTGCTGTCAAGGGACGATATGCATTTATATTTGTAAATTATTTTCTTCTCGGAGCATAATCTTAAAATCCGGCACGGCGAATCTACTTATGTGAAGTGTATTTACAAGTGTGTGTAATTCGATGCATTTCGTATGGCTAAAAGTGGAGTTTTTAATGATGGGTCATATACCTTAAGACGGAGACAGCAGAAGACAATTTGACATCAGATACGAGTAAAACTGAATTGTTGGCGTTGTTAGATTCTACTTTATATGTAAACAATTAACAGAGAATGAAACTTGGTTTGTAGCAAGGTCAAGGCGAATGGTTCACTTGTTCCGCAGACGAACTTGCAGATAAGATAAGACTTATTAATGGGAGTTTGGGAGCAGCTGATGACCTACTACAATTACCCAGCATAATCAACGAGTTATTTCAATGTCATTGTCTTCCCATGGTTCCTTTTCAAAGCGCAGAACACTCGTCAAGTTAGTTTTAGCAGCACTACTAATTGTTGTTTTTTCCTAAAAAATAAAAAACAAAACAAAAACTACAGGTTGTGAAGAGGTTTTTGAAAAACACTGTCAGCGTTATCTTCGACACTACATATACATGTAGGCAGAGCCTACATCTTAATAAAGCAGCATTTCGCCAGCTTTTCAAGAATTAAAAATGTCATTCTATCCTGTTTTTACTTTGACGCGTCCTGAAAATAATGACCGCAAAGCTGCTAACAAAAACAATGGAACTGCAGCTTTAACAGTATCACGGGTGGTAAACAGAGAAACTAGCTCCAAAAAGAGTCAACGGTATTTTGTTTCCTCGTGATATCCGGCCTTTACCGAGGTAGTTGCATAGAGCGAAAATCTGTAAACAAAGGTAGGTCACGGACACATTTTTCTACAATTATTTCTTTTACAACGAGCTATTGAAAAATCCGGCGATGCTGTAATATGAAGAAATGGCCAAAGTTTGTTATGCACGAGAATATACGGTGTTAGTAAGCAGAGTTTGAACACAATTGTTGAAAAACATTTCAAAACCGAAAATTCAGAAGTTTTTACTTTCGATTTTGAAATGTTTTTCAACGATTGTATTCAAACCCTGCTACTAATACCGTATTTTCTCGTGCACAACAAACTTCAACCATTTCTTCATATTACAGCATCGCCAGATTTCTCAAAAACTTGCTTTAAAAGAAATAATTTTAGAAAATGTGTGAAATATTCGCTCTATGCAACTACCTCTTTTAGGAGCTAGTTTCTCTGATTACCACCCGTGAGTATGTCACTGCTTTTCAACAAAAATCTCGTAACTGCAGCTTAATACAAGCTGCAGTTACGATGCTTCTGTTGAAAACCATCGATGTCTTGGAAGACAGATCAATATGACCAATATGATATACCAATCCAATGATTCATGTAATGTGGAATGTTTGTGTTTGTCCCAGGATTCGAAACAAGAACAATTTCGCCATTTCATTGTTAAAGCTCCACTTTTGTGTCACGTTTTACAGTGGCGCGTCTAAGCGACAAAGTGGGGGAGTCTAATGAAAATAATTGCTCATAAGCGAGCTCCCAAAGCAGTGTAAAACAGCTTCATAAAGTTATAGTTACAACATTTTTGAAGCCAGTTTATAGCTTGATCAATTATGCATCTCATATCTACGTCAACTGTCTTATAGCCCTTTTCCAAACAAGACAGGCTTTTGACGTGCTTAGAAGATATGGCTTGGGAAAACATTAAGACAAAAGAAGAAACTGCTGACAACCAGCAGTTTCTCCTTTTGCCTTAATATTTTCCAGGCTGTAACATAACATTGTGTTTTTTTTTTTGTGATCATTTATATTGTCGTCTGTAGCAGCTTTCCAACTGAACCACCTTAAAATTTTGCCAATTCGGCAAGTGTTAAAGCCCTTTTCCAAACGATGGTCCATATTGAAAGGTACTACAAACGCAAAAAATGGATAATGGGATAAAAATATTGTATATCTTTTAGTGCAGAAAATGTTGAGACAAAATGAGAAAATGCTGTGACAAAGTGAGAAAATGCTGGTTAATATGATTCACTTCTTCCTCAGTGCGTTTCTGGGCAATTATTTAATATAAGGACGTCAAAGCCAAATTTTCTTTGGGAAAGGATTAATTGTCTAAAACTTGACGAAAATATCTCAGAAAGTGACAAGACAGGGTGTTTGTGTTTATATTAATTAACAGGGGAACCTACTTAGGACTTACATTATAGCGTTTATAATTAGAAGGGATTGGTTATTTAAGATAATTTGGGCCAATATCAATTTGAAATTTTAAAATATCGTGTTCAACATGGTATGCACAAAAATGCATGTGTCAAATTCTGTTACAGCTTCGCTGCTTGCTCAATTTTCCCCCACTGATAGAATAATAAGAAATTTGATTCGCTGTGCAACGTCAAATGTCAACCATAAATTTTCAAAGGCATCTTTACTTTGAACAGATTCTACGAAAGTGATACGTTTCTAAGGCGACATATTATTCAACGTTATCGTGAAGTCAAAACCTCGTAACTCCAGCTTATTCAATCTGTAGTTACGAGGTTTTTACCTCCCCCTAACTAAAAGGTTTATTCACAAAGCTTGTTATATTATTAAGTCTGACCCTAAAATGGTGGGGAATTGTGCGAAACAAAATCAACAATAAATTGCAGAATAGCTTCAAATAATCTGTAAAAACCGATTTGAATTTAGTTTTTAGAATTTTTAGACAACACGTGTTATAGTTATTGACGGCCAAAAAATCTTAAAAAGGATACCACCCAAATAAATTGAAACACGAGCTATGATTCATGAAATCTTTGACGCAGACGGCACAAGAGCTTTCTGACTAAAAGCAAACTCGAAAAAAAACATATGACATATTTGACGCTAACTGCGTTATTCTGGGATTGTTTCTCGATCATGGTGTTTTAGAATATCTCTTCTTTGCTTTCCATAAAAAATCCCGTAACTACAACTTATTAAAAGCTTTAGTTAAGGGGTTTCTGATGATAAGCAGAGCTATGTTATTTAGCGCGATCATGAGCTATAATTTCTGATAATGAGCCATTCCTCTCATGTGCCTGCCTACTGTCTTTCCATGATAATGATTTTTCATCAAGCAAATTTTGTTATTCGCTTTCTGATTAGATTAACAATGCAGAAATACTATAATTAACCTTAATTGTTTTCAATCAACGCCCTGAGATCTTTGCTTTTGCATATATTCCTTCAACATCACAAGACAAATTTTGCAGTTTTCCTTTCAATACCTCATTAGAACAGCTAACTCTTGGGAAAACGTTGATAGAAAAGAAGAAACTACTCACTCACTATCACAGTTTTTCATTTCCGTTCAATGCTCTCTATGCAAACATTTTCAATAACATTGATTTCGTCGTCTACATCAGCTTTCAAAACAGACCATCCTGTATTTTTAAATGCAGTCTGTTCATTGTGTATGCTTTCCGGGAGTTGCTAGTATGCACAGCCTGATCTGGATCCATTTTGTCTCTTTATAAACGATTATTTATGCTATGGGAGACTCTTTTTTAACCATATCCCAGCTAAATTATTATTAAAGTAATGTGAAGTTTTGTTTAAGGTAAGTTTGGAGAGCGGCCATGTGACTTGCAAATTTTGTGTTTATTCTGCGGCCCAAATGCCTATGCTACAATTTTCATCAAATTTTCAAAGCGAAACGTTCCCCCTTTTTGTGATTGTGAATGTCAAATGAAGTATTTTATTGTTATAATAAATATAAATATGTGCCAGAAAATTTTAGTATTTTTTTTTTTTTTTTTTTTTTTTTTTTTTTTTTGAAAATATAGATATTTTTGTCACAATTAGGCTAAAACAGGGTGAGTGACGTAAGATAAAGTCAAATATCTATTTATTTGCGTGGAAAGGTGTGCTGATTTTTGTGTAGAAATAGCTCTTGGTAGGCCTATTACCTTCAAAATATCCAAAAACAAGAAATATTCATTGGGTAATTTTTGGTGCATTGAAAATAAGTTGCAAAATGTTCTAAAAAAATTTGATTTTTCAACTTTTCCCGTATTTTGTTCCATAAAATGGTTTTAAATATTTCTTTAAATCATTTAATCACATTTGTGCATATGTTAAGTCTCTTAATTGAAATAACATTTGAAATTATCCATTCAGAATAACTTGCTATAAGTCTGACACGAAAACGAGTCAGGAAACTTACCCTGATTTTTTTATATTTTGTTCTGGAAATGTTACTTTACAACATAATTATGTACAAATAGAAAAAAATCATTGGGCGGATAAAAATCTACGAAATAGTAGTTCATAATCAAGCGACTTTCCACTATAATCCACGATCATTGAGTTACATGTCAGCTATTTATAGTGGGCGCCTCTGGCAGCCACATCACTTTTGACGTCGCGCTCAATGTTAACGCACAAACGAAAAAACGACATACCGCTCTTTTTTCAAAATACCACCTGATTTCAAATGGCTTTCAACTCTTCCGTGTACCCATTTATAGACATGGGTGAAGAGGAGCAATGTTGGGTACTTTTTTGCTAAGAAAAAATCCGGTGGCACCGGCGGAAATTTCTTCAAACCAATAGATTTTGTTAGTGGTCACTGCACCATTTTCATTCATTTCTTTATTAACTTGAGCGCCCTATCATTCCGCACATAAGATTCTATAATGTAGCCCAGATATCGCTCCATGAACGTCGCAGTATTCCGGCGACTGAAATCTAAACTCCGAGGGAGATGATTAAAAAATGAAGAAGAAATGAAATATGCCGTCTGATCTGCTGGCCAGGGAACCCCAAAGGACGGATTCATTCATTCATTCATTCATTCATTCATTCATTCATTCATTCATTCATTCATTCATTCATTCATTCATTCATTTCAAATAGGCTTTAAATACACATTGTGTGTTTAGCTAACAAACAACATAGTACAAACATACAATGGTTTGCAAAGATCTTAACAAATAACAAATGGAGAAAAAGGTAAGAAATACGTCATATAATTATAATAATGGCATGGTCAACAATTTAATTTCACAATGATTTTGAAGTTAATTTCTCATCCTGTTCGCAAAGAAAATGTATTTTGATAACTGTATTATTGCATTTTTGGGGTCATTGTCAGCAGAGTTTTGAATTTGTGAATTGTAGGCCAAATAAAGAAGCAGTTTTTCATGAATCCTTTTCTTAGTTCTAAATATTTTGGACAAATTGGTAAGAAATGGTATTCTGTTTCTATTGCTTTCATGTTACAATTCGTGCAAAGTCTGTTATCGCGTGACATATTTGTATATCTTCCCTTTTCAATTTCAAGTTCATGGGCTGAGCTTCTAAATTTCGTTAGTGCGGTTTTGAATTGGTATATGCTTAGTCAGTGTTTTACATTTTGGTTGAGAGAAATGATAACTTTGTGAGCTGCAGTGGACATATCTTCGAGAAACAATGGATTGCAGTAATGAAGTCGTTGAAACGCCGCTGTTTGAGCGTTATTGACGTCAAAGTGCTCCGTACAGTGTTAGGTCCTATTGTTTAAAATCTTAAATTCCAATTGTTAATGAGACAACACTAACTAAATTATAGACGTACGTGTAGAAAAAGGTTTCCAAATTATTTTGATATGACTGTGTCTGTTGGAAAAAAATACTACCACAATACAAGCCCGGGAACTTTCCGACTGTACCTCGTAATACATGTACATATCCATTTTCGTCGGTGAGAGATCAAATTCTCGTAACTCCAGCTTTTCAATCTGCAGTTACGAAGTTTTGTAATCCCACAAACGATGTTACTTTACTTTACCTTACCTTTTTCTATACTCTTATTTTTTCGGTCAAATGTGAAGGAGGCTTTTCTAATTGACATTATTTTGTTAACTTGATTAATTCCGTGTCTTCATCTAGATAATTTCGTAAAATCATGTCCCACTGCGTTGGCTAATAGCCTTGCGAGTGCTAATGTACTTTTCAAATGTCAACAATTTGTTCTAGGATAAGAGATTAACAGATTCCAAAACAGAGGGGATTTAGACGGCTCTTATAGAAAATGTTCGGGAAAACATTCAAAAAAAAAAAAAAAAAAAAAAAAAAAAAAGAAAATTCTGATAATGTGCAGACAAACTGGATCGGAACTTTTCACTCTTACCTATTTTCCCAAGTCTAGAATGCTTATTCTGTTCAACACTGCTTGACCTCTGCTGAGACTGATCTATATCTCATATCGTTGCTTTTCAACGAAAACCTCGTAAATGCAGCTTTAAACAGGCTGCATTTATGAGGTTTTCGTTCAAAAGCAGTCATATTTTGTTTTGTTGACTTCAAAGATGGTACCGTTTAAGAAGACGGGTAACATAATATGTAAAGTGCGCAACGTTTTACGACGAACTTATCCATCCGTTACGTTTTCCTTTCATAATATTATTTGCGTGTACAAAAACATACAATATTCATAAAATGAAGTGACCAACAAGTGTATGATATAAATGATGTGAGTGTACTATAGCAAATTCATTTGAATAAACCAACATTTTTTAAGATGCTCCTTGGATATCAAGCAGAGGAATTGTGTGACATTTTGCCTATCGTCCTTCTCGATCTTTGTGAAAAGGTAACAAATTGTAAGTTGCACTTGTACACGGTGTATTATTAATTTTTGGGCAACGATCAGACAGAGGGACGCATAAGGGGGGCAAAGACATATCATATTTTACCGACGAGAAAATATGTGCTAATCAAAACAGGAAACATGGAAAATATCACAAAGGAAACTATTGATACAAAAGGAGAAAATGCTGATTAGCAGCATTTTCTCCTTTTTTCACAATCTTTTCACAAGCATTTGATACATGTATTTAGGAACGTCAAAACCAGGTTTTGTTGCAGAAAGTAAACTTTGTTGCTAAAGGAATAAAATTTTTCGTCTGTTATTTTTTTTCTGAATTGCCGTCTGGGCAAGGGTTAACAAGAACTGAATGAAGATAAACACTTATATCTGGATTATACGTCCATTACCAGACGAAATCATTTAGTCTTATTGTTTACCATTTTCCAAACGAGTAAATTACAGACTGATCCAAATTGAAAGCCCGAAAACAAAATTTGATGTTGATTATGAGCTTAAGTTTATCAAGAGTTGTCCGCGGACAAAGTAGTTCGTCTATACGAGAGCCTGTCGCAAAAAAGGCGTCCAAGGTCAACGGTCAATGTCAATAGGTCAAAGGTCATTGTCTCAAGGTCAAGGTCATGGTATTAGGTATCCATATATGAAATATCAATGCTTTATCTGTAATAGTGCATAATATATAGGCCCGGTTTAAGGTTTTTTTAAAAGTAGGTCAAACTCAAAGTTCAAGGACACTAGGTAAAAAGTCATGGTCCCAAATGAAATGTCTTAGCAGGAGGTATCCATGTGTTAAGTATCAAGGCTGTATCTCTGATAGTGCTTGAGATATAGACCAAGACGCGACGCTGACGCCGACGCCGACGCGACGCCGACACTAGGGCTGTGATAAGTTAAGTCTCGGCTCGCTAGTAAAGAGAACAAATATTGCGATTTGGACCAACATTGATCGAGATCAGCCTGCGTATACACACAGTCTGATCAAGATCCATGTTGCTCTCTGACATCTACTTCGTTACACATAGCAGTTGTAAGAAAGCACTATGTTTCCTCATTTGACTTACCACGGTGGGTATTCGCGTGACATAACATTTCGATAACTGTCTATAATCTAATGAAGGCGTGACATATTTGAAAATGGTTTGAAGCAGAGAAGGGGGAAAAACGTCAGGAATATGCTGGATGTGACGGAGATTAAAAGCAGCAAAAACAAGCTGCAGTTACGAGGTTTTCGTTGAAAAGCGACGAAATACAAAGTTATAGGCGAGCACTGTAGCGTTTGTTTGCTCGCTAATGAATTTTTATCACGTGTTGTTCAAAGATCCATCGCATCCACCAAATTGATCTTGGCCGTCTTTGAATCGACTTAAAAATGGTAAAACGGCATAGATTTTTTTTACTTTTCGTCTTTAGAGTCGATGTTTAAATGACAAAGTGAATGCTGATGAGTAAAATAGTGTGTGAACAATATACATAACATAATGAGGCAAATGGGGAAAATGCTGGTGTGTATTCCTAGATGCTAAAAGGGACGTCAACGCCTTGGCTTATTTTGGAAAAGAGGTATAACACTTTCTGAAACAAGACCTGGTTTTAACGTTCCTAAAAGTAATAGCTTTAGGAACCATTGAAATAAAAGAAGAAACTGCTGAAAACCAGCAGTTTCTCCATTTGTCTATATATTTTCCGTCTTGTATCATACACCGATTCTATCTTTTACAACATCCCTTTTGTCATATGTATCAGCTACCAAATTGGACTATCATTAAATAATGTTGTTTAGGAAAAGGTTAAAATTCGGACTATTGGCATATCACAGCAAAAGTCAGGACGAAAAGATAGTGGTTACAGCTTGACCTTGATATATGTGACTCGTCACGCTAAAAGGGACCTTATCGGATGTGTGAAAAATATCGACCCTAGTCAGACTGCGCAGTACGCGCAGGCAGACTAGGGCCGACACTTTTCACTTGTATGTACTTTTTTTATATCTGGAATGTTTTCCCTATCTAACTATACGTTCATTTTTCGAATGCAGTATCTGGTTTACCTGTGCTGAGTCTGAAAAGTTTGACAAAGTTTGGATTTTTGGTATTTGGATAAGGTCCCTTTTAGCGTGACGGGTCACATATGAGTGTAATAAAATCGCAGGACAAAAAGGGTAGATTGCATATGATACACACAGAGGGAAATCACGTGACACAGCTATTTTAGAAAATCTTCCATGAGTCTGTTTTTGGAAGTGGTTTGTAGCAGAGAATGTGGAAATACGTCAGGATTTTTTTGGATGCTGTAAATCTTTTAAATATCAACAATTAAAAAGGTTTTTGACGACCAAGTTAGCTTTTGCTAGGTCGTAAATAACGATTGTTGATATATCCAACAAAATTCTGACGGTTTTCTGCCTTTTCAGCCCCAAATCATTTTCCAAATCGGTATCTCATTAACAAATAGCAGAACTATTATGTTTCTAATGTAATGTTGTCATTTGATTATATGTTTGGCATTGTTTGACTGTTCATACCATTTGTGTAACTTGAAACTATGTTCCTTTAATAAAATATTTATTTATCTGCTAACTTTCGCAATTAAAAATGAACCCATTTTTGTATGAACATTGATAAATGAATACCAATTTGTCAGGTTTTAACGATAACTTTGAATTTGTGTTGATTAACCCTTTCCAAAGGACAAAATGGTAAATCTTCAAGTTTGAAAGCTGGCAAAAGTAAAGGTTTGTGTAAAATAAGGCTCGGAAATTAATGAGGCTTAAGAGCAGATTATAAGCATTTCTTTTCCCCCAAATATTTACCCCCCAACCATATCTGTTAGGGACGTCAAAACGATGTCTTGCATGTGAAAGGGTAAAACTTAAGTCAATAGTTCATATAATCTGCGCCAATGAAAATTGTTACTTTTATCCATTTCTCACGATAAATGAAAACTGGGCTAGATAATCCGTAGAAATGGATTAGTGAAAAACACTTCGAACTTTTTCCAAAATTGCTCTTTGAATTATTGTTTTTGTGTATCAAATGACTGTGTCTATCCTACTATAAGAAAATGAGTCACGTTGTATTAAGTTAAATAAAATATTTAATAGGAGATTTTATTTAGAAATGGAAGGTTTGTTTGGATCGGTAAGTTACATTCTGAGTTCGTTTCCTTTTCATTTCATTTACGAGTGTTTATTTAGTTGTTAAGGTAGTCGACCCCTAATGGGATTCACACGACGTCTATATTATTCGAACGACACAGAAAACATTTGGCGGTACAATTTCCAACGCCGAATATTTACCACCGCGCCCGAATAAATTAAGACACATGTACGTAAAGATGCAGCCCGAAAATACGACGTTTTTTACTCGCAAAATAGCCACAATACGGATATTCTACATTAAGTTGGACTTTATGGGGACTCGGGATTACTTTTTATCCGCCCAAAATTTTTTTTTATTTGTACATAAAAAATATGTTGTAAAGTAACATTTCCTGAACAAAATATAAAAAAAATCAGAGTAAGTTTCCTGACTTGTTTTCCTGTCAGAGTTATCTGTCCTTGACTAGTAATGGCCATTTTTCGAAAATTACCCTTACGTTTTAAAGTCCTATAGTAAGTTATTCTGAATGGATAATTTCGAATGTTATATAAATTTAGAGACTGAACATAATTATGCACAAATGTGTTGAAATTATTGAAAATATATATATATAAACCATATTCTGGGAAAAAAATATGGGAAAAGTTGAAAAATCACATGCTTGGGGGAAAAGTTTGCAACCTCTTTTCAATTCGCCAAAAAATTACCCAATGAATATTTTTTGTTTTTTGATTTTTTGAAGATAATACCAAGAGCTAGTTTTGCACAAAAAATCTGCACTTTTTTCCATTCTGTTTTAGCCTAATTATGACAAAAATATCGATATTTTCAATAACATACCTAACTTTTCTGGCATATGTTTACATTTAGAAGAATGAAATACTTCATTTGACATTCACCATCACAAAAAAGAGAAATGTTTCGCTTTAAAAATTTGATGAAAATTGTAGCATGGGCATTTGGTGCCGCAGAATAAACAGATCAAGTCACATGGCCGCTCTCCAAACTTACCTTAAAGCAAGACTATCTAAATTACTAATCTACATAAAGTAATTCCATATCGAATGGAAGAGGCGTTTTGCTTATCCCTTTTAATATTCGCGGCAGGGAAACACATATTACGACAATTTCAGAAATTTGTCATGATTCTGTTAAGGTAAGTTTAGAGAGCGACCATGTGACTTACAAATTTTGTGTTTATTCTGTTATCATTTTTAGATTGTTGCTGACAAGCAGAAGAAACGCCTTTAAAGTTGAGACGAAAATGACAAATTCCATTTACATCTGAAATGCTGTATACATCAATTAACTTAACTTTACGTAAAAATAAATGACGTAAACGGTGCAATACTTTGGTTTGAAAAATTCAGAATTGTCACAAGAAACTATATTCTTTCAGAAAAAGAAATTAAGCCATAATTTATGAGCAAAATATGTGAAATGTCTCTTTAATAAGGTGAAATACTTAATCATCTTGCTCCTGTGTAATGGATAACTTAATTTTTTGTGCAAACACTTTTGTCGTGGAGTTTAAAGATCGAGATACAAAATTTCCTATTTTTTGCAAGATTTGCAGTCAGAAGCTGGGCGATGGGTTTAATACATGTAGCATTTCAGACGGTATCATCGCTTTAGCATTTTAAGGTATTCCAACCATCATTGGATACCAAACATTACGTTCAACTTCGGGCGCCATACGTGGCAACGGAAATGTTTGATGGTATCTTTCTTTCTTTCTTTCTTTTCTATCGAGGTCTATACATTAGTCCGTAGACTCTACGACCCGTCTGTATCCCTCGTCAACTTCTGCTCATACGGATGACACCGCGTAATTGATGTGGCTTATATCATCGTCTATTTCTTGTGTCACGGATGACGCCCGAAATGTCACGAAGTGTTTGGTATCTAATGAAAGATGGAAAACTTTAACGGATTTGATTAATCAAGACAGAAAATGCCAGTTTTAGCTGAGTGCAGCTAATCTAAACAAGAGCCGTCACAGACGGATTATGCTCCCCGAATAAGTGTTTGTCAAAAAATAAAAACTATAATACATTAAGCCCCCTTTTCCCATGACAGATTTTTTGTACACACATTATTTATAGAATATGGTCTAGAACAACTCACAAAATACAAAATTACAAAATTTCATTAAATTCTGCCCATTAGATGAAGAGAAATTAGAGAAAAAGTAATTTTTACATTAAGGCCCCTTTTTCCATGACGCAGCCTAAAATTGAGAAACGGAGAAAAAGGTCCCTAGGGATTATCCCAGGGAGTCCTAATGTGAAGTTTCATTGAATTTGGCCCAAGGGTTGCTGAGATCTGGCTGTGGACGGACGGACACACGGGCGGACGGACAGACGGACGGACGGACAGCGTAGCGACTATATGCTCCCCCGAAATTTTTTCGGGGAGCATAAAAATTGAATGGGATAACGCCGCTTTTCAACGAAAACCCCACGACTGCAGCTTGGTATTATCTTCAATAATATTTTACCAGTGATAAAGAGCACTCTTATGCCTTGAGTTTTACAACAGGGAAAAGGGGTCATGATATAATACATCTCAAATTAAAATTACTAAAAGGTAATTCAAAGATAACTACCTCTCTAATTCTTACCGTTCCACGAACGGTTTGCAAGTCTGCAGAGGTCCTGACATGACATCGTGTAGTCCCTCCGAAAGTGCACTTACGTATCGCCGCTTTTCAACGAAAACCTAGACTGGGTTCCAGACTGATCATTTTCCCTCCTTTACTTTCTCCGGTCTAAAGATCAGTCTGGGGCCAAACGAATTTACTTAGCACTGCCCTCTACCTTTTTCACCAATTTTTAGGGGTGAAATCACGAACGATAACTCGTTCAGAAATTTATGTAGTGCTATATTTAGTAACAGGAATACCCGAGGACTAGACTGGTCCCCGTATTTCTTCATGGAAATCAGGTACCCGTCTTTTTGAAGATAATTCTCATTAGTCTAACAAATATTGCACAATTCAGCAATTATTGGATTTTATATATTTTGGTAAAGTGTTATTGCTAAGGGTTAAACGGTTGGCTACAAATCATATGGTGTCGGTCGCTTAACCCTTTAAAAAACGGCAAAAATTTTGACCGTTTTTTTTAAATACTGCTGAAAGAATGTTGACCAGAAAAGCATTTGTGAACCAAGCAGCTTAGAAAAAACCGAGGCAAAAGGAGAAAATGTTGTTTATCAGCAATTTCTTCTTTCGGTTCAACGTTTCCACAAGCCCTTTCAATCAAACACGTTGAAACCAGGTCCCGGTTAAACTGAAGTATATTCTCACGAGAACTTGCTCAACTTCAAAGGGATACTCTCAAACGTTGAAGGGCATTCGATTGAAGTTCACGCGGATTTCGTGCGATTTGAGCCCGGTGCTCAGATTTGAGCATGAGAACGTACTTAAGTTTCTTCGAGAAACCGGGGCCAGGTCTTGTTTGAGAAAGGGTTTGCCCTTTCCCGAAAAAGACCGTAATTGGAAACGCTTGATCCAAAAGATGGAGAAAAAAGAAGTAAATTCTTATTACAATCAGTTTTCTCCTTTCGTCTCAATATTTTCTTACCATGAACAAATGCCATCTTTATCAACAACTATTTTGTGGTTTGCAGCGTTTTCAAATTTGAGCAGTCGATATTAAGCTTTGTTCCTTTTAGAAAGGGTTGACTAATAACCAGAAAATAAAATTTCAATCTTGTCTCAATTCAAAGATATTGCTGACGACAATTTCAAGTAAATGATATGTAACAATTCTTTTCTTTATGTAAAAAATATTGCGAGAAATGAAGAAATTATTTGCCACGAGTAATTTCTTCATTGTTCACAATGTTTTTAAAAAGCTTTATCATGTGGGGTGTCAAAAGCGTCAATGTGTGGGAATGGGTTAATGCGTGACACACTTACAGTAGACAATAACACATAACATCTCTTCTTATCAGTCTGTTTATCTTATACACCAATTAACCCTTTAACAAACGGCTGAAATTTTGACTTTCCCATTTTAGAAGATTCTTGCAGGCGACAAAATTTGAGATGATAAAGGAAGTATTTGTTTAAAATAATGCAAGAAAAAATCAGACAAAAGGAGAAAATGTTGAGTATCAAAATATCTTCCCAGCCTTTTCTATTGGGAAGGTCATGTTCGGAAAATGATCAAATAATTTAAATGACGCATGGTTGCGTTAGTTTTTACATTAAAACAAAAACCAACAACATTTTTCGAAATAATTATTTTCATTTTGTCAAATTGTGTCTTCATAATCATTCATTTTTTTCTCGACGGACCATTTTGTTTTATATTTTGTATCAGACAATAGTAAGAAATAGAACATAGCATTAACAACATTAATTTCTCCTTCTGTCGTAAATTTGAAGGAATTTGCTAGTTAAACGAACTTGTGTTCGAAATAAAAACTTTTTTTGTAATTGTTAAAGAATAAATATATGCAGTTTGGGAATGGCTAATCTATTCGCATTGGATTTGCCATGGCTCACATAAAGACCATTGTCTGCACGTTTTGGACATTTTTTCAACATTTTCCCCAGAATGTATTGTTAAAAATCTATTCATCCGTGCAAAACCAAATTTAAGCAGTTACCTGACAATGAATATGTGATTTTTTACAAGCAAAACGAAAGAAGCACCTTAGAACCGTTCTGATAAAATAATGAGAAAATGCTAGAATTCGCAGAAATTTAATTATCTATCAACATTTCAAATATAATTCATTGCATTATAGCAGATGCTGCCTCTATCCCGTTAACGAGCCTCGTTTTAAAACGATAGGCTTTAAATAGATTACACGGCTAAAAATAGATCAATCGGTTTATCGGCTTATCATTGGAAAATACCATGCTTGTTCCCAGGCGTCAATATCGACACGATCAAAAACGGATGCCGCAATATGTAACGGGTATTGATTTTTATGCGCTATCTTATTGACCAAATTGTATATTGATGACTGGACCCAGGCTACGAAAACCTCGTATCTGCAGCTTGTTTTAAGCTGCAGATACATGGTTTTCGATGATAAGCATTGGTATGCGCATCCACAATTTTCATTAGAAAATCTGCCACACAGTAGAACAGCATTTCAAGCTTTCAAGGTCCTCATTAAAAAACGCCGTGAGAAGAGGAAAGATCTCAAATGTATTTTTAAAACTACATAGGATATCATTTTTGGCACTACGACACGGAGGCACTTTGCGTAGTGGACTGTTGCCCGACAAACATTAATTTAACGTTAAGTACGAACACAGATCCGAATCAAAACTATTCGCGGTTTGCTTTTTATTACGTTTTATGCTCTCGCTGATCAGACAGAAAAACATTCATTCTTTAGCAATCCATTGACGAAAGTATTGTCAAACAATTTCAAAGGTGAGATATCGCTGGTTTTCAACGAAAACCTCGCAACTGCAGCTTAAATCAAGCTGTAGTTACGAGGTCTTTGTTGAAAAGCGTCGAAATGTACATTATGTAATGAAGTATTAGATTGCTTTCTCAAACAGGCATACATGGTCTATACTATAGCTCTTTCAGTTTCAACACCAAATTGTTCAAAACTTGGGGGGTTACCTTAGCCAATATGATCAGATGGTGGTTTACCTGCCCTGCGTTCAGTAAGACAAAACGTTAGAAGCTACCGTTTTTTTTACCTAACAGTCTTACTGAACGCTCTTCTAACGTTAGCTGAAAAAAATATGGCCGCCCCCATAGTCTGGGTTCCCTCCTTCTTTTCGCAGTATGGAAAGTAGGGAACCAGACTAGCCGCCATTTTTGTTAGCTTTGGCACACCACCTTCAAATCTGTGAGCCAAATGGTGCGAACGGTAGGAGTAAACAGGTCGTTCAGTAGAAAACTGTTACGTATCGGTAGCTCAATGCTAATGTTTTGTCTTACTGAACGCAGGGCTGATGATATTTGATAGAAAATGGTCGAAATCGTAAAGTGTAAAGTAAACGTTGTTAGAGGAATTGGAATAGATCGCTAGTCACAATTGTAAAATATTTTGAATGAGTCGTGATCTGGAAAAACGTCCATTATAGCATTTGGGCCAGCTATATTTCAAGATTAGGCTGTGTCTAGATGCAATTTGACCTGAATCCATGTTACTCTCATATGGTCAATGCAGACCATGACGATGCTATTGGAAAACAATTTTGTTCCTGACCGGACTGCGTGTATACGCAGACCGATCTGGATTCATGTTGGGTTCAAAAGCCTGAAGGGACCTTTTTTCCATTTCCTGGCTCATTTATAGATTCTGTGATTCTTATTACAGTTAGTAGTTCTCCTGGTGGGGATATCAAGCTGTGATGGACAAAAAAGATACACACTGTCTAGTATACAAGGTCAAGGATTCTCGGTGACCATTGGTAACAAACTGGTATAGTGTTTTATACTTTTCCATCCCTTTTTAAAAATTACATCCTCTGAAACCCATGTGTCCGTCTCTATACTGTAAAATCAGAAATGTTCGCTAGGGATTAATCTTCGCTATGTTCGCGAATCCAATAAATTCGTAAACATTTAGCCACGTGAACATATTGCCTGTGAGCAAATGCAATGATTAATTCGTAAACATTTAGCCACGTGAACATATTGCCTGGGAGCAAATGCAATGATCCTACAAGAACGCACCGTCCGTCCGCCATTACTTTGATTTTCGGAATTGTTTTGGTTTTATCGTACAATGTAAATCGAGTAAATAATGCAATCAAACTAGACTAACGACTTTAATGTTCGCATTCTTTAAAATTTCCAATAAACCTTCGCTGCGACGGGCCTTGAATACATCAAATATCACCAGGGCTGTTTGGTTACACCTGTAACAAAAGGTGTGAAATGTGGTCAATAGAGCGACATACGATTTTGACAGGCATTGTTTGTCAGCAATTAACGTTATGTTATGCAGTTTTCCATACTTTAAACAAGATCTATTGAACAAATACGGACTGCTGAATGTATTCGATCTGAATTATCGTGATATGATTTTATTAATCTACAGAAGATGAACAGTGTTTGGTATGAACATGTATTCACGTACATGATTAAAGGATTAAATGATTACGGATTACATGAGACCTTTTTAAACAGGTAGGGGCATCTGGTATTTTTACATATCATGTTATCAATATGAAGACCGGCTGTAAAAATAAAACACAAAACCGATAGTTGATGATAGTTGATAATTTTATTTTCGTGAAAATTAAACCACATGGTTCGCAGGTTTTGTTTTTCGCAAACTTCTACCCTCGCGAACCACTTCAAATTTAAAAATTCGTAAACTTTTGGCCCAGCGAAAATATCTGATTTTACAGTACGTTACTTTGAATCGATGTCGATACAGCGTAAAGGAGTCGCCTAGAACATAAGACAGTACATTAATTAGTGTACATTAAGCATTCCAACATTAAAATAATGCAAACGCATTTCATCAACTCACGCCTTTATATAACATGATTAATTTTGCTAAAATACCATATATACTACGGAAGATGTATACATGGTTCGATAGATCTGGAAGATGTGTAGAAAGTTTTATGATTTTCTCAGATGCAAAAGTTATCATCTTATTAAATTAAGCATAATTGAAGGGGCGATGTATTTTGGCATGTACTATGATCTCAGCATAACCACTGTCAATTGTAGTCGATGCAATCGTGATATAAAGTTACTTGGTATCTTATAGGATAAACAGAAGGTTTGTTATTGTACATGGCAAATACATTTTCTTTTTCAACAGGTTTTGAACCATTCGATCGATTCCCCGCTTGTCG
Source organism: Fragum sueziense (assembly GCA_963680895.1). NCBI lineage: Eukaryota > Metazoa > Mollusca > Bivalvia > Cardiida > Cardiidae > Fragum > Fragum sueziense. The sequence continues at coordinate 37,114,337 of OY804597.1, forward strand.
CAGTCGGAAACGGGATATTAGATATCCGTGAAAGAAGGGGAAACTTTTATATAAGCAACTATGTGGAAGAGAAGATAGCGTTACCTGATTTCAGCGTACAGTCGAACGCAATGAGTGACGTCATCACTCTAAAACTTGCAGGAACCAATATACAGGTAGCTTATTAAGGTTTACGAACTTAGAATGAAAACACCACTTTCTAGCAATGCGAAATGCATCAAATTACACACACTTGTAAATACACTTCACATAAGTTGATTCACCATGCCGGATTTTAAGATTATGCTTCAAGAAGAAAATAATTTACAAATGTTATTTAACTCTATATTCATATGCAAGGGAGGTAATTTTGAACATTTTTGTCGAATATTTCCATAAGTATGCATTAATTCAAAATTCTAAACCATACAAAATGCGTATGTTTGTATTTAGAATGGAAATGTAATGTAGTTTAGGAATTACTGGCACTTTTCAAAGTTCGCCTCTGGCTCTGCATTTCATTCTCAGTTCGTAAACCTTAATCATATTTGAGCCAGGATCTGGAAAAACGTCCCTTATAGCATTTCAAAAAATCATGATTCCATATCAACCTGTGGTCAAATACAATCCAACAAGAAGCCATGCTGCAAACCTTAAGCTACTACAGTTCAAGAAGAAGTTATTAGAGAACAACATGGATCCTGGTCAGACTGCGTGTATACGCAGGCTGACCTGGAATCATGGTGAGCTCAAAAGCCTTAAAGGACGTTTTTCCAGATCTTGGCTCATTTCTTTTTTTATTATCTATTTGCACCGGGATCTACAGAAAACCCTTGATTTAGGACACCAAGGGATCCACACCAGGATGTATCGACATCAAATACAATATATTTGAGGCGGGATCTGGAAAAACGTCCTTTAAAGCTTTTGAGCCAGCCATGGTTCAAGATTAACCTGCGTATACACGCAGTCTGATCATGAACCATGTCGGTCTCCAGAAGGTCCTTCTTGACTTGTAGAAACCTTAACACAGCGGCATGAATCCCTTTCAGACAGCACTTGGGCACAGGCTGATTATGAAACATGGCTGTCTCAAATGCTATAAGGGACTTTTTTCCAGATCCTGACTCATTTATGATCTATAGTTATAGCATCTCTAGGAGTTGCTATAGATAAAGAAGAAGCAATTTAAAACAGCATGTATATTTATCAGACTTTACTTATGCACTAGCTGATGTTGAAACACAATGGTTTCAAATGTTATGTTGTTCCTTCTATAAGATCTCAGCCCATAGTTTGTTGTTGAGTTTTGTTTGGTTGCTTTAGTAAAACACAACCCTGAGTAGGATAGATTTGAGCACACGTTTGTTTGGCCTTGCTATGTAAGCACAACAGTTAAAGGGGTGTATGGTCTAAATAAACAATTCATTAACCAATTTCTTGTATTTTAGTTTAGGCGAAAGTGACATTGATCTCGTCAGTTGATCAGCCGTTGATTGTTTCCAAAGCAACACAATGGGAGTATGTTTGGTTACGTATCCATTCGACACCAGAAGAAAATTTAATAGACTAGACAAACACTTAATTATTCAATTGCTTTTTTTTTCATTCAGGCTACAGTGACCTTGACTTCATCAGGTGATCAGCCATTGGTTGTTTCCATAACAGCACAATGAGAGTGAGTTTGTTTGCGTGTCAAAGCCACACCAGAAGAAACATTTACGGGCTAGACCAACGCTAAATTATCCTATCGATTTTCTTCATCTAGGCTACAGTGACATTGACTTCGTCAGGTGATCAGCCGTTGGTTGTTTCCATAGCAACGCAATGGGAGTATGTTTGGTTACGTATCCATGCGACACCAGAAGAAAAGGTCTACGGGCTAGGTGAACAGTACTCGTATCTAAACCTGCGTGGACGGAACTATCCTATATGGACACGAGAGCAAGGTGAACAATTAATAGCTACAGATAAGAGGGTTTAAAAGATTTTCAAAATACAAAATATCATTCATCAAACCCTATGTTGCGGGTATCTAAATTGGAATCATCTCCTTGAGACGATTCTAATGAGTATTCATTACGAAGGGGGGGATTTGAAATAAAAGAAAAAACAAAATACTTTTACCGTCTCTTTTCTTTTGCTCTGAAATAATATGACATAGACGTATTTTCTCTTAATCTCTTATTAGACTGTCTACTGTCTACTGTCGCCTGTATACCATCATTATGCAAATAAAAATTATCATTATGTTGTAATAAAAAGTTATTCACTTCTAGTGCTGTTTATACTGCCACGACATTACCTTTACAAATATTTTGTTTTCAGGTGTCGGGCGGAACAAAAGCGACATCATTACATTTTTCCTGGACGCAACAAACGGTGCAGGCGGTGATTACCACACGACCTACTTTCCTCAACCAACTTTTATTAGCAGCCGGAACTACTTTTGTCATTACACCGGAAGAAATTATCTAGAAGTTAATTTACTTCCGCAGTCCTTTCACGAAGTTTTCATCTACGGTAAAACGGCGGATTTCTATTTCAACGAAGATGATTCGGTAAAGTCCGTTGTCGGAAAATTAACGAATCTCCTGGGTCGGCAGCCGGAACTTCCCGATTGGGTTTATTCGGGCGCTGTTCTCGGAATACAGGGCGGAACGGAAGTTGTGAGTACATTTTGCAAATTTGATAATTCTAAAAATAGATTGTCCTTGACCAAATTGACATTAGAAGTCAGATTATGTGATATCCCTTGCTTAACCTTGATGTACTTTATTCTTCTCCAAAATAGAAACTGGTCAGGCGATTTAAATTAGAAACCTGATTCAGGGGTGTACAGCATCACGGTATAGATTGTACATCATAGGATGGATAACGAATACGGACAAAATAATCTCGATTCTGGTAAGATGTTTTGCATTTCCTTATTTGTGCATAAATTTTCAAAAGGTTTGTTGCATGTACCCCACCTTACCGAGCTCTTTAATCGGATGTATGACATATTAGATTACTCGTGGTACGTTTTCCAAAATATTGTCCCAACCGACCAGAAAGCGAAATGGTAACGACTACGGCCAAATTAATCACGCTTCAGGTAAGAATTTGTGCAATAACTTTCTTATTTCTGTGTCAATTTTCATGCAGTTTTTGGTGCATGTACTCCGCCTAACTGAGCCCTTTTCTCAAATGTATTACTTATCTGGAAACTCCTTGTACTTTTCTCAAAAATCGATCCCAACTGACAAAAACATGACCCTGGATTTTTTGTCGTTTTTCTGGTCGGTTGGGATCAATTTTTGGACATAGTACAACGATTCTGCAAACAAGTCATATATCTGAGGAAAGAGCTCAGTAATGCGGGGTACATGCAACAAACCGCTTGAAAATTGACGCAGAAATAAGAAAATTATTGCACAATTTCTTACCTGAAGCGAGGCAAATTTGTCCGTATTCGTTATACATCCCAACATGCACAATCTCCACCGTGAG